>CANSZD010002192.1:0-380109 GCA_947648045.1 Beta corolliflora | reverse complement strand
GACCCACGGCCCGCCGCACCCATTGGATTGGGGTAAGATTTGGGATTTTCAGACCCCCGTTCTGCTCCGGGTCTCGGGTCTGGGGAGGACCCACCACGCACCCGACCCATGCCCATCCCTAACCCGAGCCCTGGGTCCCCAATCCGAGCGGGCCGACCAAGACCTCGGGGTGGGTCATTTTGTCAATCTTGATTTTTCAAGTGGATTCAGGAGCAACCCGCGGGGTCGAGGACTCCTGATGCTCAGTCACCCTTTTTTTTGCCTTGTTTTCTTTCTTCTTCACCTCTTTACTTTATAGCTCACCCCAAACCAATCCTAAACATATACAAATCACAAAAATCACCACAACAAGTAATCCATGTTATAATAATATGTGAAAAGCCATCATTCCTAAAGTGACAAAATAAAAATAAAATAAAAAAAAAAGAAAGAAATAAAGATAAGTAAGAAAACGGCCGCTCCCGTTAAGCGCTTTGTTTCAGAGTCATTAGCTCGACTACCATGTGCTGTGTCATTATAGGCGGGAGAAGAGTAATTCTCAAAGTCGACGGGGAAGATCTTTGAAGTATCAAGCCATGAGTTTCATTAACCCATCCTTTCGTCCATCTTCCATAGCTTGCATTAAGCCACAAAAAGGGTCATGCCATCCATCATAAACTCAATCATGCTCATTTTAAGTCTTGAGACTCACCACTTCACGACTACATGCGTCTATGTGGTCCAAATCATTCATGAGTGGGGTCCCATTGGTTTTCGCAAATGCAAACTCCATTTTCTTTTGACAAGTGGGAGGAAGCTTAGTACTCTCCTCCTTCTTCAGCGAGACTTCAAATACCTTAAGTTTTGCTTCTGGGGACGATGGGATCGGGAACCTTTGCTCACCTACATTCTCGAGGTCGTTAAACTTCACCTCCCCTTTCTTGTTTCTACCTTAAAAGCACATCGTCATCGGGGTCCCTTACTTCATTCAAAGCCTCGAGGCTTGATAAATTTCGCTTCGGGGCAGCATCCATCCGATGGACTTCTTCCATGACGGGGGCTCTTCCTGCTGGGCTATGGAATGCAAATTCCATTTTTTATCCCTGACTTTTAAGGGCATGGAGGACATATCTCTCTTCATATTCACAAGCACCCGGGATCAAGTTTTCAAGAAGGGTCTTCCCACATGAGGGCACTCGAGAGTCATCTTCCATCTCTATCACAATAAAATGACAAGTGGATGAAGACTTCACCTCAATACAGACCGAACATCCTCCAATTCTCCAACGTAACCTTAACTGAGCGATCCGCTAGTGGTATCACTCTTCCCGTGGGTTTAAGCCTCAAGTCAACTTTCTTCAGGAATGGAGAATGGCATTAGGCCAACACTAGCCCCTAGTTCGCTGCTTAGGCTCTCTCCTGCTTCAAATCTCCAATGCTCATGGGTACGACGAAAGACCCTGATCTTCAAGCTTTTGGGAGCCAGCTTCGAGGACCGCACTAACTTCGCTGGTGAGAGTAATTTATGGAACTTTCTTTAAGTTTTAACTTATTTGAGATAAGTTCTTTAGAAACTTTTCGTATATGGGCATTTTGGGGCTGTAAGCTTGAAAAATGGAATGTGCAATTGCATACCTTTCATTACTTCGAGGAACTGGACAAACTTGTCATCCAGCCGCTTCTTCATTAACCGCTGAGGATAAGGGAACCGATGAGTGTAGTTCTTCATCGGAGGAGGCTCTTTGCTTGATTTTTCGGTCAACCACTACCGGAGTCCCATCCTCTTGAATGTCTTCCACAATGACTTCTCTTCAACTCCTCTACTCCATTCCATTATCAACATTCTCATTATCCTCAGGAAGGACTAGCATCATCAAGTTCGGCATCTTAAAGACCCTCATGCTGATCTCGAATCTCAAAGTGATGGTTTTAGCTTCGTTTCCCGAATGATCGGTTGGCTAGGAAGTCGAGCAAAAGAATTCGAGGAGTCAGTTGCTTACCAGTTCGAGCCACACTAGCAAGTTGTGTCTCAATTATCTACATAAGAGCATTCATTGTCGGAGGGAAGTGGTTATCTCTCCTAACTTCCTATCATTATCGATATTGATTTTTACTACGTGGGCCATGAAGATTCTAAGAGTAGATTCTGTGGAAGATCGTTTTGCCGAGTCAAGTCTGGGTGGGGGAGCTCTAGGGGGTGGTCAGGTGAATCTCTGTCAGGGTCTATTCGACCTGCCAGGGGTTTAAGTCGAGATGGTCGATAGCTCTTCCATCCACCACTGTGAGATTGTTTGCTCCATCTTCCTTGATTATTGAAGTTAGGATTTCCCTCACCTCTAGAGTTTAAGGTGTTCTCAAGGAATTATGATCAATAGGGTGATGTATCATATTCCCATATATAGTTTTAAGATGCATTTAGATTGAATTTTAGAGCATTTAGTTTCATATTTAGGTTCATTATTCCATCATATTCTTAAGTTATGTTTTTCTACTCCTATTCGATATGCTTTTCTTATTTTTGACAAATTTCAGGTATTGAGAACGTGGCTTTGGAGGATGATTAGCCAAACTTGAGGATTAGGAGCATTTGGAAGAAGCTACAATGATAAGGATCATCATGTTGAAGTGATAATTTGAGTACGAGTTTCAGCGAAAAAGAAAGGGAAAATCATCTTAGAAGAAGACGTGAAAAGGGAGTGACACCTACTCTTCTGGCCATAAAATTTCGATGTGCTTCCTAGAATTGAATAATCCTAGCATATTTGGAACCTAGACTTAAAAAGAGATTTCTATTGATGGGTGGCACGCCCCCCGGGGAGACTTCTGGTGAAGGGGAGTTTATGCCTTTCGGAAGTTTCATATTTGTTTCGCTGTTTGGAATATGTTATCGTATGCGTGGATCACTAATTCCGATACATTTAATGAAAATTTTGACTTTCCTTATCTTGTAACTTACAATCCTAGTTATATTAGGTTACTTAATACTATTTAGAATAGGAGTCCTCGGTCCTCCCTCCTCTCTTCCCTAAGCACATTACGTTATTTTATGTCTCACGTTCAGTGTTAACGTGAGACACATTCGACCATAAATGTTGACATCACGCACGTGCATTAAACTCAGTAGCGAAATTGGTTAAGTGCTTGGGCCTAATGGGTTATGCTAGCCTTAAATTGCTTTTGGATGAATTAGTCTTAAGCCCCAAGTATATTAGTTAAGACTGAAGTATATTAAAACAAAAGGAAGAAGCGGTGCGAAAGAAAAGTCGTTTTGAGAAGACTAAAAAACCAATTCCAAGAACCAAACCGAAATAGGTACAAATTCTTCCCAAATCTTTAGGTTATTTTAAGTTAACTTTTTTCGGGTTGTCTTTTTGTAGTTGATATTTTGAGATTTACAAAAAAGTTATTTAACTTCATTTATATTGGAAACTAAATAATGCTCGATAGATCTTGCCTAATTATAAACAACACTAACTAATTAACTGGATATATTAACTAAAAAAATGATGTAGAGTCTACATATATATAGATTACAAATTTCTAAACTATCATGTGCTAAAATACTAAAGCTAATTCACCAAAAATATTAAATAATTAACAAAAATATTATCGTGAGAATTTGTGAGACGGCGGTCGCTTTTTGAAAGCATGTCATCTCCTTGGGCTTTGGCGGGTATAGCCTCAAAGCTAAGACTAACATGGCGACAAGTCTTTTCCAAAATTTGTGTTATCATATAATGTTGGACCACTTAACCAAATTAAAGACCTAACTAATCCTGATTTTAAAAAAACTGAGAATCGGAATGGAAGCCGGATTCACCCATTCTTAATTTATCTAAACAATGCAAAATCATAAGTGGCCAAACTAAGTCTGGATCCAAAACTCGCAATTTCGAATTGGTTTCGAGTCTTAAACCGGGTACGCAATTATTTTGCTCAGCCCTAGTCTAAGAAGTTTAGATCGATATCTTAAGTCTCCCAGGCACCATTAAATTTGCAGCAATGATGATTGATGCTTTTGATCTAGTTATTACCATTTGCTTTCTATTGTTGAGCGGTTGAACCAAAACGTCAACATTGTCAAGCGCACAATTACATGCTTGTCAGTATCTCTAATCTCTATATGCAGGCATAATTACGGTGTCCTTCTCTAAACCTTCATTTATTAGACAGCATAGATGCCTCAGGGTAGGCTTTTATTCAAAGGAATACAAGATATCATAATCAAGTTTGACTTAGCTGCCATAGTAAGTGATGTATCACTATCAGTTGTCGAACGTCAATCCAATTCATGCATATGGGCTCTTCTATACTAATTTGTTCCTTATTTTCAATCACACATTGATTATAACTCCAATATAAATGGGACAAGCCTTTTTTTTAAGATTAAGAAATGGATGTTGTGTGCAATTGTTTTACATAAAAATACTAGGTACATCATTACAATACACTTTGAGGACTAAAAGTTTTTGGACTCATGTCTCCTTTCTGTTGAACATTTCTTTTTCTAAAATTCAATAAAACTCAAAATAGCTTGGAAACTTGCATGTCCAAATGAAACTTTAATGTGTGGACTAATCGGACATTTAGTTTTATTTAGTTATGGGATAGAAATCTAGCTATTAATTAGTTTGATCACCTTATTCACCAATTTATTTCAGATTACTACATTCTCCTGTAATGAACTTGACGTTGAAAGTGTAACTTTTACTTTTGAAGGGGTGTTGAAAGTGCTATAATGAACTAGATTATTACATTCTTCTGTGATGAACAAGATCCCACATGGTAATAGAACTAGACCGAAATTTTGATCGCTTCAGCTTTGTTAAAAGCCCGACAATTGCAATGGCAAGGAAGAAAGCGATTTCAAGGGCTGTCGCGCAGTGGTAGGAGACCATTGACTTGAAAGCAATTACGGCCCGACAACGGTGGTAATCGATCTGGCCGGAAAGCTCCCCAAGGTTAACACAGCAACCCAAACTGTCACCACTAACAGAGTAGGCTATGGAGATTAGCACGTACCCAGGAAGAAAAGAGAAGAAGAGAGAGAATGATTTTCTGTATATTCAAGGCGAAGAATAATGTGCCGATCTTATAAGAGGAGATCGGACCAAAAAACGGAAGGCATTAAATCAGGGGAGGATATCAAGGGATTGCCATAAATACGTAACGTTCAAAGCGTTACGGTCTTCCCCTAACAGATACACACGCAATCGCCCGGGTCCAAAAAGATAGTTAAGTTAATTCCCCAAAGCCCAAGGCCCAAGGCCCAAGGCCCATGGCTCGGCCCGGTCCGGGCGGGCGGCGCGCGCGTGTGTGATAGCAAGCCCAAACCAAAGCATGATATCCAACTACAAAAGCATCTCAAGTCCCAACTCAATGAGAATAAGAAAGAAGGGAATATAAAAACAAGGAAGTATTCCCTCCCACAAGCAATGTGGGACTTCTATAGAAAAGAAGACAAAGGCTTTTCAAGCCTTGATTCCAACAATCCCCCACAAAGGCTCTGAAAAGCAAAAGAAATTCCTGGGTAAGGAAAGGAAAGTACTTAAGCATCAATATCTTTCGATTTGAATTGATACATAGTGAAATGAGACAACAACTTACTTTCTAGTGAGTGAATTTCTCTTGAACTCACCGGAGTTCCGTTGAGACCCCCACAACACATACCTACCTTAAGATCGTGCGAGTCTCCGCGATACATCACAAGCGCTTTATAGCCATGCGAATTCCTTGGGTCTCATAAGTGCTCTAGAAAGACGACCAGTCTTTCATAGAAGGCGGCTTAACCTTCACACTTACGTAGGTAGTCCATCAAGTGTTTCTCAATAACACCACCCCGAAGGGATATGGAACCATTAAGAGCAAAGCTCGACCTCGCAATATAAATCCATCAAGTGCGTCTCAATAGCACCACCAATAGGCTATGGATTTAAGAAGCACTACCATGTGCCATAGGGATGAGAAATGTAGTGCAAGTTAAGATTCTATGGCTTCGTTTGACCACAAAGGGTATCCACCTTAAAATCTCAACTAATGGGCTTTAGCCCCATCCCCTCGACAACTCTAGGACAACTCTCCTAGGTAACCCCTTGGTAAAGGGATCGGCAAGATTTCTTTCGGACCTCACATAGTCCAAAGAAATCACCCCATTTTCCAGGAGTTGTTTGACGACTCCATGTACGTCCGTATGTGTCTCCTCTTACCATTGTAGACACTTTGTTCTTAGAAACACCAATGGTTGCTTGAGAATCACAATGAAGAGAGACGGATGCACCCCTGTCCTCCCCATAAGGGAACATCGGACAACGATTTCTCAACCACTCGGCTTCTTGCCACCCTTGACTCGAGGGCGATGAACTCGAACTCCATAGTGGAACGTGCTATACAAGTCTGCCGAAGACTTCCATGATATAGCACCACCACCAAGGGTAAACACATAACCACTAGTTGAGCCGATCTCATCATTACAGGAAACCCAATTTGCATCACAAAATCCTTGAAGAACAAGCGGGAAATTTAGAATAATGCAAACAAAAATCAACAGTTCCTTTTAGGTATGCGAGAAGACGATGGAGAGCATTCCGAGTGTTCATTACTAGGGTTATGAGTATATCGACTCGGTCTACTCCTTTGCATAAGCTATGTCGGGTCGAGTACGGTTCATGAGGTACATCAAACTACCTATGACTTTCGCATATTCACTTTGAGAGACACTTTCACCTAAGTTCTTGGTCAAATGAATACTAGGATCATAGGGGAGTACTCACTGGGAACAACGTCAAAGGAATTAAACTTTTTTAAGCACCTTTTCCACATAATGAGGCCGACTAAGGGAAATGCGATCGGAGAATTTTTTAAGTCTTACTCCTAAAATCACATCGGCTTCTCCCAAATCCTTCATCTCCAATTTTGATGACAAGAAAAGTTTAATATCATTAACAACCTTTAAGTTGCTACCAAAAATCAACATGTCATCCACATAAAGACATATAATAACACAATCCGATCCTATCAATTTAGAATATACACGAGAGTCGAGTTGTTGACAATGAAGCCATGTGACACAGCGATCTTGTCAAATTTTTCGTACCATTGTTTCGGAGCTTGTTTGAGACCATATAAGGACTTCCTCAACTTACACACTTTACCTTCTTGACCTTGCACCACGAAACCCTCGGGTTGAGACATGTAAATCTCCTCCTCTAAGTCACCATTCGGGAAAGCGGTCTTAACATCCATCGATGTATAACTAAGTCATGAATAGCGGCAAGAAGAGCTAGCGGGGTCCTAATGGTGGCTATCTTAGTCACGGGAGAATAAGTGTCAAAGTAATCTAGTCCTTTCCTCCGAGTAAAGCCCCCAATGACAAGTCTAGCTTTAAACCTCTCTATAGTCCCATCGGGCCTCAACTTCTTTTTAAAGATCCATTTACTATCTATGGTCTTTGACCCCTTAGGTAAGTCGAGATAACTCCCAAGTAGAGTTAGATACTATGGAATCTAATTCGCTCTTAATGGCCTCTTTCCAAAAACTAGCATCCACAGATCTCATTGCCTCTTCAAAAGTCTTTGGATCCTCTTCTATCATGAAAGCATAAACTAGTTCATCACTCAACAAGTCAACACAAGAACTTTCGGATAGAAAAGCGGTGACAAAATCGGAGACCAAAGTCTTTTGCTACTCTAGGTCTTTTACTTCTCATAGGCTCATCTACAACGAGAAGAACTACTAGCATGCATGTCAACCGAAGTACTACTTAAAGTCAAATCGGCGGGAATATTACTAGTAGATAAAACAACATCATGCGTAGAACAAGTAGATAAATCAACGGTAGGAGAAGAACAAGAGAGGCACGGAAGCCTGAAACACCCTTTTTCAAAGGGAAAACATGTTCAAAAAACTCAGCATCTCTGTATTCACAAATAGACCTATCGCTCAAAGTCATGAACCTATAAGCAGCATGAGCATAGCCAATAAACACAGCATCAAAAGTCTTGGGTCCAATGTTTGACTTCTTATAATCAGGCAGCCCAACTTTAGCTAGACACCCCCACACTCTAAGAAAGCTCAAGTTTGGAGGATACCCCTTCCACGAGTTCATAAGGAGTCTTATCTAACCTTTTGTGAGGTACTCGGTTAAGAACATGGCGGATGAAAGGGCTTGCTTCCCCCCACATTTCATCGAGCAACCAAGAACTTACAAGCATAGCATTCATCATATTTTTCAAAGACTGTTTTTCCGTTCAGCTATACCATTTTGTTGAGGTACATAGGGTGCACTAAGTTCATGAATGATCCCCAATTTCTCACAGTGGTCATTCAAAGAGAAGTTCTCATACTCTCTACCCCTATCAGACCTAACCCTCTTGATTTTCCTATCAAGTTGGTTTTCTACTTGACCTTATACTTTATAAAAGCTTCCCCTGCCTCACTTTTGGCTTTAAGAAGGTATAACTTAGTGTACCTCGAATAATCATCAACAAAGGAAATGTACCAAAATTTTCCTCCTCTACTTCTAGTGTTCTGGAAATCAACTAAGTCCGTATGAACCAATTCTAGAAGTTGTGTGGTCCTTTTGAGTCACGGTTTTGCAAGGTTTCTTAGTAAATTTTACTTGACACATATTGGACACTTAGAAAATTACATTTGTGGACGAATTAGGAATTAAAGCTAAGGTCCTTAGTCTCTTAATAGAAGCAACATTCACATGCCCTAATCTACCATGTCATAAATTTAAAGACTCAGCAATATAAGCAGAACCAGAAATAGTTTTATTAATAGCAGGAACAACAGAAGAAGCAACATTCAAAATAAATAAACCCCCACTTAAATACCCTTTCCCCACAAACTCCCCACCACGAGTCATTACAACCTTGTCAGCCTCAAAAACAATTTTCAAACCAGCTTTGTTTAACAAGGCACCAGACACTAGGTTGCGACGCATAGTAGGAACATACAAAACATTTGAATGGGAGAGGGTTTTTCCGAGGTAAGTTTTAGAGTGACCTTTCCTTGTCCAAGCACTCCGGCGGTTGCCGCGTTGCCCATGTAGACACACTCGCCTTCAGTAGCATCCTGGAAGTCATGGAGAAGCTCCTTGTTTGCACGAAATGCCTCGAGGCCCCGGTATCCAAAATCCAATCGAGACTATTCTCGATCGAGTTTGCTTCAACAACCCACGGCCGCAACAATGTCATCGGTTCAGCAAGGTTAGCCTGAGGAGCTTGCTTTTGAACGAGAACCTTGGCGTTGAGGACATTGGTAAGCCTTATGATCGGGGCTTGCCACATACATAGCAAAGAAACAGACCTCTTCGAATCTTACCATCGGGTTTGTTGAATTTCCCTTGCTTCTTACCTTTGTTGTTGACCTTCTTACCTTTACCCTTAAACTTATCGAGATCTGATGAAGCGGCGACGAATTCCACCAGGTTAGCTTTGGTAACATTAACAACAACGAGTCTCGATTGTCCTTGATTCGGTTTTGCCTCTTCAATCCTCATATGACTAATGAGTTCTGAAGAGACATAAACTCTTTCCTATGTTTTGATTATTACGGAACTCTCTCCGGGGAAGGGGAAATTTTTCCAGCCAATACATTAGCTTGAAAAACTTCGCAAATCTTCATGTCTTCATTTAAGACATCGGCACACAAATTTTCGTAGACATGAACTTGGTCCATGACGGGTTTGTCATCAACCATACGGAAAGCCGGCCACTTTCCGACAACATACTTTTGTTTCCCGGCATCATCGGCCCCATATTTCTTCTCGAGGACCTCCCAAATCGGTTTAGATGATTTATGTACCATGAATAAATCAAACGGGTTGTTTGTCATCGATTAAGGAGGTGAAAGCGAGCAGTCTTATTATCTTTTTCATATTTTAGATATTCGTCCTCATTCTTCTTAATAACGAAGCGAGAGGAGATGAGGATGAATCACTGTAGAAATAATGGCGGCGGGGCGAGGTCCTTGAAAAGAACGTAGTCGATGTCCAACTGTTCAAAAAACATTAGCGGTTTTGAGCCCGGCGTTTGTAGTTATTCCCATCAAGAGACTCAAGCTTTGAAAGGTGAGCCATGGATTTGTTCGAAACGTCGGCCATTGCAAATAGTTAATTGCTTTCAAATTGTTAAAGCGCGACAATTGCAATGGCAAGGAAGAAAGCGATTTCAAGGTCGTGCCGTGGTAGGGAGACCAGCGACTTGAAAGCAATTACGGCCCGAGCAACGGTGGTAATCGATCGGGCGGAAAGCTCCCCAAGGTTAACACAGCAACCCAAACTGTCACCACTAACAGAGTAGGCTATGGAGATTAGCACAACCCAAATGATTTTCTGTATATTCAACTGAAGAATAATGTACTGATCTTATAAGAGGAGATCAGACCAAAAAACGGAAGGCATTAAATCCGGGGAGGATATCAAGGGATTGCCATAAATAAACGTTACAGTCTTCCCACAACAGATACACACACAATCGGCTGGGTCCAAAAAGATAGTTAAGTTAAGTTTATTCCCCCAAAGCCCAAGGCCCATGGCCCTGGCCCGGTCCGGGCGGGCGGCGCGCGCGCGTGTGTGATAGCAAGCCCAAACCAAAGCATGATATCCAACTACAAAAGCATCTCAAGTACCAACTCAATGAGAATAAGAAAGAAGGGAATATAAAAACAAGCAAGTATTCCCTCCCACAAGCAATGTGGGACTTCTATAGAAAAGAAGACAAAGGCTTTTCAAGCCTTGATTCCAACAAGCTTCATCTCCTCTGTTTCCTTTTAGAACATCTGCCGAAACCCTAACGCTTCCCGGCTTCCCCATGGCGGCGCCATTCGCGTTTCTCTCTTCGGTGTGCACCGGCGCAGGGTCAACCGCCCGTCCCGACGCTTTTTATTCACCTCTTTCACTCTCTTTCCCTAGTTTTCTCTTTCTTCTAATTTCCAAATATCCTCTCTAACTCGGTTTTTTCCCAATTAGTTTCTCTCTATGTGCTTGTCTAGGTCTCGGTTTGCCACCTTCTTTAGGTTGTTTGGTTTGCTCTCGGTTTCTTTGTTGTTAGATCGCTGGTAGTGTTTTTTCGTGGGCTTCCAGAAAAGTTGGTCAATTGAAGTTTGAATATGAGAATTCAAATCAAAGGTAGTAAAGATTTTCGATTGGAGTTGAGTACGTAATAGTTTCTTAAAAATTGCTAAGTTCTATAACAATCGAAAGCGGTGGATTTATTTTCCGGTTATGTTGATTGAATGGGTTTTCCGATGTCCTTAACGGTTGCTCAAAGTTGATTGAATTTGAACACTCGAGGCGTTTGTTTGCTTTTGGTGGAAAATTTAATCTGGTTGTAATTGACGGGGGTGGTTTTTGAAGTTAAGTGTGAAGATAAAGGGTTTATATTATTCAGTTTTTGTCCCTGCGTTAAGTACTGCTAATCCCTGGAGGAATTTTGTCCATGTTTTTTTACATGTTGCTCAAGAGGGATCGAACGGTTTGTTGCTATCTGGTGGCTGCCCGGAATGTACATTTGGATTCTTTTGCTTTACCTCGGCAAGAAAGTTCGCCAGCCTCTCTTTCATGATAATGAGCTCATGTTAGAAGTGGATGCTTTGCTAAACTTAAAAAATTTGCAGATTGGCTCTAGTCATCTTAAGCTAGAGAGCTAGACATCTTAAACTAGAGAGCAAGGTTCATCATGTTAAGGAACCAAATATCTCTTGTGATGCCATGTGCTTGTTGAGCAGTGATGACCCCTTCAAAACGCTAGTGTCAACGAGGAAAAAATGTCGGCAAATGAAGAGAGGTTATCGAAAAGTATTGGTTTAAGCGGCAATGCGGGTGCCCATTTGCAAATGAGATGTGTATCAAGGGAAGTTCAGTATGTGTTGATGGAGATGAAGTCTCTACTTGTGCTAAAGGAAATGGCAGAAATGTGGATTCAGTTGGTGATGTTAGTGAAGATTCATTTTTGTCGCCTAATTCGAATATGGGCAATGTTGTGCCAAGTTCTCCTTTTCAAAGGCCAGCTAAGAAAAATCAATGTCAATTGCTTAATCATCTTGGGTTCCATCGCAATATGGAGAAGAATAATCAATCTCAATTACTTCAAAATCTTGGGTTCCGCCAGAAAATGGTGAAGAAAATGGGATTCAAGTAGCAAAGAGATGATGTAGTGAGGGTTATCCCAATGGCTAAATGGTGTCATTACTTCAACGTTTAGGCGTTCATGAATTATTTTGTTCTTTGTGTTTGATCTTGTTGTCTTAGTTTGTTGTTTTTCAATCGGTAAGCTTGGGTGTTGTTTCTAGGTTCTTTGATTTGGAAGTTGTGTGATGTTTCTAGCTCGTTGTAGTGGTTATATTGTCCAGGGGTTCTTGTTGTGTTTGGAGTATTTGGTTTTGGCGCTTATGGTGTTCGTCTTACTGTTCAAGGTGTTGTAGCTTGGTATTTCGATGTATGCCTTTAACTCATTTATGAGTTTTATGAAATGAGTTAAATTATCAAAAAAAAAAATCCCACATGATAATGCGTACAATGTTATAATTAGTTTTAAAAGACGGACGAAGTTAATGAACTTTGACTTTGAAGTGAAGGGATAAACTAATAAAAAACAGAGGAGTATAAGAATAAAATAAGAGCACGAGAAAAAGGATATGTGTAAATGAATAAGAAACCCACAAATATAATACTACCTCCATATTTTAAAAATTGTGCTCAAGTTGACTTTCAATACTATTCACAATCTTTGCTTTCGCCTTCTTATATTATGTATCAAGTGGAAAATCATAGTCATGTAAAGTAATGTGTTGTAGAGATCTACCCGCTCATATGAGTTACGTGAACAACAAAAATCAGGGCCGTAGGTGCCTATAAAAATCAACCTTTGACAATGTTTACTTACGCACAATTGAAAATATTAATACTCAAAGTGATGCATTGACAAACATGTCAAGTCATTGGATGCAACTAGAGCTGTCAATTCAGTTACTCGAGTCGGGTTCAGGTTGGGTCATTGATACGCTCAAGTTATACGATGTTTTTGTGGTATTTTAGGTACACTTCGCTAGGGGATTTATTTGTAATTGTTAATGTTGCATGTAAATCGACCTTAGCGGAAGTTCGGAATTTTATATATTAATTATTGTTAAAGTTGTAAGTTCCGAGCTTTTGGAAGCATGAATGGTTCCACGACATCGTCTCACCAACCAAGCTCTCGTGAGCATCGCCCGAGCCAACACAAGCATCGCATGCTCGCCCAACCCGTAAGCCCGGCCAAGCATCGCATGCTCGCCCAACCGTAAAGCCGGCGTGCGCTCGAAAGCAAGCTGCCCGGCCGCCACGCCCGGCGCCCAAGCGGCATGCTCGCCCGGCGCTCGCATCGCCGCCCCGGCGCGCGAACATTGCCCGGCCAGCAGAGAGCTCGCACCTCGCGAGCATGGTCGCACCTCGCGACACCTTGCTCGCACCTCGCGAGATTCCTCGCACGGTGCGACCTGCTTGGCTTGGCCCAGTTCTTCAGCTCGTGTTGGAAGGCAGAGATCACTCGCACGGTGCGCCCAGACTCGCACCTCGCGACCCCTAGGTCGGTCTAAATGTCGGCTGATTTTTGAGCTTTAGTATAAATACTAAAGCTTGTTTTTTGGACCTAGGGGGCAGCGGCCACAAGGAGAGGGAGTCTCCAAAACTCCACTCCTCTCTTGTTGTCTTCTCTTTTAGTTTTTATTTTCTAGTTTAGTTTTTGTAGATTTCAATTATGGGATTGGCTTATGCTATTCCGATTGTAGCTTGAACCGTTCTTGAACGAGATTAATATGGAGCTTCAAGCATTATTGTGAGATCTTTCCTCTCTATTTAGTTCCTTTGATTATGGTTTAATTTCTATGCTTGCTTTCTATGATTTTTGCATGATTATGCTAGGAATGTTACTAGTTTGATTGTGTAATTAATCTAATGCTAGATTTAAGAATAGAATCGGATTGTTTTATTCTTTTATCGATTTGTAGCAAACTAGGGAGTAACTCAGATGCTGATCATCTTGGTTATTTCTTAGGGAAATTGAATTAAGCTTGTTGAATGTTTATCGCTTGTATGACGTTAGCGGAGTGCGTTGGTTCTCTGTGTTTATTGCTGCTATTGGATTGACCATAGACGCGATCGTACTAGGTTATCCTTTAGTTAGGGTTTTATAGTCACGCTGATCGTGTTATTCAACTAAGAATAAGGAGAACGCGAGATTAATTCTCGACAATAGATAATTATGGAAATAATTAGAGTGGATGTTCAAGGATCGATAATGAATTGAAGTGGATGTTAATCGGATTTAAGATCTTCCTATAATTGATTTCTCATTTTGTTTATATGCTAGTTAGTTTTAGTTTGTTAGTAAATCTACTTGAAACCCCCCTTTGTTATTATTATTAGGTTTCTCGGCCCTTAGCTTAATCTAGGTTTCGAATCACGCTAAGTACTAAACTCGTCCCTGTTTCCCTGTGGATACGACCCCTACTTCCATTATACTGCTTTAGTGTAAAAGAGAGTAGGAGAAATTTTATCTTTGGCCGGGTGCGGTGCACAACGACACATCCGCGCCCGCCCAGTCATCTCAGGTTTCAGGTCATGTTCGGTCAAGTCGTGTCAGGTCAATAAATCAAACAGGTCGGGTGCAGGTCGGGGACGGTCGTAATTCGGTCAGGTTTGTCTCAGTTTGTTTCTTCTTTCAGGTTCGGTCGGTTTCGGCACGGTCAATTTCGGGACAGGTCATCTTTCGTGGTCATGTGGTGTCGGGTCGGGTTTATTGCAGGTTTGTAACGGGTGCTTTCAGGTTCAGGTCAAGCGTGGGTCGGATACTTATCAGGTCATGAGAATAACGGTTTGGGTCAGGTTCGAGTCAAGTTCAGGTCGTCAGTTATTGGGTTGTGCCATACTTGGTTTCGGATCGCTTCGGGTATGGAACAGGTCATGAAATTAAACTTGTGTGTCACTGCTTCAAATTTTTTCATTATTTAATATTTCATTGAAAATCAATGCTTGAATAGTTCATCTAGTTATATGCCTTTTTGTAATAGTGTTAGTTTATAATTTATGTTACTATGTGGTGAAATCAATGACAAGTCGAGTTATCAAAAATCAACAAGTCGGGTAAAACCATGTACCAAGTCGCAACGGAGTCTTGTAAATCAATTAGCAGTCGCAATGCGGTCGGGACAATAACGGGTTGAGTCGAGTTATAATCGGTTTCAGGTCCTAATCAGGTCGGGTGTCGAATCGGGTTCAGATCGTTGTCAGGTCTGCTCACTTCAGTTATCGGTCTTTTTCGGGCGGGTGTCGGTTCAGGTCATAGATTGTTGGGTCAAGATCAGGTATCGGTTATTATCAGGTCGGGTGCAGGTCAGGTTTCAGGTGACCTGTTTTACCAAAATTTCAGGTGCAAGTCGGTTACAGGTCATTACAGGTTCAGGTCGGGTTGTTAGATCAGGTCATTTTTTGACAACTCTAGATGCAACTATTAAGAAACGGGAGAAGCATGTGTTTGGATAGAGAAAAATAAAGTAAAACTAAACACTTATTAAAAAATAGTTTGTACACGTACAAATTAACACAAGGGAATTGCCAATGTAAATGAAAAAGGGAAAAATTATTCGATTCATCCGAAGTGTTTGGTTTACTTTCTCCTAACGTTTATAAGCTATGTCATCGTTAGTTCGTTACTCGTTAAGATTTTTTATTTTTTTTTATTTTAGGAAAAGATTATTTTTTTAAGTGGTACGCGTTTTGTTTCGTTCTATTGTTTGACTTCAAAATACATCCGTGGGAACAAGCACATAAAATAATGGTCGAAAGCATATTGCATGACAAATGAGATAATACCTCTAATTAGATGCAAGAAACATGTGTTTTAGTGCTTATATTGTGGCAGCATTTTGCCAGCATAGATATGTCTTTTTAACTTACTTCTGAGGATCGTCACAGATCCACAACAGCAAGTATCCACGTCTGATGATGATAAAATAAATTTAATTGTTGGACAAGATTACTGGGTAATCCCCCAAATTTCTCTTTATCTGTCTAATTAAGCAAATGGTCTAATTGTTAGTTAGGGTCCGTTCTGTTCAACTTATTTTAACTTATATAAGATTTTATAAGATAAGATAAGATAAGATCAGATCAGATAAGATCAGATAAGATCAGATCAGATCTGATCAGATAAGATCAGATCAGATCTGATCAGATAAGATCAGATCAGATCAGATAAGATAAGATAAGATAAATAAGATGTTAAATAAACTATCTTATAAGATAAGATAAGATCAGATAAGATAAGATAAAATCAGATAAGATTTTATAAGATCTTATAAGATAAGATAAAATAAGATAAGATAAAATAAGATAAGATAAGATAAGACAAAATAAGTTGAACAGAACAGACCCTTCGTCCAATTTCATGGCGATTTTTCTCACTAAGGATATTACAATTTACAATAATATTTATTTCCCTGTTTGTATAGTACTATATTACCCCATATCACCATATTTTTTTTTTGAGGGGATCCCCATATCACCCTATCACCATATGATTTACACAAATTATTAATGCTTTGATCCAATAAAAAAGAAATTACCGAACTAAAATTATAAGTAAAATGTTAAATTATTATGATTTTCACAATGCAAATTAAAAAATATCTTAGTATATTTACTTAATAGATATCTAACTATTATAGTTAATATAAGTTTATTTTTGTTTTATATAGTCCAAAAAACGATAATATAAGTGAATTTGATCCTAAATTACACGCTTCTACATTTATTAAAAAACAATAATCACACGTTGACCTTCAAGTTTTTGCTTTTCTTTATTTATATAGAACGAATTTTGGCAGAAGAAAAGTAAGGTTGTGAATCTTTTCATTTCTACCAGATGATTTGAAAAGGGGCCTAACTATTAAGACAAGCACCCTACATGATAGGAACAAATATAATAATGAAGAAACACAAATTTTTGGAAAAGACGGTCTCACGTTAGTCTTGCGCGTGAGGCATAGCCCAAATCCAAGAGATATGTTTTTAAAATGCGGACCGCGTCTCACAAATTCTCACGACAATGTTTTTGGCGAATTAGTTAATATGTTTGGCGAATTAGTTAAGTATTTTAGCACAATAGTTTAGAGCTGGTAATCTACATGTAGACTTACATTATTTTTTAGTTAGCATATCCAGTACATTAGTTAGTGTTGTTCTATAATTAGTTAAGATCTATTGAGCATTATTTAGTTTCCAATATAAACGAAGAAATAACTTTTTTATAAATCTAAAATGTCAAATACAAAAGACAACTTGAAAAAAGAACTTAAAACAATCTAGCATTTGGAGTAATTGTACCAATTTGAGTTTGGTTCTTCGAATTTGTTTTTTTAATCTTCTTAAAATTACTTTTCTTCCTTACACTTCTTCCCTTTGATTTGTTTTTGCACGATCGGAGTCTAAAATAACCAATGTAGTTGTCTTGATGAGCATTGTTCTTCTATAATTGGTTTTTGTAGTTAAGACTTTGATTATACTTTGCGAGTGCAGACAAAGCGCCTTGTAGACTTCTCATGGTATCTTTTCTTGCATCTTCATTATCTTGACTTTTGAGAATGAGATTGTAGAAGCTTTCTTTCGATTTCATATCGCCATGTGGGTTACATTGTTTATAAGCTAAGCTCCAGAGATTTCTCTTTTCCATACTTCGCTCTTTGCAAATCTAGTACTTCTTTTGCGCATGTATGCGCATGTGGTATTGTTGTGATTGAACAAATAAGATGCGTTATAATGCGGTTTTATTATATAACTAATATATTTCGGCATTTAACTAATATCTTGTCCGCTTAACTAATATCTTGAGACTTAACTAATTCATCCGTAGGAAATAATTTAAGGCTAAGATAACTAATATGTCCCAGTGCTTAACTAATTATTCCAGTCTTTGGTTTAATGCGCGTGCGTGATGTCGGCGTGACGTCGTCAAGACTAACGTGAGGCCGTCTGCTTCAAATTAAAAACGGACTCATGAAGAAATAAAGTTAAGCATAAAGTGGAAAACATGGAAAATCAACAAACCGACCAATGTTATCAAGACCCACCTAGAAGGCTCATGGCAACTAAATGGTAAGGTAAACATATTATACACTTGGCAGTTAAAGATAGGATAATACTTCACCAACTCTATATATAATCCTAAAACTCTCACATTACCATTCATTTCTACCTTAAGAAACAAAAGGAATTTCACACTTTTAAAAACACTTCCATTTCAAACCTATACAACTCCTTCCGGCTTCCACCCATGGTTGTGTCCAAGCCTAACAAAATGGTTGCCATGGATTTAGATCAAACCCTTGGCCTGAAATCCGACGATGATCGCGGCTCGAATTCGATTATCGAGGAAATCAAAGGCCTAATCAAGTTATACAAAGATGGGTATGTAGAGAGATCACTCAAAGCTATGTCATGTGTCTCCCCTTTCTTAGCTCCAGATCTTCAAGTTAATGCTAGAGATGTTTTTATTGACAAGATCACAAATATTTGGGCACGTGTATATGTTCCAAAATGCAACAATCAAGACTATACTAATAATAATAATAATAATAATAATAATAATAATAAGTTGCCAATTATAGTTTACTTTCATGGAGGTGGTTTTTGTGTAGGCTCAACTGCGTGGAAATCTTATCATAACTTCCTAGGAAATTTAGCATCCAAAGCACGGTGCGTAATCGTGTCGGTAAATTACCGTTTAGCCCCTGAAGATCCTCTTCCGGCGGCTTATGAAGATGGAATGAAGGCCCTCATGTGGGTAAAACAACAAGAAAATATGGGTCAAAACAGTGAATTTTGGGCAAAGTATTGTGACTTTTCTAGCATATTCCTAGGTGGGGATAGTTCTGGTGCAAATTTAGCTTATAATGTGGCCTTAAAACTTGGTACATCTCATAATTTACCCTTAATTGTAAAGGGAATTGTCTTGGTACAACCATTTTTCGGAGGCGAAGAGAGGACTAATTCCGAGTTGATTAAGGTCCAATCTTGTAAATCAGCGTTGAGTTTAGCAGCCTATGATACTTATTGGCGATTAGCATTGCCCTCGGGCGCGGACCGAGACCATCCATGGTGCAATTCATTAAGGAAAGATACAAAGAAATTGGAGAATATGAGGGTGATGGTATGTATAGCAGAGAAAGATATACTAAGAGATAGGAATTTAGAGTTATGCACTTGTTTAGCTAAGAACGTAGGCAATGAGGTAGAGTATGTAATTAGTGAAGGTGTGGGACATGGATTTCAGATTTTGGACGAGTCTCAGTTCTCACAAAATCGTAAGAAGGAAATGGTTTCTCATATTGTGGAGTTTGTTATCAAATATACTAGATAACTCAACTCTGGTTCTTAGCAAAATATCTTGGCTTATGTTTGTCCTGTTGTATAATAATGTATGTTGACTTGGTGAAAAGAAGAATAATTATGTATATGACTACCCTTATGTAAACTTGTATGATTATATGATATTTCATTTCATTATTAATTTTAGGACTTGTCAATTCATTTCATTATTAATTTTAGGATTTGTCAAAATTAACTTACTTATGAGCCTATTTTTCGAGCTAGCTAATATCTTAATGATCTTACTTTTTGTAAAATAAAACTTAAAATCTAGTCTATCACGGATTTGACTTTCATTTTCCCTACTTTCTTTGCGCTTGTTTGTCAGACATTTTTTCATTTAAATTTTTGTCACATCTTTCCTTTGATTTCTCTCTTTCTCTTCAAATTATTGTACCTGTTATTTCCCTTGTCCTCTCTTCATTCTTCTTTTTTTAAATTACTTAAGGCTTTCATTCTTATTTAGTTCTTAAATGCATAAATATAGAAAAGCGTAATATAAAATCGATCTTGGTATAACTAATTTGCAAGAGGATTACAAATATATATTCTAAATACGAAAGTGACAAAGCTAGATAAAGTAGCACTACATAGACACTAAATCTTAAATCATTTTAGATGATCCTATAGAAAGATAATATATATAGCCATATAGGTATTTGTATTCACAAAAAGCAATCGGCATTTATTCACCTTTGACTTAAATTGAAAAGAAATCAAACCATCTTGTAGGAATTAAGTCATAATAACGGTGATCGTTTTTCATTTGCTTTGCATCACATGTTAGCTTAGATTATTGACCGTTTTTCCTTTATGATCAATCTTATAGGAATTAAGTCATAATAACAGTGATGTAAATGGGATACATTTATACCGCAAATTTTAGTAACTAAACAAGCTTTTGTTGCTAAGTGCTATCCTAGCCCTTGTGATCATGCAAGCACTTAGTCTTACACATTGGACCGGTCAAGTACATTAACTTGTTTTGACTAACTTCCTTTATATTTTAACCAAAATATTATATTAAATTCATAACTTCATTTTCTTGGAAATTCATGTCATCCACTTACATACTTTTTTTTTCCTTTCCGAAGGGTACTTACATACTATAAATAACCCCATATAAATAACCTTAAAGTAGGCTTACAACTAATAGGGCTCATCCTGTCTAAATTCAGCCTTACTACGTGACATAAACAATGTCTTCCTACAACTTTGAAGCCCCATCTAAGCTATCCCGACTTCCTCTCGAAGGACAATGGACTACCGGCTTTAATGACTGTTTCGAGGATCGCGATCATTGTAATACTATAGCTCTATCCTTGTTTTGTTCTCCTCCCATTGATTTTTTGTGCCTCTTAGATAAAGATCATGGTGACATATTGATTATTGCATTATGTTAATTTTTTTTGGATATAATCTATGTATATAGAAGTATTCTACACTTCCTACTTAATTTCTCTATGTTATTGTAGGCCTCAAAACCTGTTTTTGCCCTTGCATCACCATGGGAGAGATTGCTGAAATCATTGATGGAGGCACTACATGTAAGCAAACTACTTGTATATCTTATCATCTTATGTGATCTTTCTCGAATTTGATGGTTGACCTTTTAGTTGCTCACGATTTGTTGTATGGAACCTTTGAATATGTCTCATTGCCGCTTATATATATTTATATGTTATTTTATTCAATTGGTTGATCGTGAGACTATATCTAATATAATACTCTCTTAATGACATCAATTAAGCTGTCTAAAAGACTTTGAACAATAGCCCCTCAAAGTGGATGTGTATTATTTTCTTTGAACAACAAATTATAATCAAATTAATTTTGGTTTTATCTATCTAAATTTGTATCCTGATACAAGTGAATTTTTTTAATATAAGAACAAAGAAACAATTACCATACCCCTAATTTATTTTAAAAGAAAAAAAAGAATTGCCTTACATTGAAGTACTATCCATCTCTATTAATGTTACACCGTATGGTCAAAATTTATAAAACTTTGATCATAAATTCTTGCTAATATAAATATTTATATAAAATGAAATTTTGTTAGGCTTTGTTTCAATTTATATATCTAATATATATGTCAAATTTTAATTAATTTTGAATAATATATAACAAAAAATATTAATACATGGTATAAAAAAAATAAGCACGGAAATAGCGAAATGACAAGGATAATTATTAAGAAGAAACAAATGTGGTATATTATGGTCGTGTGGATAACTATGAAAAACGCTCAATATTGTCCAAATGTTTTTGGTTCCTACTATAGGTGTTTGCCATGAACCCATTGGAATACTTTGAATTGTGAATTACTATCTCCATTTCTTTTTTAATGGTTAAACTTTGTCTCTTATAGTCAAAATTTCTAAACTTTGATTTAAAACTTTGCTGATATAAATATCAAAACACTATCATGTGTGATCTTATTAGATTTCTTAAATGTATATTTTCAAATTATATACTCCCTTCATTCTATAAAGTTTTATCTATTTTCATTCACTTTTGACGTTTGCCAATGCACGTTTTTTTATCCTTAACATCTTTAATTACATACTTCCTCCGTTCTTTTCTATTGCAACTATTGAATTTTCTCGAACTTTTCTTATTTTATTTTTTTGAACTACTTTTCTTATTGTTCTAAACTTTATTAATTTTTCTTATTTTTTTGAACATTTCTTATTTTTTCAGAATTATTCTTACTTTTTAGAACTTTTCTTGACTTTACTTAGATTTTCTTCTTATTTTTATGGATTTTTATGAACTTATTTATAAAAGTGTTAATTCATATAAGGACCCCAAAAAAACAAATGTAATTATCAAAAAGTAACAGAGGTGCTAGAATATAAAATTTTGATTTCAACATGGTTACAACGTGCGTTTTTTTGGCGAGAATGTATTTGACGTATGACTTTGACAATTGATCACTATAATATCAAATATAAAGAAGATACACTACTGCAAAAATTGGAATAAGACTTAAGATAGAGATTAATTAAGTTGGATGAGTGTTTTCCATAATTAAAGAAAATGCTTTTCTCGAATGACCATAGTGTTACAAAATTATACAAAATGCTTCCTTTAGCCACCCATTTTGTTTGTTTTATCACACTAAAAAATCTATACTCTATACTAATATATTAAAAAGCGTTCTTAAGCACGTCTACGCACCACGTGGCACTCTCACTACAAGAAAAGTGGCAATCAACGACGGCTAAAAGCCGTCGGTGATGGCCTAAAAAGCCGTCGCTAAGTAATCAACGACGGCCAACCGTCGTTGATAGGCAGTCGGTAAAAAGATGGTCGCTGATACTAGAATCAACGACCGTCAAGCCGTCGGTGATATTTTTAACGACGGTTTCATGACAATCGGCGACGGTTTACAAAAGCCGACGTTGATCCCCGATCAACGACCTTGTTTAAAGCGACGGTGATTCGGCGACGGTTTAAAGCGGTCGTCTGGGTCACTGACCGGTTTAAACCGTCGGTGATCCACCGACCGTTTTAAACCGTCGGTGAGTCACCGACCGTTTTAAACCGTCGTTGATTTCGATTAATCAACGTCTGTTTATAACCGTCGCTAAGGTATTAAAGCGATCGTTGATTTCGTGTCCATGGGTACATAGAGAACCTTCTGGCGGACGCCTAGCCGTCGTTGATTTAATGTTTAACCGTCATTTGTTGTTACAAAATAATGTTATTTAAAATTCTATTGTTCTTAATAATAATTAAACTTGTACTTGCACAATTGCACCTAAATATACCACGCTAAAGCTGTTTCTCCATCGCATTCAATTTTTTCAATTACAAAAATATGCAATTTTGATATATATTAAAATTTACATAGATACTTGTATAATTACATGAAATAGATTACATTTATGTACACAAAATAGATCCCGATGTCGGGAAATAAAGTACATGTCGGTGTTTACAAAAAATATATATCGACAAAGCTAGAAACTAATAAGCTAGATGCCGAGTAAATATAGACACTAAATGTCTATAGTTAGACAAACTACCTAGATTAAATATATGTACGCAAAATAGATCCCGGTGTCGGGAAATAAAGTAGAAGTCGGGTTGAAAAAAAAATAACCCGACACATCAAGAAACGAGCGAGATGCCGAGTAAGTATTTACACTACAAGAAAATAGTTAGACTAACTATATCCAACTATAAGTTAGTTACCTAGTTGCCAAAACCAAAAAAACTACACTTTGTCAAGGGTGGCTCGTAGCACTACCGCCACCACCAAACCACTGGGTCATCTTACGGGTTGCGTTGTGGAGTGGGGCTCGGGTTGCAACCTCGAGAACATGTGGCCGAAACTAGACATGTTCCTCATCATTTCCTCTATGAGGGCCCGACGTGACTCTTCCACACGTCTTTGCGACCATTGCCTCCACCTCTCCCATCCGTGCGGCGACCTTTGCCTCCACTTGCGCCTCAATCTGAGAAAAAATGGACGGCTCATATGGTTGTGAAGAGCCGCCATCTCCTCGCCCTGATGAAGAGTTGTAGTACAAATGATCTCCCTGACCCAACCCCGAACTTTTTCTCTGTTCCTCCCCCCCAACCTGTCTCCCAATACAACGGATCGGGGTTCTGTGACCCCCGAGTGGTACAATGATCCGACTTCTTATTGTATGTCTCCCGCATTTGGTTAAATATACTCATATTGAAATAATATAAAGTGCCAAAATGGCGTATATTTGGTTCTATCTTTCCTTTTTTGTGTATTTTCAATCAAAACAACTTATAATCACATTAAAATAACTATATATATGATGTTTGAGGTGTTTATAACTTAAACTAGCATCAAACTACTCGTATTCATTCATTTTCAAGTGAAATGGCCTAAAATGGCCTATATTAGCCTATATTTGGTTCTAACTTTCCTATTTTGTGTATTTTCAATCAAAACAACTTATAATCACATTAAACTAACTATATATATGATGTTTGAGGTGTTTATAACTTAAACTAGCATCAAACTAATCGTATTCATTCATTTTCAAGTGAAATGGCCTATATTAGCCTATATTTGGTTCTAACTTTCCTATTTTGTGTATTTTCAATCAAAACAACTTATAATCACATTAAACTAACTATATATATGATGTTTGAGGTGTTTATAACTTAAACTAGCATCAAACTACTCGTATTCATTCATTTTCAAGTGAAATGGCCTAAAATGGCCTATATTAGCCTATATTTGGTTCTATCTTTCCTATTTTGTGTATTTTCAATCAAAACAACTTATAATCATATTAAACTAACTATATTAGTGAAATGGCCTCCCCCTCACTGACCCCCCCCTTGACCCCCTCCACGACCCTCTGCAGCCCCCCCCTCCCCCTGACCCCCCCCGCACGGTCACCCCCTCACCGACCCCCCCCCCCTCACCGACCTCCCGCACTCCTCCCCCTCACCGACCCCCCCGCACGGCCCCCCCCTCCCGACCCCCTGCAGCCCCTCCCCCCTCATTGACCCCCTCGCCCTGACCCGCCCCCTCACGACCCCCCCCCCTCCCCCCTCACCGACCTCCTGCACTCCTCCCCCTCACCGACCCCCCGCACGCCCCCCCCCCACGACCCCCTGCGGCCCCTCCCCCTCACCGACCTCCCCTGCACGGCCCCCCCCCTCACCGACCCCCTGCCGATCCCCCCCCTCCCCGACCCCCTGAGCCCCTCCCCCTCACCGACCCCCTGCCACGCCCCCACCCCCTCACCGACCCCCGCCCTCCCCCCCCACCGACCTCCTGCACTCCTCCCCCTCACCGACCCCCTGCCCACCCCCCCCCTCCACGACCCCCTGCGCCCCTCCCCCCCTCGACCCCCCCTGCCACGGCCCCCCCTCCACGACCCCCTGCGGCCCCTCCCCCTCAGCGACCCCCCTGCACACCCCCCCCCCCCCTCCCCGAACCCCCTGCCCTGACCCTCCCCTCCTCACGACCCCCCTGCACGACCCACCCCCCTCACCGACCCCCGCCCTCCCCCCCCACTCACCGACCTCCTGCACTCCTCCCCCCCTCACCGACCCCCCCCCGCCCCCACTCCACGACCCTCTGCGGGCCCCTCCCCCCTCACCGACCCCCCGCATGCAGCCCCCCCCCTCACGACCCCCTGCGGCCCCCCCTCCCCGACCCCCTGCAATCCCCCCCACCGACCCCCTGCGGCCCCTCCCCCTCACTGACCTCCTGCACTCCTGCCCCTCATACCCTTGTTCCCAGTTTATATATGGGTGTTTTGAATTTCACTTAGCTTGCATTTAAGAGTGAATTACATTTTGTAGATAACACCAATTTAATTTACAAACAGGTGACCGAGCAAGTGTAGCATGTATATTTTTCGTTCCATATATACATAAACAACCTTTTATCCCTTTTAAAAGTCTAGCAACAGGAGCCCTACCATTTGTGTACTAACTAAGATCACATCTAGTGAGTGAAGCAAGCAATCAAAGGAAAATGAACCAACAACAACTACAAGGTCCCTACCTTGTAAACAAATGAAGAAATGAGCAGGGCACTACATAAGAAAGGCAGAGGAAACCTAAATATTAATGCGAAAAGGGAAGTGGGGAGAAAGCAAGTACTAATTAAATATTAGAAAAACACTAAGAAAAACTACAGGTGCAGAATGGATCATGTTACTCAACAACAGTAAGAAAAACTACAGATGGAAATGTCATAACAAGTAATCTTCAACATTTCATTACAAAAGTCATATATTTTTATTGAAATGTTGTCCTTAATACAAGCTATGATATACTCAAACAAATCAAAGTGAATTCCCATCCTCGCTTAGTTCATCATCACTATCGTCATCCCAAAAACCATCATCGTCATCGTCATCATCCTCACTTTCTCCAGACTCGAAACTAGACTCTTCTTCATCATCACCTGATGGGGCTTCAAACAAAATTTCTTCATCATCTCCTTCAACACACTCGACATCATTACCACCTTCATAATTGGGAATATCATTTGGATCACAAAGCGTTGGAGTCCCGAGCACTTGTCTCTCGAAGGAAGTCGAAGTCAACCGAGCATCAATCCACGAGACCTTGCCTTTGTCCTAAACACACCCACCATTGAGCACGATCTCTTTTCAAGCTTGGGTACGGTGCGAAATATACTTGGCTAACCTGGTATGATAGCACAAAGGGATCAAACTTGGGGTATTTCTTGGTGTGGTTGACTTCAACTAGCTTGTATTGATCGATGTTCATTCCCCTCACATTGTCCATCCAATTGCACTTGAACAAAACAGTGCTATATTGACTACGAGCACCGGTAAACTTCAATTCTATAACATCTTTCGATCTAAACCAATCAAGGTATTCTGCTTCACGTTGCACCCACACATCTTCCCTACGTAGAGTAGGTCGAATTTGAAGAATGTGGTCCTCGAAATCCCTTACAAACATAACAATTGTTAATGTCTAAATTAAAAATGAAAGTTAAATTTATAAATAATATGATTAATAACAAGTGTTTTACTTCTCAAATTCTTGTAAGATGCCTGTATTTGCTAACACATATAGGTGTGCACGTTGTAGTTCCACTTCAGTTAAAAATCGTGTTCCACCTGCATTAGACGGCCGACCACAATTAACCCTGAATAGCTCTGGGACAGTTTCGTCGAGCATCCTATCAACTTCATCATTTACATTACGGCCTGAATCTCGTGTCTTAGTATCCACTCCTTGCTGAAAGTAGTTTGAACAGAAGTTTGCAATCTCTTCACACAAGTACGCATTACAAATAGAACCCTCCACACGAGCCTTGTTACCAATTTTGCGTTTCAAATGATTGAGGAACCTAAGAAGGTGGTTATCAAAAAGAGTTACACAATTGCGAACAACAATAAAAAAGGATATATGAAAATGAAGGATAAGGTACCTTTCAAAGGGATACATCCAACGGTATTGCACGGGACCACATAGCCTAGCTTCGCGTGGAAGGTGAACGGTAAGTGTTCCATGGAATTGAAGAATGATGGTGGGAAAATCTTTTCGAGTTTACAAAGGATCTCGGCTATGTCCTTTTCCAATCTTTCCATGTCACTTACTTGTGATGGTGGAGCAACACAAATCACGGAAAAAAAGGCTAATCTCGGTGACAACTTTCCACACATGAGCCGGAAGCAACTCCTTTAATGCGATCGGCAATAATCTTTCCATGAAGACATGACAGTCATGGCTTTTCATACTGGTGCGGCTTACCGGACAGCATGTCCACACATCTTGTTAAGTCGGAAGCATAGCCATCGGGAAATTTCAAATCTCTGACCCAGTTGCATAATACTTTCCTTTGGGACTTGTCCAGTGCGAAAGGTGCTTTTGGTGGAGTTTCTTTTCCGTTCGCATCCTTGGTGACATGAAGTTGAGGCCTTTTGCACAATTTAGCAATGTCTTTTCTAGATGCAACGGTGTCTGCTGTCTGTTTTTTCACATCCATAACTGTGTGAATGAGTTGGTCGAAGAAGTTTTTCTCAATGTGCATGACGTCAAGGTTGTGACGAAGATGCAGATCTTTCCAGTATGGGAGCTCCCAAAGATAGCTTTGTTTGAACCACCCATTTTTCAACTTTTTCAAAGGGTTAAGTGCATCTGGTCCATCTGTAGCCTTTGGCAAGTCTTTAACACATGACCACAACTCTTCCCCAGACATGATGTGTGGTGGAGACCCTTTTTCAACCTTATTTCTGCAAAAAGCTACTTTATTTTTACGAAAAGGATGATCTTCAGGAAGGAATTGACGGTGACAATCAAACCAAGAAACTTTACCCCCATGCTCGAGACAAAAAGCTTTGGATTTATCCATACAATAAGGACAAGCCTTTTTCCCAGCGGTGGACCAGCCAGATAGCATACCGTAAGCAGGAAAATCATTTATTGTCCAAAGAATGGCGGCACGCATATTGAAATTTTGTTTCCTAGAAATGTCACAAGTAGTTGCTCCAACATCCCATAATTGCTTCAATTCCTCGATTAAGGGTTGCATGTACACATCCAAGTTTCCCTTCGGATTTTTAGGACCAGGAACGAGCAATGAAAGAAACATGAAGGGTTTTTTCATGCACATCGATGGCGGCAAGTTGTACGGGGTTAAGATGACCGGCCAACATGAATATTGACCCCCAAACTTTCCATGTGGACCAAACCCATCTGTACACAAACCGAGCCGAACATTCCTAGGCTCAGATGCAAATTCGCCAAAGGATCTATCCAAATGCTTCCAAGCTTCACTGTCGCTAGGGTGAGCCATTTTGTCTTCGGCTCTTGGATTTTTGGCATGCCATGTCATTTCTTCAAGAACGTTCTTTGTTGCATACAACCTCTGCAATCTCGGTGTGATTGGGAAATAAATCGAGAACTTTCATTGGAACTAAAGACCCCTTAGAAGTCCTCTTGTATTCTGCCGCAATCGCACACTCTACATCTGTCCAAGTGTGCATCAGTTCTCCAAAATAACATACAACCTTTGGGGCAAGCATGAATCTTTTCGTGGGGAAGCTCTAATCCCTCCAAGATCTTCTTCGTATCGTAAAATGTGTCACTCATGTTGTTGTTGTTAGGTATTGCTTCTTTCATTAATGAAGCAAAAGCATCAACACACCTATGTGGCAAATTGTACTCACACTTCAATGATACTATTCTAGATGCCATTTCCAACACAGACATGGAGCTCCCGTCATACAACGGTTCCTCAGAAGCCTTTAATAGGTCAAGAAACACCTTTGCTTGAGGATTAGGCTCCTCCTCCATTCCACTAGGCTCTTCAACAGTGGACGGTTCCGGGTTATTCCCAAGAGCATCGAAAACCATTTCACGGTATGGATTAGATAGCTCTTCGCGCGAGGTTGAGGTAACTCTTCACCATGAGAATACCAACCGTAGTAATCAGGTATAAAGCCCTTGCTATACAAATGCACTTTAACCGTGTCTGCGGCATGCATACGTCTGTTCTTGCATTTCGGACACGGACATCTAACTTCATCCTTACACGGGCTTTCGGGATTTACTTTGCAAAAGTCAATGAATTCATCGACCCCCCTCAAGAACTCGGGCCTCAAGTTACGCACATTGTCATATCTATCATACATCCACCAACGCTCCTTCCGTTTCATGGTGACCAATTCTACAATTCTAAAGCATTTCAACCACACTACTCATTAACAACCATCATACGTACAATTAAAACATTTGTGTGAAATACATATAGGGCCTAAAATGATGTCCAAAGGTCCTTATCACTCCAACCTAACCCATTCTTCGACGTCTAACCCCACTAGTGAATGTATGCCAACTATTCGCTTCTACGTAAATTCCGGCAGCATTTCCCATGAGTTCTCCAAGTACACAATGTGAGCTTCGTAAAAGCTTACATATGTAACCAGAGAACAGCATAGAGAAACAACATGACCGGAAATTACATAGAATAGAACAAAAGGCATACATTCACCACCTAAGTGGGGTCAAACGTCGAAGAACGATCCCCAAAGGGGACTATTCAAGATATACTCCTAATGAGTATACCTTGAACGGGTATCTAGGCACATGACGATGCAAACATATTTATTTAAACACTTAAATTAAATTTATAACATCATCCAAACTATTTCCACGAAAACAAATATGTCAAAAACAATATAAACAATTTAAATAGTGTAAACTAAATAAAGGAATGTGCAATAAATAAATTATTGTGATAATTATATAGTAACTTAAACTTATACAATTAAAGTAACTTAATCTTCAAAGTAATATAAACTAAAAAATTATATAGTTTTTAACATTCTGTAAACAAAAGTTTTTTTAATACATTATATTTCATGATGAAAAACTTACACAAAAATTAAAATATAGAATTTACATGAACAAAAACAATATAAATTGAAGACAAAATATGGTAAAAAAATTGCTATTAACCTTACAATTAAGCCAAAGAGAAACACCAAAGTGCTACGTAATCCTACATCATGTAGAAAATCAATTATTAAACGGCACCTTTAAGCGTCAATTTCTACTAAACGAGCAACTCCAATAATAAGTAACTACGAATTTAAGTTCACAAGCACCCCTTTTGACTTAAAATAAGATTGCAATTAATGACTCAAAAAAAAAAAATTCAATCATGGATTTGACAAGCATGGTTATAAACGCTGTGAACAAACTTAATTCCAAATTCTCAACATGTTCACCAGAAAGTACAATGCATATGATAAAAAACATAAACGTTTACATTTGCATTACCAAATAACAAACAAATGGATGTAAACCATCATCCATACAGAACACACATAGATGCATCATCTCTAAAATAAAAAATAATAGCCTAAGTTGAAGCTTGTTTTCATCAGATGAACAACACCCATATCTTCTTTCTTCATTATTCATCATCCTTTGTTTTTCCTTTGATATTAAGTCCAACAATTTTGGGTTACTTTCACCCATTCTTTTTTTCCACCAAATGTTAGAAACCAAAAATACCCACATGCTCTTTCTTGTTCTTGATTTCACTCACCAAATCACTAAAATCGACTATGAAATTATCCGAAAAAATAAAAAGTAGTATGAACTTTGATTAAAGAAATGATATATTATATGATCAAACACTTACATGAAGAAATATACATAAAATAAAGCAAGACTCAATTTTACGGGTTTAGTTTCATCGGTACACAAATTGTTAAAAAAAAGAAATTAGCACCGCTTACCACCGGCGAAATGTCGGTCCGGCAGAGTCGATGCAAGTTCGTCGCCCAAGTTCGTCGCTCGAAGTTCACTTCTCTCACGAGGAAAAACCCAACTGTTAGGGTTTGGTTCATGAGTACAAAATTTTTTTTTAAAAAAGAGAAAATAAAGCTTACCACCTGGGCGAAGTGAGGTGGAGGTGGGTCATTGCCGTTAGGCTGGAGGAAGGAGGAGAGGCGGGTGGAGGTGGAGTCGACCGGAGTTTCGTCGCTGCCAAAATCGCCCAAATTCCCTCCTTTTTGTTGTTGAAAAAAAAACCCGACTGAAAGACTTCAATTAAACCCCCCCCCTTTAGAAATCAACGACCGTTTCGGCCGTCGCCCAATTTACTTCCACAAAATGAACGACGGCTTTTAGCCGTCGTTATTTATCACCGACAGCTAAACCGTCGTTAAATGCTATAACAGCAGTCGGTAATCAACGACGGCTTCAAGTCGTCGCTTGTTTTGATTATACCGACGGTTTTTTTAGCCGTCGCTGATAGGCCGTCGTTATTTTGTGATTTTCTTGTAGTGTCTCTCTTTAGTTGTTTAATTCCATTTCATCATTATGCACATTAAAAAAATAGAAACATTTTTTTTTGGTAAGTGAGTAAGTGTGTATATCAAAACCAACAAAACGCCTTTACAACCTAAGCTCTCTCTTTTACAAAGAGAACAAACACTCAACTATTAAGCTATACAACCCAGCAAAAAGCTAATTACAGTCCATCAATCCAAGCTCTGTCAACAGAGCTGCACTTCTTAGGTAAGCAGTATAAGATTCTACTTTTTACTATAAACTTCACATTTTTAATACTACTATTTACATTATGCACAACATGATCCCAGAGAGCTTCATTTCTTGTCCTCCATATCTGGTACCTTACAGCAGCAATCAAAGTGAGCAAAACTTGTTTCCTCGTTTTTGTCCCTTTATAAGATCTTTTTATCCACATCAACCATTGAGGCAGAGTTCTTGTTCTAATTCTGATTCCAATCCAATCAAAAGCAATCTCCAATAGTCTCTTACTATAAGTACAGTAAAAAAAGAGGTGATTATGTGTTTCAGTCTGCAAACCACATATACAGCAAACATCCTCTTGACAAACCCCAATTCTATAGAGCTTCTCTCTAGTCTGAAGTCTTTCCTGCACTCCAAGCCACAAAATGAATTTATGCTTAGGAATAGACATTCTATTCCACACACAACTCACCCAGTTAAGCCTCATATGTTCTCCAACTAGCTGTTTGTAAATATTGTTGATCTTATACTGGGTATGATCAGGCCACGTCTGGATGTGCAGCCTCTTCAACTCATCCTTCACTCTACACAAGTATTTCATCACCCAACTTGCTCCTTGTGGCACTTTAAAGTCCCACAAATTATGTGTCTTAATATACACAGAATGCACCCATTTTACCCATAAATCATTCTTGTTTGTCCCAATGTGCCAAACAAGCTTCCCTACTACTGCCTTGTTCCATGTTCTTATATTTCTGAATCCAAGATCCCCATACTTCTTTTGTGAACAAACCTGCTCCCACTTTATATATCCTCCTTTGACATCATTTGCTTTGCCATGCCACTGAAAAAATCTACATACCCTATTGATGTTATTAATCACTGCAACTGGGAGGATAAAGATCTGTGCCCAGTAGCTATGGATGCTCATTAGTATTGCATTAACCAACTGAGCTCTCCCTGTAAATGAAAGATGTCTCGTACTCCATTGTCTGATCCTAGCAGTCATCTTATCTACTAGGGCATCACAGTGCTTTAATTTTATTAGAGGATATAGGTACACCAAGGTACCTAAAAGGAAGTGTTTCTCTAGCAAAACCTGAGAAATGATGAATTCTTTCAGCTTCTGCTTCTGGGATACCAGTATTGTACATACTGATGTACTATTGTTGGCTCTTAAACCAGAAGTATCTGAGAAAAGTTTAATCCCTTGTAAGATCAAATATGTAGACTTGGGTTCTCCTTTACAAAACACAAGCAAATCATCAGCGAAGCAGAGATGATTTAGCTTCAACTCTGAGCACCCAATAAAATACTTGAACTCTTGCAATTCTCCAATGTCGCAGAAGATTCTGGACAGGTAGTCCATATATACAAATAACAAACAAGAGGGGAGACATGGGGTCTGCCTGTCTCTGGCCTCTCTTGGCTGGGAAAAATCCCTCTGTGCTTCCATTAATCAGCAGTGTGAATCTTGGAGTAGTAATGCAAGCAATAACACATTTAATGAAGTGAGGAGGAAAGTTGAGCGCAATTATCAAATCTTCCACAAATTGCCACTCTATAGAGTCATATGCCTTTCTGAGATCAATTTTCATCAAAACACCAGGAACTTGATGACTTCTTCTATTAAAACACTTCAACAAGTCTTGACAAAGTAAGATGTTATTTATGATACTTTTGCCAGTGATAAATGCACCCTGATTAGGAGCAACTAAATCAGGTAATATCAAACTTAGTCTGGAGCAGATGAGTTTAGTGATAGTCTTATATATTACAGAACAACAAGCTATTGGTCTGTAATCTCCAGCTGCAGTTGGGCACTTAATCTTAGGTATCAATGTGATGGCTGTAACATTTATTTCAGACAGCATTCTTCCATGCCTAAAAAAATCTTGTACTGCCTCAATGACCTCATTGCCTACTATCTGCAAGACTTCTTGAAGAAATGACTTGAATAGCCATCAATACCTGGTGACTTGTCATCAGGGATTCAAAATAGAGCCTTCTTAATCTCTTCAAGACTTAAACTCAGAGACAAAGATTGATGTTGATCTTCATTCAGCGCCCTCCCCTTATCAATTATTGCCTGCTCAATTACTCTTGTACCTCCATTACTCCCAAGCAGATCTTGATAAAAACTCAAAAAAGCTCCAGTAACCTCTGTTGCAGTTGACACCCACTCCCCATTGCCATCATGTTTATTCTATTTTGGATTCTTCTCATTTTGATGCTTTGATAAAAAATTCCTTGTGTTCTCATCTCCTCCTTCCCTTTATCTAATGTTGGCCTTTTGGCTGAGAAAAGCGAGGTAATGTTTATGAGCTACTTTATAATTCATTCCGCATTGCTTTTCAATCTCGGCCCGACTCACAATTTGTAGGATCTTCTTGTAGGCGATCTTGAGCCTTGATCAAATCCTGATATGTACTAGCATTTTGAACTGAAACTTCACCAAACTCTTCCTTATTCAGCACCTTCAACTCAATTTTAAGTAGCTTCAACTTTCTCACTACCTTAAACATCTTTGTACCATCAACCTATTTACTCCACACTCTCTCCACAATCTCCAAAAATTTATGAGATTCACTCCACATATTAAAAAACCTAAAAGGTTTTTTCCTCTGAGCATTTGGGAAAGATCTGAGCATGATGGGACAATGATCATATTCTCCCTCTGGGAGAAAATTGACCTCAACTTCACTCCACTCCTCAAACCACCTCTCATTCCCAAGAGCTCTATCTAATTTACAAAACACCCTACTTTCACCTTCTTGTTTATTTGTCCAGGTAAAGAAGCTTCCTATAGCCTTCAAATCTGTCAACTGACATTGCTCCATACAATTTCTCAAATCCACAACCTCCCTATCTCTCACAGGCTGTCCTATCCTTTCATCCATATTAGCTATGGCATTAAAATCTCCCAAGACCACCCATGCACCATGAACTGATTCAAAGATGGAAATCATATTATCCCACAAAACCTTCCTATCCCCTCTATCATTGTGTCCATAAACAAAAGAACAATGAAATTTTCTTCCTCCATTAACAACAGAATCTTTAGTGTGCATTATTTGATCGAAACAGAACATAATATTAACATGATAAGCAGTAGGGTGCCATGCAAGCATGATCCTACCATTATTACGCCAAGCTGTATTACTAGAGAAGCACCACCCACGACACAAAGAAAGGTATAAATCACCCATATTATGTGATTTAACCTTAGTCAAGAAGGCTAAATAGTCTAACATTTTGAGAAAGAAGGAAATTCTTTACCTCAAGTTGTTTCTTCCTACTATTTAGCCCTCTCACATTCCAGCATGCTATATTATCCATCATGGTCAGGAGGCTCCCCCTCCTGGTCTATAACATCTTCAATTTCCTTGTCTGAAGGCACAGTCTCATCTAATTCCAGATCATCTGCTATTTGAACCACCCGTTCTTTTGAAATGTTCAAGGCTGCAAATGAGTTTCTGATTACCACATGTGATGTCTTTGAATTCTCCTTTGTATTTTCCTGATTACCTCCTCTGTGAACTACTTGAAAACCTTCAGCATCCACTGTTGTCTGCACTTTCTTTGTCACCCACTTTTGTTTGACATTCTGCTTCTTATGGTTGCACTTTTCAGCTGAATGTCCCAACCCTTTACAATTACCACAAGTAATAGGTAACCGTTCATACACCACAGCTTGTGTTACTTCATATCCTCTTTTATTTTCAAAATAGATTTGCTTTGGAAACTCATGGTCTACATTGACTTCCACCATGATTTTAGCAAAATTCAACCTATCCTTTGTCTTTATAGCTTGATCAATCCTCACTGGATTACCAATCCTCGAAACTAACTTGAATAGGAATTTCTCCCCCCAATACTTCAATTCCAACTTGGGCAGATGAACCCAAATTGGTATTGTCTTAATCTCCTCCTTTTGCAACTCCATTTATGGGTGCCATGCTTTAACAACCACTGGTTCCCTATCAAAAAACTGAAATCCCCCCAGCAATTATTGCATCCCGTTGTTCCAATGTGGTCATTCTTACAATTAACCCTTTCCCAATGGCAGCAATCTTATCTATCCCCAATTTTCCCCCAGATTCTTCGAAGATATCCTTCCATTATTGGAAATGGAGGATACGCCCCGATTACATAGCATACTATAGCATTTTCTCAATACGCAATTTCATCTTGGATATCCTCTAAATCAATCATAATTGTAGTTACTTTAGGTTCAATTATTGATTCATTCACAATTGGTGCAACATTTTCTCCAGTATGAACTTTCTCAAACTCATTTATCAAACTACGAGATTGAGGGTTACCATGATCATACGCTTCATATCTGCTCTGATTCTTCTTCATGATTGTACGCCATTCAGACAGTTGATGCATATCCTTGCGATGTTGTTGCAATTCTTGAATTGAGCTTCTTGGCGACAATGGCTTCTCAAACCCAGGAGTTTCCACCATTAAAGCTTCAATACCATGGAGCTCTGCTACTGGCTTTTCCTTCCTTCCTTCAGTAGATCCAGACGGACCTTTCTTCTTATTTTGCTATGTATTGAATTGCTTTTTCGCCTTAGCTTTCGATTTTCCGGCCATGGCGTTGGTGCAAAAATGGGTTTACATCGAGAGAAAAACGAGAGCGCGAAAAAGCATTTTTATTATTGTTTTTTAAAGCTGATAATGATTCAAAAAATAAAACAACATGCTCCATATAAGATTCGACCACGTGACATCAAGTTAATATACTAAAGTTCTAACCAATAAGCTATGCAACATTTGATGATATTTTTTAACATGAAAATGTTAATAACCCGGGGCATCGCCCGGGACTAGAAACTAGTTATATAATTATAGCTTGTACTAAACAAAAAGGTGTTCTTAGATATCCGTTTAGTATTTCATTTTTAGGAGAATATCCACTTAGTATCTTTTACAAATAAAATTTTAAAAAATTCAGTCTGTGAATTCAATCTGTGTAACTTGCATCAGTTTCTTCTTTTTCCTTATATTCCCTCCAATGAAAACCCGAACTCCCAACTCTCACCTGCTCACTCAACCGCAATTAGTTTTCTTTCATCTTCTAACACCTCTCTCTATATTTCTTCCCTCATATGAGTATCCTTCACAATTTCATACTCTGATTTCTACAATTTATTTTCAAATTCTCGCTCTACTATCTACATTTTGGTTATTACTCCTTCCTTCGGCTCAAAACATCTAAACTTGTTGCAAAATTGTGAAATACAATTTACAAAGAAATTTCTTGAATTCCGGCAAAAATTATGAAGTACTCCCTCCGTTTCAAGTTTTACTCTCTTTTCTTTTCCATCCGTTTTTTAAAGTTCTACTCACTATGCTTTATTCCTCATTTAGCAAAAGATATACAATAATTTAATCATCTTTGGCCCACACTCTCTCTCTTCCATACTCTCTATCTCCCTTAAAATATAATAAACCCACACTCCCTCTCTCCTCATTAAAAAAAGTAAAGAAACCAAGTGAACCCATTTTTTACACTCCTCTCCAATTTGCCTTAAACTTTAAAGTGTGTATCTATAGTAACCAAGTAGAACTTAAAGAAACGGAGGGAGTACAAGGTTGGTTTGTCTCTAGATTGGAAGTAATCCATTACATTAATACTCCCCCATCCACCACGAGGTTCCATGAGGTTGAAAGAGCGTTATCTGCTGGTGATTTGTTTATTTATTTTTGCTAATCGATTTCTCTCCTCATTAAATTCTACCAATTGAAGTGTTAAAGACATTCAAGTAAATACTCTGGTTCGCTTTTCAAATTTGTTTAAAAAAATTTATCATTTATTATTTTAGATTTTTAATTCTCATATTTGTTACTATTTATGTTGTTTGTAATTTTTGTATAATTCATAAATTTGATGATATAATAGCATAATGATAGATCTAGTATTACTTGAAAAGTATGGTTGTTTGCTTGTTTATACGAATGACAATCTATTTGGGCATTTTACGAATCTTTTGGGCATCAAATATGATATTGTTTTTGTTTGTTTTGATATTTGTGGTTGAATTATTTGATTTGCGCGATGTCAATCTATTTGGGCATCGTGCAGATCTTTTGACAAAAAAACAATAGGAAAAGAGAACGGTTGTCTAGGCAACAATTCTCTATTGTAATGCAAAAAAGTATGGTAAACGTTGTCTATTCCTATTTTCTCATTTTAGGAAGGGAATAGGATCACGTTAGCAAATCTTTCTCTATGACTAGGCTTACAAAATGCCTCTTCCAGCACCCGTTCTATAAACTTTATAGAGCGCTTAGCAGGATAACGATCCTAAGGCGTTCTTTAAAGCCTATTTCGACAGTTCTCTTTGCCCTTATTTATAGTAACGATAATATCATGAAAGTAGCATTTTAAGATAAAGCTAATGGTATAATTTTTTATTATTCTTGCTTGTCATATTATAATAAGAAGAATACGTGGTTATAGCAAAATATCAATGAGCATGCGTGCCTAAATTTAGAAACAAATTAAAGGATGGATTTTAAAGAAGAAGAAAAAGAATAAATTGTTGCTCATGGCTCAATATATTCACTATATTTAGGTGTACAATGCACCGTGTGCGTAGTACACCTAACTCCTGTGGTCAGTGGCTTATTTTAATTTTCTCACATTTGGTCATTTGGAAATCTCTAATTTTACTCAAATGAGCAATAATATAAACTTCACGTAGACAATGTCAATGTGCAGGGTTTTATAAATAATAAACTTTGGACTAATAATGGTTGTGTTATTACGTAACGTGTACAATGAAGGAAAGCATGCTTCCGATATGCTATACTTCCTTCGGGATGCTTAGAGCAATGTACGCAGCTGGGTATAGAAGAAGACTGAGAGAGATGTTTAAACTGCCAGAAGAGCCACACAATGATTGTCTTGTTCATGATTGTTGTTGCGTTTGTGGCCTCACCCAAGAGTATCGTGAGCTTAAGAATCGTGGAGCAGATCCTTCTCTAGGTAATCTTACTCACCACACGAATAATTTTTAGTTGCATTGATAAAAATAAAGATTTGAAGGTGCATTCTTTTGAGTTAAGGTACATACACTAGCTAGAAGATCTACGTACGATAGGTAGGGTAACAAGAGTTTCTTTTTCTTCAGTGGGATTCTTTTGATTTGAACTTTATAGAGTTAGGGGGCGTTTGGCTCACTAAAGGGAAAGAGAAAGGGTTTAAGAAAGGGAAATAAGGTGAATGGAAAGCCAAACCCTTAGATTTAGTTGGTTGTTTGTTTCAAAATGTCTAAGGGAAACCCTAACATTTAACCACCACAAATTTTCCTTCAACCACCACTGTATATCACACTTTGTTTTTCAATTCAAACCACTCTTACCACCGCCACCATTCCCCTCTTTTCCGGTTGTCGTCCCCCGTCGCCACCCTTCCCCTCTTTCATGGTCGTAGTCCCCCTCCCCTCTACCTTTGCGGTCATCGACATGAGCCGGATTGTGCCTACCCAGATTTGTCTAGAGCTGCCACTGCCACTCTTCTCCTCTTCGTGGTTGGTGGTTCTTTTGGTGGTGATGGGTGGTTTTTTCGGGCTCCCTTCCTCATATCTGGGTGGGTTTTGTGGTTGGTGGTATGGGTTTCGGAGGTGGTGGATAATTTCCGGCGGGTGAATTAGGGTGGTGTTGGGAATCACGATGGAGGGGGTGTCGATGGTCGGGTTAGGGTTTCGGTGGTCGGGTTAGGGTTGCCGGTGGGTGGGTGGTCAAGGAAGCGGTTCTGGTGGTGGTTGGGTGGTGGTTGGTTTAGCAGGTGGAGGAGTCTAGTGGTGGTAGTGATTGGGTTAGGTTGTGATGGTTTAGTGGTGGTGGTTGGATGGTCAAGGAGATGGTCAAGGAGGTGGTCAATCATGAGTCGAAAGGGAATCGAAACCTTGGGGGTGTGGGTAATCAAATTAGAGGGATTTGGGGGGTAAGGAGGGGAAAATGGGGGAAAATAAACCCCCAAAAACAAACAACATAAAAGGGAATCAAGAGGTTACATTAAACTTTCCTTTCCAGTTTCACAAACCAAACGCCCCTTAAAGTAATTTGTCATAAAATACAATTCTCTAAAAGTTTTGGACATGGTTCCACTTATTTTCGCTGGAAAAGTCTTGGCTTTACTCAACTACCTTTACCAAGGAATGTAACATATCGTACATGTCACATGTGGCCATGTGGGTGTACCATGCAGCTACTTTTTGTTCGTCTACTCACTTTCAGATAGCTAATTCAGTTTATTTGGTCATCTGGATCCCTCCAAATAAAAAAAATGATGTGATAAAATATTTTCCAGTGTGTAAATGCTTTCAAGCTCTACATCCGAGTGTATAGTAAAAATTGTAACATTAGTTTACATTGGATGCAAAATGATATTTCTTGATAAATATTCTATCAAACTAAATCACCTAGAGTTTATTTTTCAACAACGCATTACAAAATATATCAAACTTGCTAAATTCCAAAAGTCGTTTTTAGTTAAGGACGAATCAAACTTGAAACTTAGTCCACAAGTATTTATTTTTAAGGGAAAAATAATGTACATTTTAAGGTGGTTAATTTTCTGTATCAATATATTTTAGAGGCCCTTGCTAATAAAAGAGCTTATAATATAATTATTAAAAAAGGAAAAGGAACTATATGTATATTCATATTGATCATACAAGTGATGTTACTAAAATGCAACATAGGTTGGGAAGGCAATATGGAGAAATGGAAGGGAGAAGGACTGAGAGAGCCACCAATTCCCACCCGCATGGCTCGTTGCTAGCTCTAATTTCATAATTATCTATCACTGCACCCACGTTTATGATAAGGAATTTATGTCCATGTGATCTGGCACGCTCATGTTATGTACAAACATTAAGCTTTAAACTTCGACATATTGAAGGGTTTGTTTGGCGATGCACTCGTTAGCTGTTTACCTGTTAAGGTTTTTTTTGTTCTTGAAAATGTCCAGTTATGCATTGTATATAATTGTGTTAAGCACTTCATGATTAAAGGTTAATTACTATTTTATGTACTGTACAGACAATGTTATTTTATGTGTGCCAATAATTTAAGTTGATTGCTGCATTCTTTTTTTGGCTACAGGCAAACTTTTAGTTCCAGCTGTTTCTAAAACTCTCATCACGTGAATTTTGGAGTTATGTGGAAATTATATTACTTGAAAGTTTGAATGGGGATGAAACAAAATAACCCGGGTGTAAATGGACTGAAAGTTCGATCATTGAAGTAAAACACCCCCTCCCACCCAACACATAATACACCACCACCAAAAAATAAATATCACAAATCCCTATTAGATTTTGGTCAGTACTTCACTTAAGTATTGAAAAAATATCACCATTCTTTATTAAATAATCATTATTAATGTTAAATTTACATCATATCAGCAGATATCTCATTTCATGGCACATCCTACGATCCGACCCACCGATTCGATCCTACCAACTCCTACGATCCAAAGTAGGATCCCGATCCGATAACATTATTGGACATTTGGACTCTAACTCAAATTTTCGAGTTCAAATATTTTGGGACTGGATTTAATTTGGACTTACTCCTTTGGAGTCCAAGCCAGTCCAAAAATATTTCAGCATATAATATATATTTTTTCTCTATTTTCTCTCAACTTAGACCGAGGTATGTATCTAATTTCACTTTTATTAATAGTATTTTACTTTAATTTAAGCTTTCCAATTTTATTTTTCATTTTCCTTATTCTGATGTTGTAACTGTGTTTTAATATTAATCTTAATTGTTGTCGTGCTTGATCCTCGATACAAATTGGATTATATTGAAGGGATGGTGGAGGGAGAGGTGGTAGCTCAGTGGAGTACCACCTCGAATTCAAGAGCATTGCCCATGGTTCGAATCCTTATCCCAACAATATGTTGGGGCATTTACATCTGGGCTGTTTAGCCCTATACCTAGCCTCTGAACTTGTGTGCCCTGCAGGCTAGTAGCCTAGCAGGGGTTGGTCTTCGGACCAATTATCTTTCCTAATCAAAAAAAAAAATTGAAGTGATGGCGTCTGAGGTGTATGAACCTCATGTTTCTTGTATTTTAATTGTTATTTTGGGTTGAGTCTTGTATTTCACAATTTGCATTTTATTATAGACTTTAGAAATGTATGTAACTTACTTTATGGAATGCATGCAATGAGTTTAATTTTTCAAATTTCAATTATGAGAAAACATCGTGAACCTAAATCTGAAAAAAAAAAAAAAAAATGGTCATGTGTGATCTTTAGATTTGGTGGATTCGGACTCAAGAAAAAGTTTCGGTTTGAATTGATTGACTGGACTCAAAAAAAAGTTTGGATTGAATTTGGACTCAATTTCTCGAGTCCAAAAAATATTGCACTGGATTTGGATTTGGCAAAGTCCATCCAGTCCAATCCACTTATACCCCTACTAATTGATCTTGATGATGTGGGGGCAAATAGCCTAATGCTCATGTAATTATGAATGGAATTGGTATTATGCGATGATGATAGATTATACTTCCTCCGTCTTTTAATAGTTGCAACGTTTTGACTTTTGAACTATTTATGTACTTACTTTGACCAGGAATTTGTGACTAATATATAAAATGAGCTTTAGAAGGTAAGATGTTGTTGAACTTATATATTATCACAATGTTTACTTGCAAGATTTCGACTTTTTATAATTTTCAAATATAAATGATTAAAAATATTAATGGTTAGAATTGTGTATTGACAAGTGCCAAAGTTAAAACGTTGCAACTATTAATAACAGAGGAACTCTAATTCTAAGGATATATTATTAATAATGTAATTCATGAAACTGAACTACATATTACAGGGTGATTTGAGTTATCTGTTTTATTTTCTTCCTCTAATAGTAAAAATAGTTATAAACCATAAGGATATGTTTTTCTTCAACTTATTTTAATTTTACTTATATTCTAAAAAAGCTTAAAAAAATAAGAAAAGTTCAGATTAAATATGTAAAAGTACACTAGAGTAGAGCATAGTTTTGAAAAGTTCTAAAAAGTAAGAAAAATTCAGACGAAATAAGATAAGTTCAAGATATATAAGTTGAAGAAAACAAACCTTAATATTTTAGCGATATAATTAGTGATTAAAGGATAAATTATGGGTCGCAAAGGAAAGAAGATAACTAGGTAAGGATAGGGGGAAATCATGGTAAAATGGGAGTGAAAGAAACATAATTGAAGGGAAAGAACAAAAAGTCAGGAAAACATGATGGTCAACGTCTAAAAACTAAGTAATTAACTAGATGTCCGACAAGTGGTACATGCTTGTAACAAAAAAAGCCATTGAAAGTATTGTAACAACTTTCTTTTTTCAATGTAGTTTTTTTTTTTTTTTTTTGAATAGTAGTTTTTAGAAAGTGCATTATAAAATAGTTTCTCACAATTTTCCTACTAGTATACTTCGTATATCACTTCATGACTTCCGGTAGTGGAAATATACTGCAAAAAGAGTCGGTCCATACAAAGATGCTTACGCCTTACAATTTTAGATTAGTTTTTGAAGACATCCAGGAAAAATGCTCGAAGGCATTACTGTTTGACATATTTTACACAATGCCTTGCAATTGGTACTTTGTTATACCATACAGGCCTTTAACACTTACATGGCCGTACTACATTAGGAAGCACACTAAGAATTAGTGTTGTCAGAAATGAACTAGACAACTCAAAAGAAGCTGTCTTTAGTAAACAGGCCTAAGATTAAGCATTGCAGTTCTTGGGACGGGCTAGCCAAAGAGAGCTAAGTGCCCTAAGACGCGTAGTATAATCGTGGATAACAAGGAGTGCTCGAGCTGCTTGACGGGTTGTCAAAATGCGGTGCATTTGTTGCAAAGTCTGCTGCCTCAAAAGATCAGCCTAACAATATTTTTTTTTTTAAAAAGGGAACTCAAATGTTAAAAAATTGCAGGTCAAGAAATGGAACAAGTTTCAAGATTTCATGATTTTTCACATAAGAAAATATACCTGGTGAACAAAGTTCTCTAGTGTGGCAAGCTTGCCCATAGCAATCGCCATTTGACCCATGTAATCAGCAACAACTCCAGTATTAGAAGGACTCAGACAGTTTGCAGAAAGCGTATCGACAAGGGATTGTTGCAGCGCTTCCATTCCTTGTGATAAAGCATCCTCGGCTTGTTGAGAGGATTGCTGCAAATTGCATATTCCCATCAATTGTTGCTCTGTCAGAGGTTCAAGGTGGTTCACTAGTATCTGATATTCCAACAAAAAAACATTTAACTTTTAAAAATTAAAAGCGCTTCAATTCAGTCCCAAAGTAGAGGTGTTTGGGCAAGGAAAAAGGGACAAGCTTGTGTCTGGGTGCTTAGAAGTAGTAATGACCTTGAGCAATTCCGAGGAGCGAAATCCACCTAGCCACATGAAACACCTCTCAGCCGGAGTCTTCCACATGCCAGACAACAAGTGGAATATATCGGACTTTGCTGCTGTACCTTTAATCCGGAATAACTCATCAAAATTTAACATTAAACTGTCAACAAGTACTCTTAGTTCATCATCAGACGTGTGTGAATTCAGTGCTGATCTTGTGTCATTGATCAGCCTTTGATGCTTGTCAAGCCAATGCCCATAATGTACATCAAATGCCACAACTCCTGCGAAAACAAAGGGCAGAAGGGGAAGTTCAATGCAACGGGCATCGGGGATGCTTCTAATCATAAATTATTTATGCATCGTTTAATAGCAAGTACCGTTAGTTCCTAATGAATGGCCTGGTTCACTTCCAGCTCCTGTTACCATGAAACCCTGCACTAAAGAAAATTCAGAAATAAATGTATGGAACGAGAATTGGGACAGGAGGGTTCCAGGTTCAGGAAGTGCACCTGCTGGCGAGCTCTATCAAGCTCTTGTTCTAATTGTGCAAGCTTCAGTCGACTGCTCTCTAGTTGCTGAACATACGCCTACAAGAAACCAACATATAGAGAAATGATGTCGAGTTCAATCTGTAATCCCTTCTTACAGATGACAATATAAATTTTTCTCAGGACAACAATAAGATTTCGTTGCACAAGATTTGAAACTTCCACAGTATAAACTTCAAGGGATAACTGTCCAAGGTAGTTCATACAACTCTAGAGAGCAAAACAGAAGGTAATAATAGTCCACCCTAACTTGTCAGTTGCTTTAGTTCTCCTCAAAAATAATAGTCGCATACATTATTTTGATAGTATTCTCTCCGTCTCAAAATAGTAAGTCAAAAATTTAATTCCTGAATAAACGTGAATGATACCTTAAACTAAAAACTCCAATGAATAGCTACTTACGAATTACGATGTAGGAATGTTTTGAAATACTTCGACCATTTTCTTCTTAATCTAGTTTTGGACAGCTTGGCCAATACTTATAAACTAAATACTTCTAAAACTGCTACTTTTGGTGAGAAGATGCTTACTTTCAAGAGTTCACATGGGTTCAATATCAGTTAATACACCCTTATTCATCAATTTATTAACTTTGTGTCATATAGAAATGGTAGAAGAAAAACAAAATGGACAAAGTATATTATTAATTACAGTAGAGCCGTAGAGAAATTTCCTTTTATTCCCTTCCTTTGGTTTTTTATCATGGCTACTTTATCTTAATTAAATGTCATTAAATCCATGTACATAGCTTTGCTTAGGTTAAGTTGGTTATTCTCATCATAGAACACTCTTTCACTAGTCTGTTTCACTTTTTAACCTCTCTGTTCTGGGTGAAAACAGTTTCAGACTTATGAGAAAATTACATGAAGCAAGAAGAGGACTGACAGGTGCAGTATTTCCTTTGTGAGCTACAAGCTTACATTGGGAAAAATACAGGTAAATCAGAAGGACATATAGATGAACTAATCAAGTTTGAGATAGGTAGTACAAAAGATTCTAACCATTATTTCTACAACTTACAAGCTTATAGTAATGCAAGCATGCAACAAATCTGAGTAACCCCTGTCTTTTTCCTTTTTTTTTTGACCCAACATGAAATCACATGATGAAACAGAAAAATGTACTTCGAACTTCAAGAATCACTTCAGTACTACAATTATTTACTTTTGTAAGACCTCAAATAAAAAGTTAATAGCATCAACATATGTATAAATCATGCCTACTACGAAACAAAGAAGTATGGCTATTTGGCTAAATTTTAGTTAACTAAATTTTTGTCTCAGGAGTCTAGTGGCATATTCTTGTAATTTCGCAATACGTGGGCCAACATCCTTCTTTATCTTTGATTTAGCTAATTAGAATTTATCTAAAAAGAGTTTTTCTGACGAATAACTCCATCATGAAATAATTGCCACTCTCTCTTAACCTCATAGTTAAATTGACTACTGTCCATCACTTAAGTTTATTAGTGCCATATTAGGAAGCCCAATCATGAAAATCCTATTTGGTAATTGTGACATAAACTTTTTTGCGACATTCTAAAATAGCATATGTGACTATTATAATTCCACAAATTTAACATGACAACAAGGCGATATGATAGTTATACAAACTAGTAATAAAAGATACCTTCTTTCTTAATCGACTTTTTCTTGCAGCTTCTCGATTCTGAGCTAGTCTTCTAAGAGTCTATAGAGGAACAAAAGCGGATAAGAGAAAAGATTAACAGGACCTTAAGTTAAACATAAGAGCGAACAAATGTGTTTATACAACTCTGAGAAAAGGATAGTATTATCTAGCCAATGAACCTTTGGGTCGTCGGTCCTTCCCTTGGATTGATCTGTTGAGTCCACTGCTCCATTCTGAATTACGTGATACTGAATTATGTGTTTCCATGGAAAGAAATGAATAAAACTTGTTAATGATACTTAAATCATATATTTGAAATTGTTGCTTGACTTAGCTTTGTGTATTCACATGGACTACAAGTATGTGCATCTATATTTCAACTGTCATCGCTGAAGTTCAGTTTTTAACTTTGGCTTCTGTACTTTATTATGTTAACAAACTTGGTCATCTTTATTGATTCAAGTGGTTCATGAACAAAGAGTATCCCACACCGATAACAGTTATGAGGCATTTATATCTTGCAACCACATAAACCAGTATGGGAGAAAACCATTTTACATTGTTCGTTAGAGAGAGTAAAAGTCAAAAGTGCTGCAATTATAAAAAGTTGATACTATAATAATCTCATACCAATTGTGCATTGGAAAGCGTAAAAATCAAAAGGTTGCCATTAGAAAGAAACAGAGAAAACAAGTCTAGATGTGAGCCGAGCAAATCCTAATCAGCAATATGACCCATGAACACTTAAACATGACCTGAATCAAATGTTATTTCTACATCCAATCAGCATATGACCCCTATTATATAAATCTAGCACAACAAGAATCCGATGCACTCCCTCAATAAAAACCCACTTTCTTCAAAACAATTTCAGTATCCTTGTGTAAATAAATCTAGCACAACTAGAATCCAATGCACTCCCTCCATTCCCCAATAAATCGCACTATTTTCAAAACTATTTCAATATCCTTAGAGTAGATGGTTGCAATTCTTATCAAAACAGGAGGTAGGAGAATGGATAGTTGCAAATAACCCCTGAAGTTGTATTGATTTGAATTTGATTATAAAGAAAAAGGAAAATTGATAATATATATACTATCACTAATTCTTTTTAATCTACACGGTTTGACTTTTACACTTGTTAATACATATTTTTAACCATATACCTTTGATTCGAAACAAAGAAAATTCATAGAAAGTTGATATTTCAATGTTGAAACGTATCTAAAAAAATCTCACATGACTATGTTTTTTGTTACGGAAAAATCACAAATGATGGCCAAAGTGAAGTGCATGAATAGTGTCAAAGTACAAGGTGTCTAGTTTATAAAGAAACAGAGAGAATAACAATTTGTTGCACATAATCATTTTTTTTTTGGTGTTTTTTTATATGAAATTCATTTGTTAACATTTACCTTAGTTAAATAGGATTTATTTACCTAAACTTATTGTACTTGTCAAATTTCTAAACACCATATTATTATATTATACTTGTAAATGACGTAAGGAGTAATTAGAAGCACAAGAAAAACATAACTATATCCAACAAGAGATATAATGGACTTGTCTATGTGACTACCAATCCAAGTCTATTTGTTCATAGTTATTAGCAAAATGGTGGGAGAAATCCAATGATTCTTCCAAAAAATTATAAAGGACAACAAGTTAGCCATTTAATAGTCATCAAATCAATAAAAAAGGTCCTAAAACTATGTACAATAAGAGTTACATAAAATATCCCCCTATACATATTGTAAATCCTATGTGGTACAACTAAACCTGTTTTTGGAAATGAAAAAACAGACGAAAAAAGAGAGGGCATGTATAGCATCACATATGGTTTTTGAATATTATAAAGTTACATGATATAAGTTGTATCATTAACTTAATATCAGTCGTCCATATACTAATTATAAAATTAATGTTTAAAACTAACAATAAAAAATCACAAACCAATATCTTAATCTATAAAAAATTTGCCTTTAGCTATATGAAAAACAAAAAGTACTCCAAACAATAACAAATGAGCCCTAACTTTGTAGTTACATTATTAAGTGCTAAAAGGAAAAGGCTAATGAATTAGTCATTTTCACATTTTAATTATTATATTATGAACTTATAGCTATATTGAGATAGTTGCACAATAAAATCATGAGAATTCATAATTGGGTCCTTACTTTTCCCTTTGTTTCTTCTATATGCAATTTATTATAATTTGTTTTGGAAAAAAAAACCTACAAGATTACATGGGAGTATTAGTGGGTTCATTCAAATTCAAACCTACAAGACTTGTAATGCCATATCTTTGTTTTATATGAGGATGACATGGAGTAAAACTCACTAAATATAAGAGGTTTTATATGAGGATGACATGGAGTAAAACTCACTAAATATAAGAGGTCCATGTGGAGCATAGACTAAATTTTCACTTAAAATCATGAAGAGAAAACCCATGCACATGAGTTTGTCCATATTCAAGAAGAGAAAAATAACCGACATATAAGCCGGGTGGTGTGGAGTACTCAACTTATTGCTGTTAATTGGTTTTGGGGTTTGAATGGAGAAAATTTATACTTCTTCTATTTCTTTTTACTTGGAACCGTTTGACTTTCACGTTTGGCAATGCATAACTTCGACCATTAATAACTTTAATTACTAATAATTAAATATTATGAAAAGTAAATATTCCGAAAATATACATTGAGACGAATCTAATAAGATTCCACATGAATGCATTTTTCGTTAACTATAAATCACCAAATATAAACTAAGTAAAGTTAGTGGATAGTGTAAAAGTAAAAAGAAACGGAGGAAGTAGTAAACTCGGGTATACCGTGCTCATGGTAAACGGTAAACCCTAACACTATTTTTTACTCATTGCTCATTTGAAATTATTCACATGAGCAAATTCTACTCATTTGTTATTGCTTCTATTTATTCGCCCAAAGTCCCAAATGAACAAACTTGGATGGGCAAAGAGAAAATGAGCGCACACTTTTGCTCATTTTCTCATATGAGCAAACTTCTTGCTCATTTTAAAACTGCATTATTGATTTCAAATGTGAGCAAACACTTTTGCCCAATGAGCAAATATTTCGCTCATTTTCTCAAATGAGCAAACTTATTACTCATGTTGAAACAGCATTATTGATTTCATATGCGAAAATAAGTCCACATTGATGAACTATGAAACTTCAATATTTGTTTTTGCCATTAAATGAAACCCAACTTTCTCAAATCATATTTTACAGTTCATCAATTTGATTGAACATGTTAAGAGAAAAACCATGAAGGAGAAAGAAATTTGGAGATGAGGAACAATGGAGGAAAGAAAAATTTTAGGTAAGAGAAACAATGGAGGTAAGAGAAATCTAAAACTAGTGTTAATTCTTAGATCATCTTTTGTATTATCGATCATGAATTTTAGAAACTCAAATGTTGATTATCAAATCTGAAATTAATTCCACCATTGATGAAATTTCGAGCTCCAATATTTGTTTTTGCCATTCATTGATTTCAATGAAGGTTGCAAATTTGAAGAGAGAAAACAATTTAAGAGAAAAATTTGGAGGTGAAAAACAATCGAGGAGAGAGAAAATTAGAGGTGAGAAACAATCGTGGAAAGAGAAATTTGGATGTAAGAAAAACAATGAAGAGAGAAAATTAGACATAAGAGAAATAATGAATAAAATGATAAGGAAAAAAAATGAGTAAAATTATTAAAAATGAGTTTAATTTTGCTGAGTTGGAGAATTTATTAAAGAATTGCACCTGGGTGTACCATGAGCATTGTATACTCGGGTGTACCATAATGTACTCTTTTGAATGTAAATCAAACTCTTCTCTTTTGAAGATTTATATGCGCATACACATTGAAGTTTAGCAACTTTTTTTAATTGGAAATTCTATACGATATATTCCTACTTCTGATAATTTTTTTTTGTAGACCAAACCCTTTTTATTTTGTAATACTCCCTGCACTCAATATTAGTCTTTACACTTTCCATTATCATCAATCCCGTTTCTCTCTTTACACTTTTGGTTATAGCCGACTATTATTTTAATCTTGCTACATTTCAAACATGGCCATCACTCTATCATTCCTCAACAAAAATAATACGCACTAATTACTATAACTAACTACCTTTTCCAATCATCTATCCAAAATAGCAATTTATCATCTAAAACCATGTGCCTGCCTTAGTAAGTGTAAAGAGTAATGTACGACGTAGTGAGTAGTTCAGTTTTAAATTGACCAATTTTCACACCATGACCTTCCAAAAAACTTCACGTCTTCACCACCATGATTATTAATTTGAGACGGTTTCTCCCTCCGTCTTTAAAAACTTGCTACATTGTTGTGGCATGTGGGCACAAGTAACTAGGGGAAGGGGAAAAAATATGGTGGGACCTAACTTTACCGTTAAGTAACAAATATTTGAAAATTATAGGTAAGGAATACGGCAAAATAAAAGGGGAATATTCGTATATGACCCACATGGATTTCTCTAATACTACCTCAGTTTCACAATACATACACCATTTGCCTTTTTACGTACTCCAACACGCTTCTTTGGACATTAAGATCTCTAATTGCATATAAGAAAAAATTATAAAAAGTTGGTATTTGGAATCCTCGAAAAATGGTGCATATACTAATACTATGAAAAGGAGGTAGTATATTTGGAGTCCCATTCATAAATTCCTGGTTTCGGCTGATGTAAGCTGGCAAGATTAGTCTTTTTGTTCACTACTACCTTAACCCGACATTGGAAAAAGAAACAAAATCAGATAAATTAGACAAAACGATAATTTCTAGCCAAACATTTTATGACGTACACTAATATAGAAAATCATACACATATATGATATATGGATGTACCAAATAAAAATAGTACTAGTATTATAACAACAATATTAACCAAAACACCAAAAACTAGTTCGGAATTTATGAATATAAAAATTATGTGACATGAATAATATAATAAACTTAAAATTAGTCAAACATATACTACTATTAAATAAGTCAATTTTGAAAAGAAACAACAAACACTGAGTTTGTAATTTTGTTGTTAGTTAAAAGCTGTAAATAAAAACAGACCTGATTTCTGTCATCAGTGTCAACATCTGTAGAGGTATCAGTGTGTTGGCTAGTATCAGCCATGGCATTGGCAGCACCAGACTCACCCCAATACTCCAACTGCCCTCTTTTCTCCGCCACTACCTCCGATGCCGAACCCAAATAATTATTCTGCCAAAATTAAAATACAATTCTCAAAATTCCGCGAAAATGAAAAACTAAACTGGGTAATTATATTGTTCAAAAATCAAAATGAATAATAACCCCGTTTGATGCCCCTAAAGGTAGACTTGAAGGAAAGGCGACGTTGCCTGATCTTAGACCGCAAAGAGCACCTACGAAAATAAAGAGTATATAAAATTAAATTAAATATAAAAAGTTGTTAGAACAAAAAAAAAAAAAAATGAAAAAAGGGTTTACTTCTGCTTAAATCAACAGCATCTTGTTGGTGGAAAACAACTGGGTGTTCAAGCTCTCCTGTGTTGTGCGTACTATTTTCATCTCCCCTGTTTTTTCAAACAAAAACCCAGTAAGTTAGTTAAACAAGAAAGATCAGAAACGATTTTTTATGACGATTCATGTTAGCAGACTCCAAAGTCATTTGGAAACTAAGGCTTTGTTATTGTTGTTGTTGTTGTTGTTGTTTTAAGAGAATCAAAATATGAGAATGTACATGGAGGGAGAACATGGGGGATGAGGAGAGAAAAAAGACCTGAAGATGTAATTTGGGTGGCAATACATTTCTTCTCTGTAAACTTGCATTCTTTCTCACTTTCTCTCTCTTATTAACGATCGTTGTCAATTTTGAATGATATGGGGATTTTGTTCAATACTACTACATAGAAATGACATACTTAAATTCGATTTTGTAGCTGAGAAGCTACAAACAAGTGTAATGATTGAGAAAGGAAAAGAAGAAGTGTAGGACAGAAAGATGGATAGAGGAAGATATAACTATATAAGTAATAAGTAGCACAAAAATGTGTCAAGTTTTCGACTGTAAAATCAGTACAGTAATCGAGGACTGAGCAGGGGATTGCGTATCAGTACGAAACTAGCTACTCTGGACTCTGGAGGTGGGTCTTTTTAGAGTTGCCTATAATTTATTTATTTTCCTGGGTGAGCGTCTAAGGAGAAATGTCTTACCAGATTCAAACCTTATTCGAATAAAAACTTGGTCTAAGGCCCTGTTCTTTTGAACTTATTTTGGCTGAATTGAACTGAACTTATATTATTTTTGCTGAATTGAACTTATTTTTGCTCAACTGAACTTATTTTTACTTATTTTTGCTGAACTGAACTTATTTTTACTTATTTTTGCTGAACTGAACTTATTTTTGTTGAACTGAACTTATTTTTGCTGAACTGAACTTATTTTTCCTAAATAATAATAATAAATAATAAATAATAAATAATAATAAATAATAAATAATAAATAATAAATAATAATAATAATAATAATAAATAATAATAATAATAAATAATAATAATAAATAATAAATAATAATAATAATAAATAATAATAATAATAATAATAATAATAAATAATAAATAATAAATAATAATAATAATAATAAATAATAATAATAATAATAAATAATAATAATAATAATAAATAATAAATAATAAATAATAAATAATAAATAATAAATAATAAATAATAAATAATAAATAATAAATAATAAATAATAAATAATAAATAATAATAATAAATAATAATTATAAATAATAATTATAAATAATAAATAATAATTAATAATAATAATAATAATAATAAATAATAAATAATAATAAATAATAATAATAATAATAATAATTAATATAATAATAAATAATAATAAATAATAATAATAATAATAAATAATAAATAATAATAATAATAAATAATAAATAATAATAAATAATAAATTAATAAATAATAATAATAATAAATAATAATAATAGATAATAAATAATATAATAATAAATAATAATAATAAATAATAAATAATAATAAATAATAATAATAATAATAAATAATAAATAATAAATAATAAATAATAAATAATAATAATAAATAATAATTATAATAATAATAATAATAATAATAATAAATAATAAATAATAAATAATAAATAATCAATAATAAATAATAATAATAATATTAATAATAATAAATAAAAGGAAAAATTGACAAGAGCAGGCCCAACTATGGCCCCCCTTCCATAATAGATCCCAACTTTTGAATACTCCACAGCAGTCCCAACTTTGGGGGGTGTTTTACAATAATGATCCTAGCAGATCACCTAACATGCTACAATGGGTAAACCTCTAAATCTATCACCCATGCCACCCCTTCCACCATTCCCTTGCACTGCCACCCCTCTCCCACCTCTCCCCTACCCTGCCACCCCCTCCCTTGCTCTAAAACCACATCTTCTCCTCCCCTGCCGACGGCTCGTCGGAGCCCAGCCACTCGCCCGCGCCGGCCAGAGAACCCCCCGCCTCCTCCATCCGCTGGCCAGTCCACTGACGCTCAACCACCACGCAGCCACTGCTACACCACTACAAACCAATTAAAATCAATTTTTTCACCATATAAATCCAACAAAAATCAACAACACTGTGAAAAACCCCTAATTTAGCATCCTAATCAGATTTTTATCAAATAATTTCGGACAAAAAGTAAGGAAAAAGGAGGGGTAAATTGCGATGAAAGGAGGGCTTTGAGGTTCTGGGTTTAACCAGGTGTGATGTAGGTGGGCTTGAGACATGGGTCATTATAACAGGGGGAGGGTGGTGGTTGACGTCGCGGAAAGAAAGTGGTGCCGGCAGAACAACGAGGAGGAGAGAGAAAGTGGGGCGCATGTTAGGAGGAAAGGTGTTTCGGGGTTGGAGGGGACGGGGTTGTGGGTTGGCAAGATAAGTGGCGGGTTGTTGGAAGGGGGAGGGAGGTGGCGGTGGGTCGGCAGCAAGCAAGGGGGGAGCGGGGTGGTACGGGGTCGGCGGGGGAGGGGGTGGCGAGAGGGTCGGCACGGGAGGGGGTGGCAAGGGTCGGCGGGGGTGGGGGTGGCAAGGGGTCAACAGGGGAACCCCCTCAAACTTGTAAAAATAAATTTAGAAAAAAAAATTACCTCTTGAACCGGTAACCCTTCCACTTGGACCATTATTGTAAAACACCCCCCAAAGTTGGGACTGCTGTGGAGTATTCAAAAGTTGGGATCTATTATGGAAGGGGGGCCATAGTTGGGCCTGCTCTTGTCAATTTTTCCTAAATAAAAAATAATAAATAATAAAAATATTAAAATTAAATAAAAAAATAAAAAAAATAAAAAAAATAAAAAAATTACAAATTCATTGTTATTATAATTATTATATTAATAATAATAACAATATAAATAGTAATATTGAAAACAAAAATAATAATTACAACATTAGATAAGACTGAACTTATTTTTGCTGAACTGAACTTATTTTTGCTGAACTGAACTTATTTTTACTTATTTTTGCTGAACTGAACTTATTTTTACTTATTTTTGCTTAAATGAACTTATTTTTGCTGAACTGAACTTATTTTTACTTATTTTTGCTGAAAATAAGTCCAAAAGAACAGGGCCTAATTTAACATAACATTTCTTTAGAGATGGGACTATGGGAGGCATAACAAAAGAAATTCTCACTACCAAAGAGTCCAAAGTGGCTCTATTGGGATTTCTGATACGAAATTGCTTTTTTTTTTTTAATAATACTTTCCAATATACTTTTCCTATTTTAGATGTTTTTGTAATAATAATGTGTGTTAGTCAAACTCTTAGATTTGGGGTTTTTTGGTTGAATTATTGTTTAAATGAAAGATGATTAATTTTTGCTGCCACTGTTTTTGGGTTTCAAATCAATTGATTAATGATTAGTCTTGTTTTTAAGTTTTTTAAGGGTGTAAACTGGTTTAAATTCAACATGTATGTTGTGAAATGCCAAAATTAGTCTACATTTGAATAGTAATCTAGCTATGTTAGTATTTGTCTCAATTTGTATTTCGATAATAATACAAGAATATCTTATGCATTTAAAAGTTGGGAATGGTATCTCATGAATTTTTCAAAACCACATAACTACGGACATGTTCTCTTCAACATAAAACAACTGAACTGAACTGAAGTGAATTGAACTGAACTAAACTGAACTGATTGCAACTGAACGAAACTGAACTGAATTGAACTGAACTAAACTGAACTGAATTATAACTAATAGTTTGATGATAATTTAGGAACTGAACTGATGATAAATTTTTTATTTACTGGATGTAACCATTAATATATTTTTTTTAGGGGATGTGTAAGTTGTAACCAGTAACATAGATGGAATAGGTACATGTAGTATCAATGCAATAGGTACAGGCTTTTTATTATTGCCGTGACAGGCTTGGGAATTTAGTCTCCCAATAACTTGAGAAGAGGCCTCTACTACTATAAACCCAAAATTAAGTTGTCCTCTATGTCTATGTCACACTCCTTCCCTCTACCAGCGTGCATTCCCCCTGTTTTTACTTCGTAGTGTGTACCTTGGGGTACTTTTCTTTTTTTTATATTATTATTTTTTTGCCAGTTTACCGGATTAGATACGCTTCGTATCCTCTTGTAAATTCCAGAATTGGTTGCAGATATTATCATAAATTTCACATTTAAGCCATTCGAAAATATAATAAAGTATGGACGAATTAGAATGCTAAACATCACCCCAAAATTTCTTAAAATCGTCCCGGTTCCACCAAATATTACCAACTTTACCCTTCTATTTTTTTCTTTTCTTTTTCCAAACCACCACCTCTTGCCACCACCTCCATCCCCACATCCACCACCTCCACCACCCACCAGCAGGCCCTCACCCCACCCTCCCTCCACCCCCACCAGCAGCCCCCACCCCAACCCTTGCAACTAGGGGTGTTCATAAAAAACCGAAACCGAAATACCGAAAATCCGGTCTAAATGGACGGTTACTGAACCGATAAAAAAATGTTTTAACGGTACGGTTACCGAACCGATAAAATTAATGGTTAAACGTTACGGTTATGATTTTTGAGTAAACGGTTAACCAAAATACCGAAATATTTTTTTTCTCTATTTAATTATTGTGAAACATTTTCAAAACAATTACATTAATTCTAATAGTTGTTACTAAGTTACAACAATTAGAGGAAGTATGTAATTATTTGGAAACTCTAGTACTAATATAAACACTATAATTAGGAAATTGAGTGAATTCTTAGTGTTAGTTATGTTTTCCAACGGATTTATTATCCACTTTATAATACATTTTATATTAGAGTATATATAATATTAAAAAATATGCACAAAAAAAATAGATAATATATATGTACAATTAGTAAAACATAATAGTATAACTTAAATAACGGTTAATGGTTAACCGAAAAACCGTACTGAAAAAGCGGTTAACCGCTTAGACGGTTACGGTTCGCAAAAAAAGAGCGAACCGGAACTTCCGGTTACCGAACCGAAATGTTGTTTCGGGACGGTTAACCACCCATGAACACCCCTACCTGCAACCACCACGAGCAAGCCAACGAAACCAAAAAAAACCCCACCTCCACCACGGAACGTCCGGCCAGGACGTGACGTGGTGGAGGAGGGGGTTTTTTTTTGGTTTCGTTGGTGGTTGGCTCGTGGTTTAGTTGGTGGTGTGCGAAACGTCCTGGCCAGACGTTTCCCCCATGGCGGAAACATCCTGGCCGGACGTTCCGTGGTGGAGGAGGGGTTTCTTTTTTTGGTTTCGTTAGTGGTTGGCTCGGGGTTTAGTTGGTGGTGTTCGTGATTTCGGTGGTGGTTTGCATGGTTTCGGTGGTGGTGGTGGTTGGGTAGTGAGGGGGGTTTAGTGATGGTGAGGATGAAAGAGAAAGTTAAGGGTAAAATTGTATTTTCAATTGTGCTTTGGAGCGATTTTAAGAATTTTTAGGGCGATGTTTAACAATGTCCATGGAAGAATCCATGATTGTGTTCCATAAATTGGGTTAGTTCACCTGATGTGATCAAACCATATCTAAATTTTTATTATGTGAATTCAACTTATCTAATTTAGTCTAATACTTCCTTTTTATCTTTTTCTATTGCAACAATTGAATCTTTATATTATTCATCCACCACCCTTTTATTATCTATTGTGTTACTTACGTAACGAGTAATTATAGTCATGTGGGGTCTTGTTAAATTCGTCTCGATATATACTTTCAAATTTTTATAATTTTTACTAAAATATAATAAATATATTAATAGTTAAAGTTGTACATTGGCAAGCATGAAAACTCAATTATTGCAATAGAAAAAGAACGGAGGAAGTATAAAGTTACTGTATTCGACAAGGAAATACAAATACTTCTTTCCGTTTTTTAAAGGATTTTCCATTATTTTAGGCACATAATTTTAGAAGAAAAAGTTTAAGGCCTGTTCTTTTGGACTGAAATTATCTGAACAGAAGTGTACAGAACAAGACAAATTAAGTGTTCTGAACTGAATTAAAAAATTGAGCGTAGGCATATTTTTATTGTCTATGCGGTGTGAGCGCGTATTTGACTAGCTCATTGAAGGATTTTATTGAAAAACATTTTCGAAGTCGCCAACAAGAATTTAAAGGAATACTCATAAACCTAATTGGATATTGGAAAATCTTAGGGACTTACAATATAGATTTCCTCGTCATGACTGCATACTTGGCTAATGAACCAAAAATTGAGTTCAGGGGTGAGGGTACGAACATGATCAGAAATCACGTTTGGCCATTGTTGGCCTCTAGATAATATGATTCATGTTTATATTTATGCAATTAAATAACCAAACAATCGATTTCAAGCACCCTAAAAAATTAATCTAAGTTGGTTCATTAAACACAAAAGACTAATTTTGGTGGTATGTTCATTACGAATCATATTAATGGGACCCTAAACCAATTGTCCAAATTATCTGACTTTAATGTTGGAATATTCATTTAGGTCTTAAAATTAGCAATAACAAGCATGAGGGCTGATGAAAGCAATAAACATGAAAGCATGAAAATATGAAACCATGGAAATATGTATAAGAATAAGGATTTTTTGATATTTACCACCTTATAAAATCACGTTTTTCAAAATAACCACCTTATAAGTTCATTTTTTAAAATAGGAAAAATTGACGCTATGGGGCTGAACTATCGGCCATTATCTTTTATAGGTACCAACTTTTGATTATTCTGTGGAGGACCCAAGTATGACCTCTTGTATCTTTTATTGGGCCTGGATGACTTGTAACCGGTTGCAAGGGTTGAAATAAACACTTATGGGTCCCAAATTTTGTTTTGTTAATTATTGCAATTAACTTAATTTTGCAGTTAATCCAATTTCTTTTAGACTTCCCTTTAAATTGTTCTCCTATCTCCTTCGTATGTTTTGTCTTCTTCTCAACCATTAATTCTTGAAGTTAAGCTGTTGCCATTAATCTTCATACATTGCCATAGTTCACAGAGGAAGAGATGCAAATGTCGTTGTTGACTCCTTGGCCAACCAAGGACTGAACAGGGGATCCAAATTTCTCTCACTTTTCTTGCTGTGACTTTCCCTCCTGAGCTTCTTAATCTTTTGTTGGGAATTAATTACAATGTTGTAGCTGTTGTAATGTTCACCATCCATGTCTCCCAACTAATGACAAGCTTTGCAAATCTGAACTTCGAAATCAGCAAACAAAACACAACAAGAATTAGAAAAACGAGTAATTCGCAAATTAAATTCAGAAAAAAGATCTCAAAAAAATCGCAAAATTGAATTGAAATTAGAGAAGAATAATTTCGAATCTGAAAGAGATAGAGAAATGGGGAGGAGAGAGAGTGGGGTAAAGAAAAGTGAATTTTTGTGGTGTGTTTGATTTGTTTGCTTTCGATTGTTTGGTGGCGAGAAGAAGATGGTAGGATTCTGTTGTTACCATCTCCTTTGCTTTGTTCTGTCTACGCTGCTGCTAGGCTTCCATTACTGCTTTTCCGCTTTCCTCTCTTCTTTGTTCATGGGCGCTGCCACCGTGGCTTGGTACTGCAGCTGCTGTGGTGGTTGTTGTTCGCCACCAGCGTTGTCTTCTGGAGTATTTGCGGTGCTGCTGGTGTTGCTTCCCGCAGCTCCTCCTTATTGTTATTAGTTGGTGCGTGGCTTTCAATTGAATTTGAATAAATGGGATTTATTGAATTTGATTTTTTTGCTGTGGGGAAATCTGGGTTTGAGATGAGAGAGAATGGGTGGGGGTAGATTAATGGGTAAAGGATGAAGAAGGAGAAGGGTAGAGGAAGAAGAGGGGAAAGCAAGTTAAAAAAAACGGGTGGGGGTGGACATTAGAGTCACGTGACCTTATTACCTAAAGTAGCAGGTTAAGTAACCTACTAGGCCCAAATAAAAATGAGTTATGTCATAGTTAGGCTTGCCACTGGATTATTGATAGTTGGGACTTATTAAAGAGAACCGCTCATAGTTGAGCCCCATAGTGTCAATTTTTCCTTTAAAATAACTACCTTATATGACCTAAATCTCTTTAGATACATACCAAATGACAGATCCCGTCAATTGGTATGTAATGTATATAAGGTTTAAACCCTGGTTTAAGAACGATTCCATCACCTCCACCTTTATTCACTATAATGTATATAAGGTTTAAACCCTGGTTTAAGAACGATTTCTTGGACGAAAATCTGTCAATTGGTATGTAATTAAAGAGATTTAGGTCATATAAGGTGGTTATTTTAAAAAATGAACTTATAAGGTAGTTATTTTAAAAAACGTGATTTTATAAGGTGGTAAAAAACAAAAAAAATCCTAAGAATAATATAGAAAAGAGATTTAGAGAGAGAGAGAGAGAGGAATATATAAGGAACGTGAATTATTTATAGATCTACATCATAAATAATTACTTAGTAAGTTTAAAGAATTATATATGAATTGAATAAATTGAAGGACCCTCAGTAATATACATTAATCGCCTTGATCTAGGAATAATAACAACCTTTAGAAGAATAATCCTAGGAGTTTGAAAATGAAATTCAATAATGGAGTGATTGAATGCTTGAATGTGTTTGTGTGTTTGGGTTGAGTGTTTGGAAAGATGTGACTATGTGAGTATTGTGTGGAAAAGTGGGGAAAATGTCTCTCTAAAAAGTCCTCAAAATCGTGTGAAAATACCAAAGTATTTATACGCAAACTAATCCAAAAATCGCAAGGAGAGCAGCGAAAAAAGGAGTGCGCCAACCCCCCCTGGCGCAACAAGCCTGCGTGGAGCGCAGGCTGCTGCGTCAGCACATGCTTTGGTTGCATTTATGCGTTTTGCAAGCTGCCTCTGTGTTGCGCGTGCGCATCTTGGTGAGCGAGACACAATGCAGATTACGCAGCTTTTTTTATATTTAATCCAAGATTAAAAGATTTCTTTTATCCTTTATTAAATATTATCATTTGAATTCGTAAATCACTTATCCAAGAAGATAAAAACTAATTTTTATAAAATTATTTAATAAAGAATATTTATTGTAAAATTGAATAAATTATCATGAATAATTAATTGGGCTCTTTTAAACTTGGGTTTAAAAATACAATTAATTATCAAGAACAGTTAATTGGACTTTCTAAAATTAGGCTTAATTAAAAATACAATACATTATCAAGAATGATTTATTGGGCTTTTAAAACAGCTTTGGACTTTAGCTCTTTGGATTGTTTCCCTTGGGGTCGGACCGATTAGGACGATGGGATGTATCATCATTGGGTACTAAAATGGGGAGATAGATTTATGTGTCTACATTGAGCATAATAGAAATAACGATTTTTTCACCAAATACCCCCGGTAATTTCTTTTTTCACCAATGACCCTCCAACTTTTCAAAATTCACCATATACCACTAAATTTCATGAAAATTTGGTATATGCCCTTGATAACTGAAGAACGTTAACCATTTTAGTCATTAATCTCTAATTGTATCATTAAACCATGATTAACCTCTATATGACCCATTTATCTTAATTTTTTTTAAGGTAAGATGAAGGGAACTCACTTGAGGGGGGATAAGGGGAAATCCTCAAATGAGTCCCATGAGGTTTGATCCCTAGACCTCAGGGATATGAGGTGGGAAGCGATGCCACTACTCCACCAACTCAACCTCCCATTTATCTTAATTAACAACCACTAAAATACCTTCTACGACCCTTATTCTCTCTCTCTTCTTCCATAACTCTCTTTCGTTTTTTTGGCCATCGATGGTGTTTTAATAGTGATCTAACAGTATAAATGGCTCAAGTAGGGGATAATTAGGGTTTGGTAACGGAATCGGGGATTATTGACTATAAAAGCTAACAACCATGATTTGTAACTTTAACATAATAGTAACAATAATCATAATAATAATAATAATAATAATAATAATAATAATATATAAGAATGATAATTTTAAGATAATAGTTTAGTAAAAATAATGTATTATTACTATTAGTGCTAATACTGCTACTACTACTACTACTTCTACTACTGCTACTAGTACTACTACTGTTCCGGTATGGAATAAGTGGTAGGGTATGAACCGGTATCTCCTTCGTATGCAAGCCGGTTTAAAGTCCTGTAAGATAAAACACGTAAACTAACCTCGGGGGTTGATCCGAGGAACGCCCCTCCGATGCCTAAGTCAGTAAAGATTAAAGACGGGATGTCTCAAGTGTATTGTATTAGTATATGTGAACGTACCTTATGACTCAGATCATGGGGGTATTTATATGAGCCGGCAGTATCCTTAGCAAGGTAGGACACTACCCCTATTGGTTGGATATATTTCTATCCTCTTCTGATACTTATCTTTTGGCCCATAGGCGCATTGGGTAAGTACTGGATCAATCCAGGCCCATTTGACGATGGCCCAGGTGATAGATACCGGTAAGGTACATTGAGTAGACCGGTATAGATAATATGCTGGCATCCGGTTTAGGCCATACCCAGTAAAATGTGATTCCTTTAATTGAAACGACCATGACGGTCAATGACGGTCTAAATGGACCGGTAGGGAATTTCACAGCCCCCATACAACTAGCCCCCAAGCCGGTATGTCTGGTACAGGAATATCCTGCTTAATCAGCATTGAGCCGTTATGGATGGTATGAAAATCATGTTTTCATTCTGAAACCGTTTAGAAACGTCCGGAAAATGGGGTCAGTTGACGGAATGTGAATCATCGCCTTGATCCTCGTGCTGATCTGACTAGAATGTCAGTAGCTGCTCACAGCTGCAAGGGGCCGGGAAGCCAACGCGGTGGCTGAATACCGGGGATCCGTTGGCTTTGTCAACCGCTTGGCCAACCGGTACAACGGGGGCTGGGCCACCGCTATGCGGTGTTCCCGGCACACTTTTTCGGATTTGGACTGGAGCCCGGTTGAGGAGGCCCATGGTCGCCGGGAGTTCGAGAACCCGGTGGAAGGCGAAGAACTTGACTTGGGGTGACCGAAGTCGATATCGCCAATGCCGATCCCCGAGCTGAGTTCGAGGAAGCCGAGCCCGAAGCTACTGGTGATCAGGCTGATTTGGGGATCAAGGACGACCCAACTGACAATGTTGTCGTCCTCGACAAGAGCCCTGACGGCTCCAAACCCGAATCGGCTGCAGACGATGGCAAGGCTCCCGCCTCTGAAGTTGCCCCGGTTGTTTAGTTTAGGTCTCCCTCTTCCCTACATCTTTCCGGTCTGGCCGTCTGTGGCTGGCCTGGTTTTTAATTCCTTTTGCTCCTAGGTTAGACTTGTTTTTTTATGTTTTTCCTGTATTTCCTTTATTCCGGCAGATCCACTAGGGTTCGTAGACCGGCAAATAGTTTTATCTTACTATTATATTCCGGCAGATCCACTAGGGAGTTATGAGGTAGGATATTCTCCCGTCAGCAGTGTATACCTTGGGTTGGCAGATCCTCGAGGGTCATTGACCATCCCCAGGCTTCCTGCACTCTTGGTTTTTCAAGGCGGCAGATCCACTAGGGTCATTGACCGCCAGGAAAATTTATACCGTCATGTCATCTTGACGGCAGATCCACGTAGGTCATTGACCGTCAAGGGACTTGTTTGTATTCCTTAATAGTCAGGATTAAAGGGATTATTTGGATACGCAATAAGTTCACAGAAATAATATTTCTTTCTCTTTACCATCTCCTTCAGATCGTTTTGAGGTGACCGCCTTATCGAACTCCTCTCCTCTGATAAACTCATTTTTTTTCCTGAGGACGTCAGTAAGATTGGTTAGTTTCTTGCGGCCAAGGTAGCTTCTGAAGGCGGTGCCCTCTTTCAGACCGGTCATCAGTGCCAGGACCGCCACCTCTTGCTGCAGACTGGGTATGGTGACGGCCTCAGCATTAAAGCGGCCGATATAATCTCGCTGGCTTTCCTTCTCGCCCTGCTTGATAGACATCAGCTCGTCGGTCGTCCGCTCCCTTCGTTTATTGCTGACGAAATGAGTCACAAACATGGATGTGAGCTGCCGGAAATCAGCTATGGTTGCCGGAGGAATACTCTTAAACCATGTTTGTGTCAGGCCGGCCAAAGTTGAGGGGAACACTTTACACCACACAGAGTCAGTGTCGGTGTACAACAGCATGTGTCCCTCATACGCGGAGATGTGATCCTCAGGATCCGTCCTACCGTCATACTTACATGTCGGCATATTAATTTTCTCCATGGGCTCATGAAGTATAGAAGTTGAGAAAGGAGAATTTCGGAGAGATACCGGTGCTCTGCGACGGGCGAACTTGGTGTCCATCCTAGAGGGCTGTGATGAGTGTTGGACTTCAGTATCTTGCTGGTCCTCATCATACCCATCCCCCACTGGCTCCGTGGGAGTTTTCGAATGCTCTACGTGCTCCGTGTCATGTCGGCTTGGTTCGCCATGTCGGCCACTCATCAAGGACCGCATCTTTCTGATAGGATTGTGTGGCCACATTGGGGGACGCTTGCTAGCGTGACCCGCTGGCGGTGCTTGGCTCGCCATGGCCTGAAAGACCTCGGCAGCGCTTCTGAGTTGTTCCGGGCTGAACATGTGTTGCAGCACCTCGAACATATTAGGAGGTGTAGCCTCAGTGGTTCCTCTCTCCATTTCAGCAGTGGGTTTAGAAGATCCCACCACTGGCTGTGGGGTCTTGAACCCGGGAGGTGCACTCCCCCTAATAGTATTATTCTCATCAGTTTCCGGCATCCCGAAGGCCTGCTTAGGATCCATGAGGCGAATGAGTAGGCTGGATCGATCGCGGCTTAAGACCAAAGTATAGTTCACCCCTCCTTCTAGCGCCAATTGTTCCGGTATGGAATAAGTGGTAGGGTATGAACCGGTATCTCCTTCGTATGCAAGCCGGTTTAAAGTCCTGCAAGATAAAACACGTAAACTAACCTCGGGGGTTGATCCGAGGAACGCCCCTCCGATGCCTAAGTCAGTAAAGATTAAAGACGGGATGTCTCAAGTGTATTGTATTAGTATATGTGAACGTACCTTATGACTCAGATCATGGGGGTATTTATATGAGCCGGCAGTATCCTTAGCAAGGTAGGACACTGCCCCTATTGGTTGGATATATTTCTATCCTCTTCTGATACTTATCTTTTGGCCCATAGGCGCATTGGGTAAGTACTGGATCAATCCAGGCCCATTTGACGATGGCCCAGGTGATAGATACCGGTAAGGTACATTGAGTAGACCGGTATAGATAATATATGCTGGCATCCGGTTTAGGCCATACCCAGTAAAATGTGATTCCTTTAATTGAAACGACCATGACGGTCAATGACGGTCTAAATGGACCGGTAGGGAATTTCACAGCCCCCATACAACTACTACTACTGCTACTACTACTACAATTTTCTCTATCCTCCGAATTTGAAAGTTGCAAATGAAGGTACAGATTCCGAATTTTGGGGGAATCTGGGGTTGTGGGAGGAAAGGAGGGGTTCGGTGACAGATTGGAGGTGGGAGTTATAGAGAGAGATGATTTGAGGTTGTTGACGTCGAAGAGAAGGGAATGGTGGTGGAGAAATGCGTCGGGTTTTCTGGCGACGAGAGATTTGCGTACGAAGGGGATAGTTCTTAATTCATCCTTGCAGATGGCGGAGGCGGGGAGGAGTTGGGCTTGCTTGTCGGCGCCGGAGGAGTAGTCGTAGTCGACTCGATAAAACTTCTCTGGCGACTTATGGTGGAGGGGGAGGAGAGAGAAAATGAGCGGAGATGTAGAGAATATCTAGACATATAATATTTTGAGAAAGAGGAGAGAGGAAATGGAAGGAGTTCTTCTTTTTTAAAAAGGAAAAAATAGGAGGAGTTCTAGAAGTATCCATACCCATTAAAAAGTGAGAACTTTGGCTACTGTAGCTTATGAATAGTGTACTGACCCATTTACCCCTTCAAACTCCAACAACTGCTGTTCTGCCCTTAATTTGCCTCGTGTCTCTTTTGGCTGCATCCCACAGCTGGAGCCAATTTCTATTTTTCCTTTCTTTGGCGCGTGTTGTTGTTGGTGGCAATCCACACTCACCTTCCCCTACCTTTTCTTTTCTTTCTCTTTCCTCCGGGTTCCCCTCTGAACCCTCTATCTACATCATCATCTCTAACCCATTTTTACCAAAGATAGGTTTGGAGCCGCCATTGATGCTTATACTGAGGTATTTATCTCATTTCCCCCTTTCTCTTTTTAATTTTTTTGAACAATAGAATTCTTATTCTCATAATCGTTTATGTTACATTACAAATTGTGTTTGAAATGATAAAATGGAAGTATACGAATTCTGGTAGGCACATTTTTGATTCGTGAATTTTGTAGGCAATTACGTTATGCCCTAATATTCCAATTTATTGGACGAATCGTGCACTTTGTCATCGGAAGAAGAAGTATGTATTTTTAACTATTGGGTTTTATTTGTTTGGTGATTTGATGATCAATTTCTTCTAATTGATGTGTCTCATTCCGTTTCTTGTAGTGATTGGACAAGAGTTGAGTAAGATTGTCGAAAAGTGATACAACTTGACAATAGCTCTGTCAAGGTGGGTGGTATTGTTTGATAATTCCCCTTCATGTTCTCTCTCCTCTTTTCTCCCATTTTTACTTCATTTCTCTTCACTTGTGTTGATTTCTTACTAAATACTATATTTCTCTGCGTTAAAACAAGAGATCTACATAGAAGTGATGGTAAGAAAAGCTTGTCGATTTTGATGATTTTCAAAGGCTTGTTGTTTCATGTTTAAGGGTTTCATCTTGGTTTCTCCCTTTTTTTTCTTCGTTCCTTTGATTTTTTTAAATAAATTTCCTTTCCCTCTTTTTTGGGCTTGTTTTCAGATTTTCGGTTGCACTTTCTATTTTGAATTCAAGATTAGGGCTTGCCGCCATAGAGATCAATGCTCGTGACTCCATAACGGCCCAAGAGGTCAGATCTTATACTTCACTTTATAACTTTGATTGGTCTTTTTTTTGGGTGAAGGTTTCTGATTTTCATTTCTTATGAATTTGTATGACATTATCATGCTCTGGTGTTTCCAATAAAAGAGAGTAAATAAGATCTGAATATATTTTCCAATTCAAAGTTAAAAAGGGATAACAAAATCTAGGGATGCTCAATGTTGTAACTTATTCATTTAGGGCACCATTTGAGGAGGGTTGCTTTCTCATGCAAAGTTCTATTTGTTGTAATTCTCCTTTTTATCGACAATAATAGGAGTTATACTATTAACTTCAATCGCATATTTCTCGAAAGCTTAATTAATACTCTATATTTATGGTTGTTTTCCCGTTTGAAATTAAAGCATGTCGAGTAACTTAATTCTTGTAGAATTTCCTTTAATCATTCTTGTAAATTCAAAATTTGAAGAGCTTCGGAATATTGCTCTCAATCCATTATTAAGCCGAAATGATACTGTTATTTTCTTCCTATTTTGTCTAACTTGAAATATCTTGTTGTTTGTTTCGATAGTTATTTATCATTAGTGATTTCACATGGAATTAATGGTGGAGATGTTAAAAAAAGCTTTAAGATGCTGGATTTTATACTTGTAATGGCTTAATAATGCAAACAAAGAAGGTATCCAACAATTTCGACTTCAATTTGAATTTTCAAAAGTTTCAATTTTTCTTAATTTGACATTGATTTTTCTTTGAAGAGTTTGGGTGGAATTGAAGGATTAAGCCATGCCAAAGTTGATAAGATATGTGAAGTAGCTGAGAAGATTGTGGTAAGCTCTCTGCGATCTAATTTCTCAGCTATAGAGTTCTGAAAATAATCAATTACGCGAGTTTATGCTCTCTGATTTTTCCAGAATTTTGGCTACTTTACTGGAAGTGATGCTCTCCCAAAGTAATATCAGTTAATTATTATTGAAAAATTTGCCTTTTCCCGATTTTCTCTTGTGTGATGTGTCACTGTATCTTTTTTGAATCATCATATTGTATGATATATGGTGGTTGATTTTGTGCTGCCTACTCATGGAAGTTGACTTCTTCTCCTTGGATATCAAACGAAGGGAAATGGAGGGAAAGGAAGGGAAGGGAATGGAAATGGACAGATGGATTTTCCTCCATTTGGATATTAAATGAGGAGGGAAGGGAATTGGTGGGGAGGGATAAATTTTTTCATATTTTGTAAAAAACAAAGCTATCTAACCACTCCATATCTGCAGAGCGGAGTGAGAAATGAGGAGCAGCGAGGTAAATAAGTAACTTGCATTTTTTGTAAGGAGGGGGTCTAATATTGCTTTGTTTTGTCATTGACTGATGGTATATCTCTTCTCTAATTTTTTTTAGAATTTTAGCTATACCCAAAGAACAAGTTGAAGTAGAAATTAGAGCTATAAACCAAAGATAGAAAATAATTATTGTGATTTTTCCCATTACTCAAATCACAACAATACTCAAATAGTCATGTGATTTGTGGTTATATTATTTATTGTCTTAGAATTGTTTGGATTATACGGTCTCTTGCTATTTTATGGATCATTCGATTGTGGGTGTGGATGTTCTATACAACTTCTTCTATTAAATTGTGTTTGTTTGCGTAGCAATGCTACATTCCCCCCTCTTTTCCTGAATTGTGTTTTTGAGGAGGTTGTTTTGTGTTTTTAAAAGTGAAGTTACTGGATTATCATCATGTGAGCTGTATTTTTGCAAGATACAATACTCAATCATGTGTAAACTATTGGGCTTTAGATAAACTCATATCATTAATCTTTCACTAATTATCATAATTATTAGTTGTAACATCAAAGTCAAATGCAATTATTAGAAACCCTAATTGTTTGCACTCCAACTCTTAAGAAATTCATTGTTTATGTCCAGTTTGACCTTGAAGGTGGAAAAAGTGGCTGACGAAATGATTTTGCATTCATGCAGCAGCTTAAATGTAAGATTTTGATTGCTTTCCATTTAATCTAGATTTATGGATGTAGTACCATATAAGGGAATCAAATTCGTGTGGTTTTGAGTTGTACATGTTAGCTGTGTGTGTTGCTACTTGCAGAGGTCAATGCAAGAAGATTACTACCATTTGTTTGCACCAAGAATTTTGGAAACTTTTTTTATACAAACTAAATCCATACCCGTTAAAAAGTGAGAACTTGCATCTACTGTAGCTTATGAATAGTGCGCTGACTCTTTCACCCCTCTGACATTTTAAGATTGATGTTCTGCCCTTTTGACGCCATCCCACATCTTTCTATTTCCTTCCAGTATTCCTTTGAACCTAGATAACTCCCCTTCATTGTTTCATTAACAGTTCTTTAAAATTTCACTTGATCTGGCCTAGAGTACTTAACCATTGTACCCCTAGCACCATATCACAACCTCCCAAAGAGATCAACATCACCTCAGCAGCAAATTCTCTCCTATTCATCCACCAATGGAACTCCTTACAACTACGCTGACAAGCAATATGATTTTCATTAGCCACAATGACGGATTGAGGCTAATAGACGCAATCTTACACCCTAATTTCCTAGCCAAAGATAAATCCAAGAAGTTGTGAGGACTTCTTGAATCAATAATAATATGAAGTGGCTTATTATTCACCAGCCCCACCACTTCCCATTGTATGAAAGCTCGAGATAGAGCATTATTGAAATGCAAGACTCATCCCACTTGATTCTCCTCACCATCCTCTTCTGTATTACTAATGTCACAGGAAACAGTAAACAACTCTTTAAACTTACACTTGCGATTTCTATCATATTTTGATCACAATAGTGACATAATATGTTTGCTCTATTTTCAGCTCTAATATCAACAGGAATGTGAGTTAAAGGTCTTGGTTGAAAACTTGAAATTTGGTTATTGGTTGGGAATATCAAAGAGTGAAGCTACCTTCTTTGCTGGATTAAGTTAGTTTTTTTTGCTATATTCTCTGTGTAGAACTAATTATTACATACACTTTTTAAGAATGTTTGAGAAAAGTTCTCACCTTTGCTAAAGTCTTAATTACTTAAGGTTGACTCCTTTAAAATCAAGTGATGAGGAAAGGATGGTAATTTTATATACCCATCATAAAAAATGCAAATTTTTCCATTTCTATTTTGTAATAGATTATGTCGTTTCCTTAGCTATGAGGTTTTGGGGCAAATGCGACAACTAACTCCTAAAGGAGTATATCTTAGATGATATAGTTTCTACTTCACGGTGATAAGGATTAAGAGCGTATGTTTTTATCTTTTTATATGGTGGGAACTGGGATGGCTATAGATAGAAGAATATTATATGGGTAGGATTCAAAGATGTAAATGTTGGGATCTCCATGTTAGACTTTTGAATCTGAATTTAATTGTATTGTATTTCCGTATAATTGTGGCACAGACGTAATAAGATTGATGAATGGTGCTGAAGATTTGCTGCAGATGTAAAATGACCACAGAATCTTGTCGACATGGTATCAGTCATGTTCTGGCTCTATTTTTCTATGGCTTGGTAAAAAAACATGTCTACATGACTTTTATTATAGTTTCAAAGTGATTTGTTAATGGCTTATATACGTGTTGCAGGAGCTGAGCATTGGAGTGAAGCATTTCAAAAGCTTAACTAGAAGTGTGATGTTGTCGTTAACATTGAAGGAGACGAGTCTTTGACTGATCCTGGGATAACATATGGGATAGTTACAACTTTGCAAGTTTATGGAAATAATTCTTTTAGATCAAAGACATATTGGCAAATTAATCCCTTACCCTTTTAAAAGCAAGGACTTACTTTACTATAGCAATACAATAGCGGAGTTCCAGTTTTGCCTTTACTTTTGTTGTCTTCCTCTTTTCTCCCCTTTCATTTGCTTCTGATGCTCTTGCCTCTTTTCCATGGTTGTCCTCACAAGAGCAAATAGTATAACTATTAAAAAGCAGTAGAAGTATTCACTAATATTCATAAAAATAAAAAATTAATAGAAGTAAAATATAGATACTAGGACTGTCGATTATTATATTAAACTTCTATATGATAAGTCTGATAAGAACTTTACATTAGGATCAAGAGTAACTAAGTAAAATTGCAATCTTGTGAGTTGTTCATAATTTCAACATTAGTTTTGATGGTGTTTATTAATTTCTTGGTTTAGAGTGTAGCAAGGGTTTCTACACTTCACTTTTGTTGTAACTCTAATTCATATACAACTAATGACACAAATTGGTCACTTCAGCCAACTCGGTATCCCATACCTAGAAAGCTGAGCATTGGTAAAACCAAGTTCAAGGCCTTTGATTTGGGAGGTCACCCTCTGGAAAGATTACTATGCTATGATGAATTAATATCCTACTGCTTCCTCTGTGTTGGGTTGCTTACATTACTTTGGTCCTCCTTCAAAAGTTGAGAGAAGATGCAGGACTTCAGCTGGCCTGAATCTGTCAAAGTAAAAGGGAAAGTAAGATTGGAGGCTTTGAAAAATATGTGCACGACCTTCCGCTTTCACGCTAGTGTGGACTCATGGTAAGACTAAGTATTGATTACTATAGTTATGAAATTGTCAATCATATGGTGCTTCCCCTAACTTTAAGGTCTTTGATTGCTGGTTGTAGAGCATACTAGCTTAGAGTAGTCTAGAGATATTCCAATTCATATTGCTTTTTTCATAAATTTTAGTTAGAATATGTTCCTTGTCTATTTTCATGCCAGAAGCATAATATTATCCACATAGGCACACACGTACAGATTCTTCCAACTTTTATGCGTAAATTCTGCAAAGATAACATACATGTCTAGGTTTCCATCATAGTTCTGTATTTGGATATGTATCTATGGAATTGCATTATTAGATATGCTTTGAGCACGACTTACGTTAGATTCTTCAAGTCATTATTAACATCCACCTAACCTTTAATTGATGGTTGCTTAGTAAAATTCACTCATTTAAGGGTGGTGGCCGCACAATAGGTGATCCAAAACAGCTCTTGGTTTCTAAGCCCATGCATCTCCATCCACCTTCAATACATTGCCCAATGCATCTGCGATTTAACCCACTAATGAGAATTTTAAAGGAAGTGATAAGGAGGGAGAGTGATGGGATCTTTTTCCTCTATTAGGATATGAAATAGGGAACTATATATATTCTATTAAAGTTGGATAAATCTGAAGGGAAGACGCTAGCACGTTTCCTCATCCCTCCGCTCTGTGCACCATGGCTGATAAACACAATATTCAGAGATGATTCATTTTATTCATTATCTAAATCCTAAAATAGACTTGAATTTGCTTTTCAAAACTAAATAGACTCGAGTGTCTCCCAATCTGAATTAGATTTTCAATGCTGAAGAGTTTTCATTCTGGATTTGTCGAAAATGTATACTGGTGCTATTGTGAATTATTAAACATGCAAATCTTTAATCCTGGATCAAGGTTTCCTGCTATATTTCTATTGGGATCCGGTCGCCATGTTCTGTTTTTTATGCTTGAAAGTTCTACTTTCTTAATTGTTGACGCTTATGCTTGTGTACTTGATCTCCTGTTGTCTGCTGGAATTAGCACTATGTTTAAGTTTTTGAAATTATACTCACGGTTGTGCTCCTTTCCGTTGAAGAGATGGGACTTAGCTGTTGTTAAGTGGTGTTCTTTGTTTATAGTTAGTTTACATTTTTTTTTATTTACCAATATCTGAATATCATGCATTTCCTTTTTCCCCCATTAATATAAAGTTAACGTTAGATTTAGATTAAAATTAACATTGTGATTATGATTTCAAGGTGCAATAATGCAGTATAGTAAAGGGTAGCTTCATCTTGCAATTATTCTTTAGGTGCTTCCTTCTTTGATCTAATAACTCACAGATAATTTGAGCGCATATTGGTTGATTGTTCGATGTTCACTGTGCTTCATAGTGATTGTTGTCTCTACTCTCTATTAGACTATTATGATGAGCTGGTTGTCCTAAATGCTCAGTATCTGCCTATGCCGTCTAAAGTTATCCTGTTTTGCTTCTAGATCTTTTAACTACTGGAAGGGTGTGTTTGTAAAGGGGAAAGAAAATAAGTCTCTCCAATTTTGCCTCTTCTATATCCAAATAAAGCAACATATATCTTCACGAACACTATTCACCCCCACCTCCTTTTTCATTCTCTTTGAATATTGTTATCCAAACACTTAAAAAGAGAGGTAATAGCTGATTTATGTAATCAATACCAAGTCAAGCTTCGTCATTTTTTTTGGAAAGAAGTCAAGCTTCTTTTAATGTGGGATTGTGTTCATGGCTTATTTGTTGTAGTATATTTCATTTCGGGAAGGCCTACAAGAAGCTAAATTTGTTGGTTAGTGTAGGAAAACACATGGCTATAGTATCTACGCTTTCCTAATTTGATCAAATATTGTGGAAAAGAATTTTTCATAAGTACCCTCAAGATCAAATTTTTAACCTTCATGTTTTTTTCAACTCCTCTTGGGAAAATTGGCTCCATTTCAACTTCAATAGTGGTGATTATTGGCTGGTGATTTTTTCGTTGGCCTTGTGGCATATTTGGAAAAATAGAAATAAGATTGTTTTTGAGGGAGCAATGAGTAATTCCAATTCTGAGTTCTCTCATTTCTTGATTGATTACATTGTGACTAATTATGTGCTTCAGAAAGGTAAACAATTGCTTGATTCAACTAGGCCAGTAATGCAGTGGAATCCTCCACTTCAAGGCTATCTTAAACTGAACACTGATGGATGTTGGAAGGCATATGACAAAGCTGGTAGAGGAGGTGTGATTTGAAGGCCTAATGATTCTTGGCATGTGGGGTACTCTTTGAAATTCCCTGCGGTAAATCCAGCGGCTACGGAGCTGACTACTATTAGAGAAGGGCTTCTAATTGCAAAGGATTTTGGTATTACTAGGCTCGAGTTGGAGACAGACGCGCATGCTTTGAAAATCATGCTGGAATGAGCTGATCACTATCCTCACCATGAACTCACTGCTTTAATTAAGGATGTCTCCAAATTGCTGAAAGAAGAATGGGTCATCATTCTACTGCATGGTAGAAGGGACTTCAACGTCATTGCTCGTAAATTAGGCAAATATGGCATAGAGATGGAGGAAGACAAGAAGTTGCACTTTGCTCCTCCGGCTTGTGTGATGAATGATTACAGGAAGGAATGTTTAACCCACCCAATTTAGCTCCATCCATGCTCCTCGGGATTATTAATAGATCTTTGATGGTGGTTTATGTTTTTAAGTTGTATGTGTGTAATATGCTAATTATCAGTGACTTATGTATGACAGTAGCCGTCATGCTGTTTTAATCTAATTTCTCAATTTGTGTTAAAAGAAGTTATGGAGTTGAAAAGTGATGCCATTATTACTATATACCATGTGAAATTGGTGAAGTAATGCATGTCTATGGAATTATGATACGTATAAAACTCATACACATAGAAATCATATATTGTATATCTTCTCGATATGATTATACGAGGTTTACATACTTAGAGAATAACAAGAAACATTCGTGTTTATCTAAGAGTATACATCTAAGTTTTATGTCGGTGTTTAGTCCAAATTAACAAGCGTTTAATTGACAAGATAATTGGAAAGGATTTAAAGCTGTCTAGGAACTGCTGCGCACGTTCTATTTCTTGATCAAAGTAAGCCCGAAGATAACTCTTACCTAGAACAATGTCCCGTAAGGCTTCAAAGCTGTCCAAGAACTGTTGTGCATGTCTCATTTCCTGATTGAAGTAGGCCCGGAGATAACTCTTATCTGGAACAATGTCGTGCAATGGATCCTCAAGAGAGTTGTGCTTGAAGATAAGGTTCTAAGGCCATAAATCTGTATGCTACAGAACCTACAAATCAGTTTACATCCGTGCCTAGAAGTGAGGCTAATGTTGAGCCTAGCAATTAAACTACTTGACATTCCCTTTTATTTAGTATTAGTTGTACAAACATTTTGTCTTTACTTTTTGTCAGTGTTCTTATGTGAGGAAACTCCAAGATTTTGGCGAAAATTTGTAATAGTTGTGAGGCTTTAGGTGGGATGTTGAACCTTTGCCTGCTCTTAGCTAAATGTCATTTATTCTTTTGCTATTTTTAATTTGTAATTATAATATTTTGGTTAGTCCAACTTCAAAATATATCAAGATATTTCTGCCACAATATTAACTATTAATCTCATTAATTAGATTTTCCTCTCTCAGGGGACCGTGCATCATTAGCTTTTATGTAACAGAAAGTATTGAGTGGTCAGATATATATGAAGCCAATCTTCTGAAATTTGATGATCTTTATGTTTCATATCATGTGCGTGTTGCCATGTTGATGTTGTCGGTTTCATTGTAAAACATGTGCTCCCCCCATTTTTTCGAATTCTAACATAAATGTTCATAGCTACAAAAATTATTAAGTTTCTAGAGTACTTTCAAGATATTTAGTGAACTTGTACTAGATATTTGGACAAGAGCTTAAGTTTTAGATGCCTTATTGTTTACGTCAAAACCATAGGTCTATAGAACATGTCATGAGTCTTGGGTAGAATGAGGGATTAACATTTGTAAACCTCATGCACAATTGCACACTACAACGAGGGCTATATGCATAGGAATATGTAATTTACTTAGCTTATGTTCTTAACTACCAAGTTTGGATGCCTTCATTTTCCCTTACTCGATTATGCTAATGTTTAACATTTAGTTCTCCGCATTTATTGTTACTCGATTATGAATAATTCCCCATTTATTGTTTCATGCGTCTTTTAGCTTTCCATATATGATGGTTGAAATTTGCTGATATCAATGGGTTATTCTTTGGAGGCATAAAGGTTAATCTATTACAAGTAGTATATGCGAGCTTTGAATTATGTTTTTTCCCTTAGTATTTAGCTGCATATGCTTGTCTTTTTCAACTTAGTTTAAGTTATTTAGGCAGTTGGTTTATTGTCGTATACAAAAATTCCATATTTTATTATGCTATAAGAAAACTATTATCTCCGGGCCACACGATATTGAGCAAGAAAGAGAAGTAATACTAATAATAATACTAATAATAGTAATACAACTACTAATAATAAAGAGAAAGAGAAAGAAAAGGTGAAAAAGGTTAATTCACAAACACGCAAGAGTAGAGTGAGATGGAGAGAGGAGGAAGAATCAAGATGGGATAATGGTAAAAGCGAGAAGGAGAGAATATGAGGATGAAGATGAGAGAAAGAGGAGGGAGTAAGAGATGGTCATAACTTAGACTATATTTAAGTATAATAAAGTAAGAGATAAAAAAACATTAATAAATCATTTCCTATAACTTGTGAAGTTATAAATATTGGTTGGAAAGAAGGAGGGAGAAAGCAGGGCGAGAATTTTGAAATTTCGAAGCCATATAATTAAAGCGTGATACATAGAGAGTGAAAGAGAATGCAGGGGTGAAGATGAGAAATTGAGATAAGAGGGAGGAAGAGATTAAGAGCGCCTAAAGAGACTATTTTAGAGTGTAATTAAGAACGAGATAAAAAAATACTTTTAAGAGATTTTTAAAAATTCAAACAAGAGAGAAGGAAAGAAAGGGAAAGGGATAGGAAAAGAGAGGCGGAGAAAGTAGTATTTGATGTTATAAAATCCATACCCATTAAAAAGCAAGGAGTTGCCTTACTGTAGCTTAGGAACAATGGAAGGTCTATGTTACCCCTCATACTCCCTACAAAGTTACAGTTAAATGGCCGTTTTTCCCTTGCGTTGCCTTTTGTCCCTATTATGTCTCTTCAGTCTTCTCTTATAGTTTCTTTCTTCCCGTTTTTCCTCTACATCGTTCATCTTCTCTTTCCTAACTTCTTTCCTACAATGTGATAGATATTTATCATGTGTAGAACATACAAGATATGTTCCAAAATGAGGAATCCCATTATGTTTGGAATATGTAGTCTGAATACAAGATTTGAAACAACCTTGAGCCTGCTGTTATGTTAGTTGGTAGTGGTTGAATTGGATCAATGAAGCGAGATGGGTCCACCCACCAAATTTAGGGCTGATAATTGCTGAATTTTGGAAGGGAAAGCATGAGACAAGTTGTAACATCACAATCAAATACAATTATTAGAATAGGGAAGGCGAGGGAGAGAACACTTGTAAGCAACCATTTAAGAGTATAATCGAGAAAATAACACTTTGTAGAGACCATTTTTGGAGTACTTTATACAATTTTCTCGAACATAGTAAGAGGGAAGGAGAGGGAGAGATGAACCCTTTCAAGAAACCAAACTTAGAGTGTAGTTCAGGAAGTGATAAAAATTTATCTTTTACGAGAGCACCTTTAGAGTAGGATTTGTTTGATAGAAAAACAAAAACAAAGTAGGAAGACTTTATTAGATCAACTCAACCATAGACGGGCATAAGAGGGGGGAGCAAATAGAAAAAACTTTCTAAAATTTGTAAATTTAGAAAAGTTGAGTGAGTGGAGAGAGAAAAGGGAGCTTCAGACCGAACATAGAGAGAAAGTAGTAAGAGATGACCTAAATGTGCAAAATTAATTTGAGTAAGAGGGGAAGAGAAAGTGGGGTGGGGGGGAGGTGAAGGTGAAGGTGAGAGAGGTAGGGAAAGAGAATTGGGTTATCCATCATTTTAGGCTTATAACACCAATTTAAAGTTTGGGTGAGAATGAGATAATTTTAAGTTGTAACATATAAATTAGTTGATTATTGTTGATGCTATGATAAATATAAACATAGAACATGCAACTTGCTACATTTTGGTGTTCTGTTATAAATCGAGAAACTCTAATTAACAAAGACCAAATTTACTAGTATATGGAGATTATGATCATGATAATACAATGTATGGGATGATTAAAGAATGTGGTGAGGTAGTGTCATAATTGATAAATGAAGATTGCACTGCAAGGACTTCATGTATATATGAGTGTTCAGCATCACTTCTCGAGTTTTATAGTGAAAAGACCTAACTGTTACTTAGGGTTCGTATGGTGCTTCCTTTATGTCAAACTATATCCAATAGTTCTCAACGACTACCTCTTATTGGCACAATTAGATACCTTACCTGCCATCACTAAACATATTGGAGGGCGATCGTTTCTATTCTGTTCGAGCTTTTACAAGGATGTTGTATTATTTACTTGATGCTATTTGGTTTATAATTTGTTTCTTCCTTGTTGTTATCTAATAATTAGTTTTATTGCCATCACTGCAGCCTTAAGAAGGAGACAATTCAAATCAATTAGGCCTGCATCCCTCACTATGAAGCTGGCCGGAGAGACATTTCCACCCTTTATATTGGATGACTGACATTTATATTATGTTCATACCTTTGAGAGTGCATCTAGCTCAATGGATACAAGTGTAGCTTCCGCCGAGAATATAATGTGTTAAATCTTGTCAACTCTTTTGGCTGAAGCATCTTTAAGGTCACCTGATGTAAAGAGCACCACTTGCAGTAGGATTAGGGATAATCTACGTTCAGATTTGTAGTTTGATGCATATATTTTGGAGGATTAAAACGCAATGTACATATGTAGCGTTAACATTGTAGTAATATGTATACATCGTGTCAAAAGCGTTCTTGGCAATAGCTAAGAAAGTTGGCTAAATCGGGAAAGATGTCACTTATTAATATAAGTTTTGAAAGTTCAGGTTCTTGACTAGCTCATACTAAATCAAATTGTATTGAGTTAATCCAAAAAATCTATGATTAAGAAAATTAGGCAATCGATTCACTAATCAAATTGATGCGCGCCAACCAACAACTAGTGACAAAAAAAATGAAAATCATGGCCAATGAGGAAGGAGCACATAGCCTTTTTAACCAGCCTAGTAGGTGACTTCCGGTTTCAGAATAGTTTAGAAGGCCTCATCTAAATGGGACTATTATGAGAAGACCGAAAAACGGTGAATTTATTCATATCAATTTTTTCAATCTTTTGCTTATATGAGTTATTATCCTTGCCCATTCCATGCATGTGCATGCATGTTCAATCTTCTTTTATTTAAAAATTAGCAAATTTCTTCATGCTATGATCGATAGAGTCTTAATTATCCTATATATGCCATTTGAAATTTTGCTCGCACTTTACGCACACATTTGCTCGCGCTCCCCCGCGCGCACATGCATATATACTTATACTATTAGTGTACTACTTTTTGGGGGGATAAAAATTATAGACCCCTACTATAGTCTCAATATCTCATGTTCCCTCACATACAACAACAATGAATTTGAATAGCTACTTCTGTAGAGAAAAAAAAGAGCCTACTTGAGAAGCATAATGCACTTGGTTCAATAGCCGAACAAAACGTTTTCATAATACCCTTCTTTAGGCCCTAATGTCTAATCGACATCCTTACACATAATAAATGTTTTCAATAAAATAATATATATAAATAAAAAAATATTATTTCGAAAAGATTAAAAAATAAACATCTTTTTAAAAGAGACAATTAAAGGACCATTGAAAAGACTCGGGTTAGAAAAGTTAGCCATCTCTCTTACCTTTCTCTTTTCTTTCTAGAAACCCTAGTTTTCTATTTTCTAGGGGTTACCACCACCTAGATAAGCCCCATTTTTTTTCTTTTTGTTACTAGTTTCTAAGTCTTTGTTTACAATTAATCTCCAGTCACTTTCTAATGGAAAGTTATTCTATCCGTATATTGGATTTTATCAATCCATATGTTGGAATTTATATCAATTCTTGTGAGAGCTTAAGGACTTTGTTTTTGGTGTTTTGTGTTCTTTTACAAATTGATTTCCTGATGAGATCTCGTGGAATTTCATGAGAAATGTCAATTTTTCTTCTACAATCAGTTGAAGCAATAAGTTCTACGTTAAATTTTCAATAGATCAATGCACCCTCCCTCGTAGAATGTTGTGTCAAAAATCGATGTGAAAGAGGGTTTATAAAAGTGTTATAAATTATCAACTATCGTGGTTTTAGGCCTTTTGGCACAATAAAATTTTATTTATTCCAATTTGATATGTATTTGTTGATTTTAAATCCTATTGTGATGCACGCCACATTAGATTAGCTCGTGGTAGGCATGCGCAGTCAAGCTATTCGTTACTAGCATCTATAATTTGCTTTTTCTTAATTTCCATAACTAGAGCCCAAAGTATGTTAATAGCATTCAAAACACCATGCACCTCTACTTAATGACAATCTAGAGTTCCAACTTCCAACCTACTCATATCCTTGTATAGCTCAATTGAAAGAGAGAACCTACTTTGACCAAGCTCGCTATATATCTTGTCATCTATTTTGGGACAGATGGAGTAGAAGTTCCTTGATTACCTGAAATAGTTCCAGTTGAGAGATAATAATAACAAAGAGCAACATATATTCGAACACATTATTGGACTACATTGCTTTCATTTGATGAAATGAAGGCGAGAGCACTAAAAGTGCAAAGAGTTAACTAAACTAGAGAATAACAATTAAAGAAGGCGTCATGGTAAGATATAATGAGCGTCTAATTGACGCCACAGAAACAAACAAGTATACCAAGTTTGGGAAAAGCCTAAGACAACATAACAAATCTCCAGGTTAAATAAATATATCTCATCTAACTCCTCCAACCTAGTGACCAAATCAATGCTGCCCAGGAGCTGATTCATCCTTTGCAAGTTCCTTAATCTCGTCACCAACCTCATCCTGTTTGGCACGACATAAAATATAATAGTCACATTTCCTAAAAAAACGTGTATGAAGTGTATACTAATACTACATACGGAGTATATTGCTTTTCAAGAAGGGGAGCGTGCAGGCCTGCAGGGTGTCTATTATTATACATCCAGGTGCGGTTTTAAACCCTCTCACATTCTCATGCTCTCGCATGTTTTAGCACATGAGCATGTGATATTTTGAACGTGAAAGGGTGTAAAACTATACCTGAGTAAGATGGAAATTGCCAGTAGGGACAGAATAGAGAGTACCGTGTTATCAGAAGTCCACAATGTCAAATTATCGCGGAGAAGCTGCATAATCAAGGTGCTGTCTTTGTAGGATTCCTCACCCAGAGTGTCCAGCTCCGAAATGGCTTCGTCAAAAGCCTGTTGTGCATTATTTGGTTAAAACAATTGTTTCATCACATTATCTCTTAAGCTCAACTACCTCATGATGAGCGAAAAAATAAAAGCACACTTGCGAAAGAAAGGGAAGGATCAGAGGAATAGCTAGTAATTCTCCAAAGGCAACCACATTTCTCAAAATCATTTTGTGATGAGATAGATACTTGAAGTTTTATACAACAAATGAGATAATTCGTTAAAGTATACAATAGTCAGTAGTCACACACGAACATGCTCATCTAAGAGAGAAAAGATGCATCTATCTAACTCCAATAACATAAAAGAACTTATAAACTGCAACTAGAATTCACAAGCAAGTAATTTTTATGGAGTTTTCTTTGGGTTAGAGGACACTATAAAGGAGTAGCAATAACTGAAATTTGTCGATAGTGACTTTTTATTACCATCTTGAGTTCGTTCTACCTATGAGATACTTCTTGTTCTCACTATCTTTTTCTCACTAGTGTGACCTTCAATTTATGTATAGTACTATTTTTATCAATTAAGATTTAGAGCCAAATGTTGATCCATTGAGAGTTGAGTTAGATAATGATTTACACTAGCAATTGTCATACTATCTTCAAAATATCCAAAAGGTCACAACATGCAAACACGGCTATAAAAAAACTCCCTACATTCCTTTTTTGGCAAAGGATAGATATATAACCCTCCACTCCTTGAAGTTCTTATTTATTGTAACAACAAAAGGAGAGAGTGTATAAATAGGTCCTTTTTTGTTCTTATAAAAGGAGAGAGTGAAATTATGAGACAGTGTAGAATTAAGTGGGGCCAACAAGTAGGACGATGTACGGTGGCAAGGAATTTTTTTAACACCAAATTAGGAATCAAGCAAAAGCAGGAAGAGCTACGTGGAAGGCATGAAAACGGATAGTAGAAAGAACTTCGAGGAACGGATGGAGTACATATTTACTACTATTCTTTCAGTTGACAAATTTTCCTATCAATAACAAAGCTCAATGATAAAGAGAATCTAGCACATAACACTTTCTTATATTTACTGACAGTTCCCAAGATATTTCCAGACATAACCACATAAAGCCAAATTGTAAGAAGGCATGATGTGATTAACAAACACATCAAGGTACGGAGTAACTTAATACATTTGTACCCCAAAGACCAAGGATACTGCAAACCCAACTATTTAAATGCAATGCAAATTTAGAACTTTGTGAGACCAAAACTCACATAATTCGTGATGTCATCAGAATCTGGATTTTCAAATACTTTATAAAGATAATCTTTATCTATAAAAAGTAAAAACAGCCTAGATTATCTAAAATGAAATGCAACATATAGAAATATTGCAAGTTACAGCTTTGTCAAGGGGTTAATGTTGAGATACCAAGTACATTAGATGATACATCTTATAGAATGTAATGGCCTTAGTGCTTCCCCACTACTCAAGGAAAAAAAAGAAGAAGAAAAGAAGAGAAGTGGAAAAACAACCAGGTCCCAACAGGCATAAGAATCACACCAGGAAAACGAAACAGTCTGCATTTGAAAATTTTACAGTGGAAAAAGGAGAAGCAGAACATCAATTTCGCATGTCATCTCCCTGGACACCCAATAAGATGCCCGGCTACAAAAATTTGATGATTGTCACTGAACATTTTATTTCAGTGCCTGTTGCTATCTAGCCAAGAAGATGCTATGTCCAGTAACGGTTCAGTGTATATGGAAGAAAAGTACATTTGCAGAAAAAAATATTCTGGGCCATATTAATATGCAGGAAGAAGATGACAACTTGCTATCTTCAAGTACAAGATATTGGTCCATATATCATAACCACCACCAAGAAAACACAGTTTTTTTATTATCTCGAATCGAAAATAGAGTTCGCAAATGATTTATTTTTCAGTAGGGGTAAATATCCGTTCCTAGATTCTTCCTCCGTTTCTTAATACTTACAACCGTTTGACTTTGCCTATTTATTTATCAACTTTGACTTTACCTTTTTTATGATGTATAAAATAATAATGTTATTAACTAAGAGTTGTTAGACTAGTCTCAATATGTATTTTCCGAACATCAACTTTTTATAATTTTTACTGATTGATAATTAGAGATATTCATAGTCAAATATTTGCATTGGCAAGCATGGAAGTCAAACAGTTGCAAGGATTGTGAAATAGAGGAAGACCTGTTACAAGCTTTAATTCCATAGCCTTAACAAAGACATCAAAATCATCATATCGAGAGAAAAACTGATAAAAGTCGACTTCCTCAATGAACTTCTAATTCTGAAAGTGTTGTAAGAAACAAATGCTATACAACTTTCTCAAGGAAGTGTACAAGAAAATCGCAACTTATATGGACTTTCCAGTATATTAGGATTGACATTGAATATTAGGATTTTTTTATATACAAAACACGAAGTAAATCAATCTCAAGGCTGTGGAAAGGGCCAGCCACAATCGATGGATTGGGATGGTCAGGCCGAGATACCTTAGTGCTAGGCTTGCATCGACATGATTACATGAGAGGCTTAACCATGGTCCATAACAGGTTAAAAATAAACAACTTCTTAATAAATTTGTCTTGAACTACCAATCATATGACATATTTTCCTAACTGCCTTGTACAACTATTTGTTAGGCCACCACTGCCAGTTCATGTTTCCCGTCGAGAAAAGTTGAAGAGACCCGGATGCCCAGTAATTGGTAAAGTTAATTAACTACAGTATCACCATTCAATTACCCACCCCACCTCTATCATTGACATTCACATGTTCACTCTCATCTCAATGTACCAAATCCTCTCTTGATTCAATCATAAACTTCTATCGTTTAGTCTCTCACCTTACCTAAGTTGGAAGACAAGAAATAGTTCGTCAATTTTATAGACGATTGTTCAAAGAAACAATTAATTAAGATGAGCCTAAATTTCCTCCTTCCACAAAATAGAGCTCTATATTAAATCAAATTTTGCATAATGTATAAGATAATTGTTATATTTTGTTGGACATGAAAATTGTTGTTTTATAAAGTAACTAAGAGCGTCTTATGAGATCGACACAAATTTTATTGTTTGGGAGTGTGATATAATAGGTAGTTTTAGATTTTCTTTTAGATATACTGCAGATTAAACTGACAAGAAATTTGTGACCAGTGATTTACTTAAGCCAATGGTGGATACCAAAAACATAAAATAAAAAATCAGGGTGGCTCTTCAGATATATAGGGTGTCTTCCCTCAAAGTTTGTAACTTTCAATTATGATTGGGATTGATAATGTCTCTTAAATAAAAGGTTGTGTTTCTAGAAGCAGATACTGCTTTTCTTAGGTAAATCCACCTTTGACATAGGTAGTTAGATTAAACATTATGATGAGCACATTCTAAATAAACAACCATAAAATAAAGTTGACATTTTACATTTTTTCCAGAGATCCAAAGTGCAAATGATAGTATGCTATACTAACAAAGTGATGAATGAGATGACAAACCTGCTTAGCAAGAGCACAAGCACGATCAGGTGAATTCAAGATCTCATAGTAGAACACAGAGAAATTAAGAGCAAGCCCCAGCCTTATAGGGTGAGTAGGAGCCAGTTCAGCCAGTGCAATGTCCTACAAGTGAGATAGGTTAGCAATTAATTTTCTTAATCATGATAAATTACACAGTAACCACGATCGTAAACCCACCTGAGCAGACTTGTAAGCCAACAAGGTGTGCTCAGCAGATTCCTTTCTCTCAGGTCCAGTCATGAATTCAGCCAAATACCTGTGGTAGTCACCCTTCATCTTTAGATAAAACACCTTTGACTCAGCAATAGTTGCTGTTGGGATGAGATGTGAATCAAGAAGTTTCAATATCCCCTGGCAGATCTTGCTGAGCTCCGCCTCGATTTTCCCCCTGTACTCCTTGATAATAGCTACATGGTCGTCGTTACCACGACTTTCTTCCTTTTGTTCAATAGAAGAGGTAATTCTCCAAGAAGCTCTCCTTGCTCCAATCACATTCTTGTAAGCCACAGAAAGGAGGTTCCTCTCCTCCACTGTTAACTCCTCAACATCAACAGTCTTTGCAACCTTCTCCATGAACTCCACCATTTCCTCATACCGTTCGGCCTGCTCAGCCAATTTGGCCAAGTAGACATTTTCATCCCGGGATCCTTCTGCTGGAGACATCTTTCCTCACTTCAAACAAAGGAAAAATTAATTATTAAAGATCCTGGTTTATACCAGAGACCACCATCATTTCTGATATACAATCATTGATTGTTAACAATCACTAAATATAAGAACAAGTCATCATCAATGACTCATAATCTTATATAAAAGAACGTATTATACCACTTGATTTTTGCTCCTCAAGGTGAACCTCATGGGTCACCAACAACATGCCCTATATAAAAGAGCAAATTGTTTGACATCTTCACTAATAAAGAACAAAAAATTACGGTGGTGGGGCGGATCATAAGCAATGACATAAAATAATAGCAAATAGCAACAATGACTCGAGGTGTCTTTGGTTGGACGGAAAAAATTTCCAATGGAAAATGCTTTCCATGAAAACTATTTTATAGAGGATAACTCAATTCTAGATTGATTTTCCTTTGTTTGGTTGCAAAGAAAATAACTTTCCTTTGAACCCATTTTCCTTTGTTTGTGTTGTGGGTCGTTCCCTTGCCTCACCAAGGAAAGTAATTTTCCACCCATGGAGAACGAATTTTCCTTTTCGGTCCAAACCAAACAGAGGAAAGTGAGGAAAATAGTTTGCTGCAAACTGCAGCGACAATACATTTATCTTCTACGACCATATATATTAGTGCAATTTGCAACTTTGGTAAAAAAAAGAAAAAGAAAAAAAGAACAGCATATATGTGGCTGAAATAAAACCCTCATTTGTTATCAGACAGTACAATCAAAATCACAAATTAAAAAATCATGAACCCATCTAACATTCAAGGCGAAAAATTGACAAGCATTATAATTACAGGGTTTCATCAGATCTAAGATAAACAACATGAAAAGGGTATTAATTAATGAATTTATAAAGCAATTGAATTGATAAAAACAAGTTAACCCACCAAAATAAACAAGGATATAAACATAATAAGAGAGAAATAAAAGAAGCAAGATTTATTTATTGCGATGAGAAAGTACCAGGAATTTGGGGTTTTGGTTTCTCTCTTCTCTCTTCTCTCTTCTCTCTTCTCTGTTGTGGGAAAGACAAAGAGAAGCAAAATTGGAAAAATTAAAATGGTGGCTTCCACGTCCCAACAGTCAAGTAGTCAATCCCAGACAGGCACGTGTTGCACGTGAGTTGCCTCTCAACATGTTGCCACGTTGGTTTGCCAGCCTTTCACAACTAAAAGTACTCAAGTAATGTTAGTAGTCTCCCGCCACAAACTCAGGTGTCCCATCGCCCATCATATTTCTTGTAACCAACAGCGTTTCGTTTCATGCAGTGGTAAACATTTGTAATTTACTAATTTTGTACTTCTTCCGTTCCATAATAAGTGAAACACTTACTATTCTAGAACGTTTCAAAATAAGTGAAACATACCATAAATGGAAAAAAAAAAGTGACAAAATGACAAGAATACCCATCACAAACTTGTGTAGTTTGCTTTTCTCTCTCCTCCTTTTGATAATGTAAAGGGTATTTATGATTTTTTGACTTTTGAAAGTGATGTTTATTAAATTTGGTGCCCAATTCCTATGTTTCACTTATTATGGAACGGAGGAAGCATATTTTACTCAAATTTATTTTAAACGTAAGATAAAGAGGCTCCCTTGAGGGAGAGGATAAGAGGATCTCCTCAAATGAGTCTTATAAGGTTTGATCCCTAGACTTTAGTAATACGAGGTGGTGAGTGATGTCATTACTCCACCACCTTAACCTCTATATGTTTCACTCATGAGTTAAGAGCTATGAGGTCATTGATAAAACCCTACTCGGAAGAATTTATAAGCATCGCAAAGTAAACCTGGTACTTGGCGGGTTGGGTTAGCATCGATGTGGGTTACAAGCTGGTCGTCTTATGAAAGGGTCACTTTGATGCGAGTTAAAAGTGGGTCCCGATTCATTAGCGGTTTGATAATAGACGAGCCAATAATCGATCAAGGAAAAATAAAAAAGGTGACAGACAAAAGCAAGTATACGTGAATAAAAATCTATACTTATATAATTTTTTTATAGGAAAAATTGATTCTAATAATCCAACCTTTGGGTCATGAGCGGGTTGTGATAAAAGGTTGGATTATTAAAAAATAATCAAAATGTGGGATTATTTTTAGCGAAAGGCCCAAAGGTTGGATTATTATAATCAATTTTTCCTTTTTTATATTAGAACTATTTTCATTTTCAAAATTACTAGGCTATTAATTTGACCATATATTTCCGATAAGAGTTATGTCCATTAAAAAGCATTTAAACTTGACCCTAACCCTATACCCATTGGATTACCTTGTCCATAACCAGGTCTATTGCAAAGACATTGTTTTCAAAAGAGAATTTATAAACATTATCCCCATCTCAATCGAGATAGGGATCCCACATTCACTATGTTCGAGAACGGGTAGTCATGATTAGTTTTTCTTTTTTTGAAAAGGTAGTTGTGGTCAGGTTCATACTCTTCATGTTCTTTCTAATATCAATATGCAGACATTTTTGTTCCAATCTCAGCATACGTTCTCTTGCCGCTTCGACCGTAGGATGTGGTAGATTCTATAAATGATCTTTTGATTACGTAGCAAATTTTTTTGAAATTATCTCGTGATCCGTCTGATTTTTTAAAACTTGTGATCAATTATGATAACAATTGGATTATGACGTTGATATTATGTAATCATTTGTAATCACTTAGGATAGCTTAGTGAATACTGACTTGTACAAGATAATTTCGTAGTTATAATATAATAGATTCTAATATTCTATATAGGACTATTTCCTAAAAACAAACGCTACAACTAACCTATAATATTCACTAATGGTTCATTTATTCGTAAGAATTCTTTTTAAACGATGCTGAACTGGAAATTAGTTTTTTTTTTTTTTCACAGAAACAATAACAAGACAAACAATTACTCGCAACCTTTCCTTGCCTCAACGGCGAGGGAGTGGGCACAAGCAACTTTTACTCTAGGAACATTTAAAATTTTAACCGAGGCACAACTTTTAAGTAAAACCATAACATCCTCTAAGATTGGCTTTATGCTTGATTTTGCTCTTCGAATGTTTGAGCAGCTTCTTACCAATTCTTCGGAATCAGTCCAAATCTCAATATTTGCGCATTTCTTTTCAATGACACCTTTGCAACCAAACAGGAGGGCATAAGTTTCAGCTTGAAGAGGGGAATCGACATAGATGTGACCGCTACCCCATTCTTGTTGAACATTTCCTTCAATGATGGCCCATCCATAAGCTGCTTTTGTTTCACTCTTTTCTGGTGTTTGGACAGTCTTCCATGCTCCGTCGATGATAATAGTAGAATGATTTCTAGTATTTTCCCAATTTTTACTCCAGCATCTAGCCCTCATCTCCTTCAAACTTGATTCGCTCTTCTTTTTCTCCTCTTTGTCTCTGCTAGTATTCTGGTGATTATGGATTGCAAGCCATCTATCCTTCCAGTGTTTTAATCCAGTCATTGCATCTATAGGACCAGATTTCGCTTTGGTATTGAAAGCACATTTAATTCTCAGAAGCCAGATGCTCCACAGAATCGCTATGAAGTCAAAAACTCGAGTATCCTTTTCTTCATCCGAGTTCATCAGGAACCAAAGCCAATTCCTTGTCCAGATCTTGACATTTTGGTTTAACGGAATTTGAGACATTATACCAAGGTTAGAGCTCTTCCAAATTCTCATTGATATTTCGCAGTCTTTGAACAAATGAGTATCAGTTTCTTCGCACTTTCCGCATAAAGGGCAAAGGAACTCGCTTAGGATCTTTCGATTCCTAAGGTTTACTCTGGTGGCAAGAGCACCATTGTACAGCTTCCAATAGAAGTACTTCCATTTTGGCCAAATTTTTTGCTTCCATAATTTCTTCCAGAAATTAGGGGACTCTTCCCCTTTCGAATTATTGTTTTTTAACTCCCAGTAACCTGATTTTACCTGATACTCTCCATGTGTCGTCACGGTCCAAACATAAGAGTCATGATGGTCACTCGAGGAGAGGTGGATAGACTGAATGCATTTTGCTACATCTTCATCAAACCAAAGTCTCAACTTTCCTTCATCCCAAGTCTGTTCTCTGTGATGAGCTCCTTGACCCATTTTGGTTTTTGGGGAACACCATTCAAGTTCTCCTTGAAGTAAACCCTACTCTTTCCAGTCCAAGACGGCCCCAGGATTTCCGAGCTACTACCATTCCCTATCCTCACCCCCACGCCCTTAGCCATGGCATACACACTCTTCATAATACTTCTACCACTCCAAGAACACGAATTTGGAACACGGCCTTCTAAACTATTCCTGATCCATAGGGGGGCAGTGGAAAAATCAAAGCTTCGTATAGAAGCTCCCGAGAACCTGCACTTGAAAATTATAAGTGCCCCTTGGAAGCAGGCACTTCTTTTTGCTAGGAGATTATCACGGTCATCTACATGAGTGCAGTAGAAGAAGAACACTTTCCCCACTTTTTCCACTTTGATTTCTTCATTTGTGATCCAGCATTTTGAGACCCAAGCCTGAATTTGAGAGGAAGAAAAATTTCTTGAGTCTTTAAACCTTCCTATGACTGCCATAGGGAAGATGACTCCTGAGGGGAGCATGTCTCCAAACTCCGACCTAACTTTTGGTCCTAAACCTTCCTATGACTGCCATAGGGAAGATGACTCCTGAGGGGAGCATGTCTCCAAACTCTGGTCCCATTTTTTTCAGACCACCACTAAAAGCCTCGTCAATATCAGGGAAGTGATAATCCATGAATTGAACTAGGAGATTGAACAGAAGAGAATTTAGAGATGAAAGGAAAAGAAGAGAGAGGACTATTGAGTGTGATGGTTGAGTTTATGTGAAGAGCTCTAAAAGGATTTTAGAGAGAGAACCTCTAGGTTTCTAGAGAACTTCCACTTAATGATAACTGGAAATTAGTTGTTACAATATCTTTGCACTTCCCAGTATAGTTGAGCATACAGTGACAACCATCAATTTGTCATCAATAGTTACCGACAAGAGGGATCAGGAAAGTGCAATGTTACATAATAAAGTTAGCAGATCACATTCACCCCTAAATCCCCAATAGATATGATCACATATGATTTTTTGTTTGCTGACAGCCTGGCAGGTTGACCTTGGCCCTAATGGAGGCCAAGTCACTCAACTATGTAATCTAATTCTTGTTGCCACCCCAAATAAAAGACAAAAAAGGGAAGAGCTTATCCGCTGGGAATGGCCATGCTATTTAAGGACATTGCAAATACTTTTTTTTTCTTTGGGTTTTCGCAAGAACTGAATGTAACTAAGGACATCTTCGTCAGCACTTTTAACTTATAACTTCTCGTTTTCTGTTTTTTAAAAACTTAAACAGTTCTTTAAGTTTTTCTTTATTACTTGCAATGTTGATATTTCCGATAATATATACTATTCTCTTTCTCTCTCTTAGCACATGGGGTTCTTTTATTACATTACAATTGTGTTCTACTTGAATAATATTTTCCGACTAACCAAACAAAGCCTAGAAGAAAAATGGGGAAGGAGGAGTTTGGGACCAAGTGGGTACAGCAATAAAAACAAGGATAAGTTAGGGACACCAAATTGCCAATGCATTACTGCAATAGGCATTCATCAATCACAACAACCATACACCATTAACAGATTTTACAAACAGGGGAAGACAGAGAAAGAAAAACATAGAATGGGGAAAGGAAAAAGCAGCAGCCTTTACTGCATCTATACATAATTAACTTAACAGAAACTACAAACAACATACAAAAGACACGAGCATCAAGGATAAATGTATCAAAGCCAATTAATTGGGTATATGTGTATCAATTGTATTGTGGGTCAAAACTTGTCGACCCCGTGCACTCCTGTGTTGCAGGCGCTGATGAAGCATTTCTGACATCTGGTTAAAAAACTCAGCATCCCATCTGTGAATGAGTAGAGGATCCAAGGCATAACATATATACAAAGCTGTAACAGCACCTTCTACTACCACCATTGCCAATCCGACCTGATGAGGAAGCAATTGCCGTAGCCCGTAAGCAATGACATGAAAACACTAATGCCAAAGCACAATACAAACAATTTCCAGCCTCATAGTTCGCTTATGGAAATAAAATGTTTCAAACTACCCCTATCCGTTAGTCTTAGCAGTTCTATATATCTGAAAGACTGAACCCCCTCTCCCCACCTTTCCCTCGCGGACTATGTTACTCGGACTCGGGGTGTTGGATATAGGTAAGTGTGTCCAAAATCCAACTTAGATAATTTATAGAAGATTCCACGATTGTGGCCTAAAATGAAGTCTCCAATTGTCAATAGTCAATACCCATGTAGGTGTGTCAAACATCCGGCCACATGTAAAGGTCAAATGAAGAGTCCAAGTAACGTAGCTCGTGAAGTTATGATATTCTCGCTAAAACAAACTTAGTTTAAACCTTGTCAATCAGGTGGCTTTCTGGAGGAGAAACTTAAAAAACTAGCACATGGTTCAACCATCCTAGCTTTCAACATACACGTCGTGCTAAACTTAGGACGCAATCTTTTCACTTGAACTTACTAGATATGATTGAACCTCATCAGCCTTAGTCTCACCCTATATATTTAAACCTCATTGACTGAGCCCTGAAACTTATTATTTTAGGGTGAAAAGAACGAACCCTATTTCTTATGCACAAACAAAACTTTCTTCTAAGCCTAATATAGTCCTTTAAAATTAAATCTCATTAAATTATGGTCAGTTAAGGTCATCGGAAAATTGTAAACACAAAAAAATCATAAACACAAATTGAAATCCTCATGGCTTGTTTTGGCAACACTGGATGATGGTAACGATAAAGGTATCATGACTACTTTTCAAGGAAAATTCCCCAAATCATTAATATAGTAATGGAATCTCATCCCTAAACATTGCTTTTCTTCGCAACTTTCCATCCCACTCAGTACCACCTCTAAAGCGGTAAGGGGTTTTATGAAAATTTAAGTTTATGGGTGGACAAGCACTACCATGGACATTGACATAATATTTCTTAATACAAAACTCCATAAGAATTTACTATCAATATCACCATTTATTACTATGTACGGAACAGGTTGGCTAGATACATTGAGAATACAAGTACTTCAGTAGCTAGACATGGACAGACAATATTGATACTTACCAAAACCATCCCCATCAGCATGGAGGTGGAGCCTACCATTAAAACTCTGTCACTTGATCTTAACCAAGTCCAGGCTCCTGCACATGTTCCGGCAATTAGCCCTCCCAAAACAGTTCCCATCAAAAGAACAGCGCCAGAACAATCATATGCAATAAGAGCTTCAACCCCAGTTGATTGAAACAATTCCCATGCATCTCTTGCCGAATGATTAAAGCTTTTGCCAGAAACTGCTATCTGTAAAGAGGTAAAGAAAAGAAAGTTTTAAGTGAAGAATTAAGCATTTTTCCTCAATCAATAGCAAGCTATAAGTCTCTCTAAAAAACAATTGCTTAATGCCTAATAAACATGATTGTCATTTGTGGCAATAAACTCCAACCTAAATAAATACTTTTAGACCTTGTCTCCGCAGATGCTGCAAATCAAATAGTAACAGAAGTATTCATAAGAATGATACAGGTATACAACATAAATATGTTGACATTCCAACATAGAAACTGCATAATAGCATAAATTGTATTTGCATCACAAAGTATTGATTGAAAGTAAACTTCAGATGAAAGTATAAGCATATTGTTGAAGGAGCAAGACAAGGGAGATGTTAGAACACTGATAACAGACAGCCTTCTTCCGTTACTTGTGTCAGTGTCTCATTAAACATTTAAGACCCAACTTCCCTCAGAACACCTTACCTGAAAGTGTATAGAATACAATATAACCATTTTTGAAGAACCTGTCGATCTATGAGATATAGATATGCACATGAGCACATCATATAAAGTTCCCTCATTTGATTTGTTTACTTTGAGTCTCGGTTTGGATTTGTGACCTAAATTTCAAAATTGATTCTTGAGCTTCAATTATTTTTACATTTCATTCACAGACCTAGGACGTGTGTGTGTGTCAAAGATGTTGTCCTCTTTGATAAGTTACCTAATCAAAATTTATCTAACAGTATTCTAATATACTATTGATTAACTCTCACACGTCCAACATCCCTAATGACACTTCTTAATTGTTATGAAAAGCCATGGACAATATCTTTGACATACAAAAAACACTTTATATGAGTGTACATATATATTGTAAAAAATATATTCAGATATTTTTAATGAACTTTTCTCTTCCCTTCATTGCTTAAAAATATTCTCTTCAAAATACTTCACATTGATGTTAAGTAGCACTTGCATGTCCGAAACAATTGTCTTTTTAGAAGAGGTATTTGGTCAATTACATGCAATGATAATAGCACATTTAGTCCCTCAGATAGCTCCCCAACAACAAAGTGATTTGATGATGCTGGTCTCGAAGGAGGAGGTTAAAAATGTAGTTTTCCAAATGGGTAGCCTCAAAACCCCTGGTCCAGATGGAATTCCTGCGCTTTTCTACCAAAAGTTTTGGTCGGTAGTGGGCGAAGATGTCTGGTTAGCGGTGTCTTACTTTTCAACAGGGTTTCTATTGAAGGAATGGAACTTCACTCATATCTGTCTCATTCCCAAAACGGAAAGACCTGAGGAAGCCAGTCAATTCAGGCCAATAAGCTTATGCAACGTGATTTACAAAGTTATCTCGAAGGTTATCACTAACAGACTGAAACCAGTGCTGAAAAGCGTTGTTTCTCCTTATCAGAATGCTTTCGTCCCTGGACGACTCTTGGCGGACAATTGCCTTATTGCACATGAGCTGGTAAACGTAATCAAACATCAAAAGAAAGGTAATCAGCATCTTGCAGCTCTTAAGGTAGATATGTTTAAAGCTTATTATAAAGTTGATTGGGACTTTCTAGCTTGGTTGCTAAACAAAATGGGAATTCCTTCTATCTGTCGTCAATGGATTATGCAATGCGTCACAACCATCTCTTACTCTATTCTAATCAACGGTGAACCTTCTTTGCTTTTTCATCCATCGTGCGGGCTAAGACAGGGAGATCCTTTATCGTCCTATCTGTTTATTTTGGTAATGGAAATGTTATCTCGTATGATCACAAAAGCAGAAAATGAGGGCCTATTTCAAGGGTTGAAATTATCAAGATCGTTCCCCTCCGTCTCTCATCTATTCTTTGCAGACGACTCATTATTCTTCTTCAAGTCCACTCCAGGAGGAGCTTGTGAAGCGGTCAAAAGCTGCTTAGCTAAGTTCAGTCGTGTGTCGGGGGAAGTGATAAATTATAACAAATCTCACATAATGTTCAGTCCCAATACACCACCTCGCTTTAAAAGATTTATGAGAAGCATCATAGGTACCCCCTCTGCAGATTCCCTAGGCAAATACTTGGGATGCAACATTGAAGTGGATGGCAGAAGTTCTAGTAATTTCTACTCATTGATAGAGAAAGTTGAAAAGAAAGTCTCGAGTTGGCATCATCTCTCATTATCGCATGCAGGGCGGATTATTCTAATAAATAGCATTCTAGCAATGCTGAGTCTGAATGTTCTCAGTATTTTTCTAATCCCAAAATCAACAGCTAACAAGTTAAATTCTATTTTTGCTAGATTTTTAAGGGCAGGATCTCGAGACTCCAGACCAATCTTCTGGAAAAGTAAAAGCCTCCTAGAACTTCCAAAAGGAGGAGGAGGTCTTGGTATTCGTAATGTCCACCTTTTCAACACAGCTCTTCTTGCTAAACAAGCTGTTAGGATTCATTCCTTAAAGGATTCTTTGGTTTCGAAGCTCCTCTGTGCTAAGTATAAGGGCTCCCCGGTTGATATCGCACTCCGAGAGAACAAGATTGGAGAGTGTCCTGGGGCTTCCGAGGCTTGTATAGATCAATTCAAGATTGTCGTCAAGGGTTCATAAGAAGAATAGGAGATGGCTCTCAAACTAATATCCTATCCGACAAATGGCTCAAAGGCAATCCTATTAAACTCCGCCAAGGAATAAACCTGGACAACTTAGGTATCCAGAAAGTGAAAGATTTGATGATTCCTGATCAGAATGTTTGGAATTCGACTCTCATTTGGAAATCGTTTGCCAAAGAATCAGCTATAAAAACCCTATCTACCCATATCCCGTCGGAGGAATTACAAGATGACTTTGTTTGGAGTCAATCCAGATCGGGCAGCATGCGAGTCAAGGAAGTTTATGCGTTCTACCTAGTCCAAGATGGGAAGTTGAATACGACGCAATGTACTAGGCAATTTTGGAATAAATTGTGGGCAGCGGACATCAGACCCAAATGGAAATTTTTCATCTCGAGGTTAATACACAAAGCTCTACCTCTCAATATCAATTTGATAAAACGAAACATTTTGGTCCAAGAGAACTGCTATCTATGTAATGCGAACAAGGAAGACGAAAGTCACCTCTTCCGGGATTGCGATATTGCATATCGTGTATGGGCTTGCTCTTCTTTAGGAATTCGGATCTCTTCTGCAGGTCTCATCCCTATTGCAGACTGGATTAAAAATTTTCTTACCATGTTCTGGAAAGATGATGGAAAAAATTCAACGAGAGCTAGAGAATTCATAGCCACTCTTTGGGCAATCTGGCTATTTAGGAATAACAAAGTGTTTCGCAGTTCGAATGAAAATCCAGAATCCATCATAACAAGAAAAGAAATCCTTATCAAGGAAGAAGAGGAAAGGGACAATTACAGGAGGAAGGTTTCGAATAAAGAACGAACATATATCACAAATCAAGCTGAATTGATTGTTTCAGAAGGAACGAAGCAGGGTGATGTTTGCATTGTCCTAGTTGATGGAGCATGGAAGTCACAAAAACAAAATCAACCCAAAGCAGGGATTGGTTGGGTGGCCTCAATTAGAGGGAACAAGGTTTTCGAAGGAAATGACAAGACTATGGCCTCTTCGTCTCTTCAAGCTGAAGCTCAAGCACTGCTACGAGGTTTGCTTGAAGCTCACATTAAAGGGTTCAGATGTGTTCAAATCTTCACTGACTGCATGGATCTGGTTCGAGCAATTACAAGACATCATCAACCTTTTGAGATATCCAGTATAGTCCATGACATTAAAGTTATTTGTAATAAGCTACTTTATTATGAAATTCGCAAGGTTGTAGACAAGAAGTGCATCCAGCCCATGTCCTAGCTACCTACGCTAGACAGGGCAATGCCCTCTTGTAAGTTCCCTGTTTTGTTTGTACTTGTCGCCAAAAAAAATGCTCTAGTAGTAAAGAGTATAGACAATCACATATCAACTGAAGTTTGATAGTATCCTAAGCGCATGAACATGCTTGACATAGCTTTTAAACCTCATTGGCTTTGTTGATAAAAGGTCTTTGTTTTAATCCCTTTTAGTTTCCTGGTAACTACACAGTTCTCTTACTTCTTGGTTTGCAGAGAGCATAAATTAGGTAATTTCAACAAATTTGATAGTAGTTTCAACAATCCTTTACAAGCTTTTCAATAACATATGTTCAAATTGCATTTGGCATGATAATCCACATAACAAGACTTTTGTTCTTTGTTTATGCATGAAGTAGATGAGAAAAAGGTGAACAAACTAAATTTTCCGATATGGAAAGACCACAATTTAGCTGACATTAATGCCCCACAAATTAGAACCCCTCATCGGGTAGAGGCTGCATTTGTTCAAGCAACAGGACAATGCCTGGAAAAATTACTCTATAAATCAACGACATTGCACTTAAATATACTAACATCTTCAAAGTCAATAGATTCATTGATGCTGCAAAAAAAATTAAGGAAAAATATAGAACATTCAATCACAAACAAATAAGAAGCCCAAGTCACATATCAATGGAATATAAAACTGAAACATGAAAAATATATTTACCAGAAGAAAACCATACCTGCACATATGCATACTTGTTGAAGAATCGAACAAGTGTCTCCACAAGATGGAATAGGAAGTCAATGCAACAAAGCAAACACTCATTATCTCCAATCTTTGCACGGAAGCCCCTTATCTGTTCAAAATCAGCTACAGAATCAGAAAACTTTAAAACAACCATTTACCAATGAAATAAAACTTAAGCACGGGGTTGCAAATGACACAAACAAATTACCTCCCATCTTAGAGTGCGAATAGCAGCTGTAAAGAGTGACCCATAGCAGATGCTTCCGAACGAAGTTGTCACAGCATAACGCAAAGACTTCATCAATGAGTTAGGAGGCATAGATGCTGTTTCTTGCCCACCATGGAAGAGAACAAGAAAAACCATGCCAGATACAATCACATGAACTGTGTTACAGAGAACGGCACCTGTCCAAAATAAGCTTATAGAAAGTACCTGCAAGATGGGGAAAGAAAATGAGATCATAAACCTCCAATTTCTACATCATGTAGAAGAATCTTTTTCCCAAGACTCGTATATCATAGATTAAACACATAGCAAACTTGCCCGCTCACCACAAGAAGCCACCATCTTCCACCGTCACCAATGCTTGAAGCCACAACACCAGCTGCTCCAAAGGACCATAACACCATCCATGAAAGCATGACCAGAATGAAAGCATATGCTACGCACATAACTTTAGGAAGGCTCCATGCCATCTTCACAGCTTTCTGCAGCACGAGCATCGAAAATGGCAGTCTACAGAGGAAGTGTAGATCAAATAATATAAAATTCTTCAAAGGGATATTTTATAAGAGAATTCAACTGCACTAATTGTATTATAATTGCAGTATATGTACCATTTGGGTAGGTAGAAATTGCAATTAACATAATTAGTATATGTAGTTATGTACCATCAAACTAGCACAAAGGATGTACCTTTAGAATTCTGCCACTTATTAACTTCCACGAACAAGCTAACATATTCTGATACATTTAAGAATGAATACTACATCTAACTTCACATCTTATATGGTTAGTTTTCTTCTATAAGTGAGTGCACTATGGATCATGGCATTACAAGTTCAAGTGGAGAAAGTTGTAACCTATTGACTAGCCAGTTACAAAACAGATGCAGACCAGAGACCAGTTAATCCATTCTAAATCCACAATATTTAAATTCTTCATTTATTTCTTGATCTTCAACTAATGTTCAATGTTCTGCACATTCGGACACTAAATCAGATACTACTGGAGATAATAGATCACTCCATCATGAACAGAGTAACAGAAATGCTATGCTGGACGGTAATATCACATGATTCACATCCTCAAAGGTCAGAGTAGTATTCACGTAGCATCCAACATTATATCATGTCAGCATGTTCAAGACTCCGACTTTCAGATTAAAGATCTATACTGCACAAACCAACTTTTAAAAGAAAGTCACTTTTTTGTATTTCTAATTTCTGGGCTGGCTCAATATAGATCATCTCAAAACTACCCTGACTGAATCACACTAAGATCCAAAGAAGGTAAAAACTTCACCTTGGACAAGAACTTACATCAGCAAAGCAAAATTCAACTAGACAACCTGTCCACCCGAAATCAGACAATTCTAGACTACTTAGAAACACTGTTGCATTGAATGGATCAGATAATATGATTCCACAGAACCCCAATTCCCCAAATATGGATAATCAGTGTCCCAAACAATGCACCTCTGTCATATGCACATAAAGGACTTGATAAAAGGAGGTGCGGGCAAAAAAAGGGAACCTATATTGAAATACTCATAACGTCCACAATAATTGGCAACTTTTCATTTGGCAGCGAAGCAGGGACAAAATAATGCTAGAGCATAGCAAATAGCAGAAAACTTTGCCACCTAGAATAAGAGTAGAGAGCAACTGAAAAGGAAAATTGTAGTCCTGCAAACAAGTTGGGGAAAGAGCGAGGTTTAAGATAGAAACAGACATCATTATAGATAAAGCAGTAAGTAAATTCCATGTTAAAAAACAAAGCTTCAGCCTCTAAAATAAACAAATTAGATTGTTTTGAGCATCCCAAAACAATAATGACAGAAGTTACACTAGAGTCTAATTTGCATTACATCATAAGCATTCCCTGCCATTCCACTGGTTTATAAATTCGTGCGTAGGGGCAAAAATTCAGAGACCATCAACTTGCCATAAACAATCTAAGTTCACTTAGTTTAAGGGATACACCCATCAAATACACAAGTTCAAATGAACTGAAAAAAGGGGGGCAGTACTTATGTAACGGAAAAAAAGGACCGTAGACGCCAATATTCATCATTTTAGAATGCAATTCTCATTGCATCCAAACTGAACCCCCAGGCAATAAGATATACATAGAGAGAAGCTGGAGGAATGAGATATGTAACACAAATACTAAGGATACAATTAGATGAATGGCGTATAAAGATATAGATTCAAAACAGGCCTACAGGATCATAAATCTTATAATGATGTAAATTAAAAGCTCTATTCAACAAAATCCGCAATAAGATGCCCAGTTTCAAAATCCAACTATTTGATGTCCAGCAATTGTAATTCTGATTAGAGCAACACACTACCTCATATTGGGGAGAATGACAAATGGTTATTAACTATTAATTGGCAAGGCTCACTTTGTTCACTACTTAAAAACCCAAATGACATTCACAATACAACTGTTCAGTCACAGCAAACAGAAAGGTGGGGAAAAAAGGTTCAGGCAAACATGCAAGTTTTCATAACTAGCACAGAAACACATATGAGGACAACTACAATTTACCCAAACAATAGTAGCAAAGGAAGCCAAAACAGTTACAGTTGTAACATAAGCATGCAAATCAAATCAACATGTAATAACAAACAGTCCAGCCTACTTTGGAAGCTCACAGACGAACTTGGACATGAGAATTGAGATATAGCCAGTTTATTGCCAAAACCAATGGTATCAAGCATCTGAAGATACAATACATCATATTTTACTTATCTGTGACATAGTCGCATTCCCTAAAGCCCGAAAACTCACAAGTTATAAAAATCAAGTATAATATGTAACGGATTGCAGATATCCACTAATGGTCGGACAGCCTTAAAAATTGTTGCTTAGGAATCAAAGAATCCATCTAATTCTAGCAAGATTGTCTTTTACTATGTATAACCAGTTAACCAGCCACAAAAGTCAAATTTCCTTTTTTAAAACCAACACAAACAAGCCAATGTTTGAACCCAAACAGAAGAACTAAATTAACTACACTAGTTAAAATGTGAACCTTTAAATGAAAGAGCAGCATACGTTGTACTTGAGTTATGTCAGCCCAATGAACGAAAACTGAGGAAGAAAATGTGCATGTGTATTGTTTCTGAGTAAGAGAGGAAAGGGGGGAAATCATACAGGCAGCCACACAGACAAACACTTGCAACCATCACATAGATGCAAAAACAGTAACAAGTCTGACATTCAGTATACCTGTCTATAACTGAGATGACATACAAGAACTGTATGACTGCTCCAATTGCAAAAGTAATGCCCCAGAAGAACTGCGTTGCCCAAAAACACAGCACACTAATCACAGCAAGATAAGTAGTTAAAATGTGCACTGAAACTTTCATCATGTGATTGGCCTGAGAACCAAGCAGTAATAACCAAGTCCATCCAAGGACTGTACCAACCCCAGCAGCAACAGCATACAAAGGCCAGTAGTACTCTGTGAGACCATGATGGTGGCCCAAGAACCCATATGTATATCTATCAATGTTTAGTCTATCATTCTTCTTAAATCTATTGAGGCCAAGAACAACTAGAAGCAGGCCTAACCCTCCCAAGTGTACAATGAAAACAGCTAACCAGAAAACATCTCTCCAGTGTCTTGATTGCTCAAATGACAAAGCATAGGTGCTATTGGTGCTTCTTCGGATTGGATCGACATCCTACACAAGAAAAAAAGCTCAAATCAGGTTTAAATATTCTATGGATGTATTATTAATGTAAAGAATAACATGAAATCATAATAATTAACATTCAAAAGAATCGCAATGAGAAGCAACTTACTTCTGAAACTGCATACCTTAAAGCAAGAAAGAGCAGGTTACTTAGTTTAGGGCCACACAGAAAATATTCCTAACAGAATCTAGTAAGGTTGAAAACATAATCACGTTACCCAGCCGGTTAAAAAGAGCAGACTTCAAGAAGACTCACCCATGAAACATTTTCAGGAAGGGAACTTTAATTTAAGTGGGGAGAGGCTCTTAGAAGGCGCAAACCCCAGTTAGACACACTTATGAGGAGAGAGGGCAAATTGGAACCTAGGAGCTAATTGAATCCAATACCTTAAACTCAACCGCTTTGGAGAAACATCATTCATAAAAGAGGGACATATATAACGCCACATTACTGTGAACTTCACAGTTACATTGATAACCTCGTCTTACAAATTAACTCACGTGTAAAATTAGAGAAAAATACAATCTTTCGTTATGATCAATTGGTCTTCAAATCATTCATTTGAAAAAATTGGAAGCCTTAATATTGGATGATACTAATGATACTTTCCAAATTTGAAACTCTCAATCAATGGATTACAAGTATCAGTTATTTGTTCAATAAGCTGCAAAATAAATGATTTGACTCATTCCATAACATCAGTATGTTGCTGAAGAAGTGTGCAAACCGCAAACAATCATAAAGCTAAAACAGGTCACCAAAGAACTATGCACAGCTACCAAAAAAACCTTAATAAAAATATTTTTGTTTGGTTGATTACAATTCATACTTCCTCCGGGTTTTTTTCTAGTTGTACCATATTGACGTTTGACACTATTCACATATTCCACTTTGATGCTTTTTTTTGGTTTATACATAATGAAAACATAGTCATATGAGATTTTGTTAGATTCATCTTGTTATATAATTTCATAATACCAGCAAATTATAATTTTTACTTATATAAAGCTCAAAGTTGTGCATTGACAAATATGTCAAGGCCTTTGGATACCAATAAAAAATGGAGGTAGTAGCTTGTTAGGTTTCCTAAGATCAACGGGAAGGAAAGAAAAAGACAAGACATAAAGAAAGGAAGGGATAAGCAAATAAAGCGTATTACCAATAAACATTTTGTTGTAAGGTTAGTTGACAGAATATGGAAAAAAGTTTAAGAAAATTGTGTTGTTAAGTATTTTTTTTCATCGCCTCAAATTCCAACAGCTTGGTGGAAAAGCATAATAATACTCTCACGAAAGAAGCTTTCAAAATAATACTCTCACAAAAGAAGCTTTCTTTAGCACCAATAAAAAAGAAGAAGCTTTCTTTATGTCCAATTATTGTAGCCACAAAGATTCACTAACCATTACTCCTAATTACAATGTCCTAAAAAGTCCATGCTTCTCACTTATGGTCAACACTTAACATTCAACAACCACAGGCATTTCAAAGAGTCTAATGCAAACAAGTCCAACCCCCTGTCCTGCCGAAAAGAGCAGCACTTCTGTAAGCTTTAGGAAACTAATAGTGTTGATGATGATAAAAGAAAGATTCCTTATCAATTCCCTTATTTTCTATCCAAATCTTATTATAGATTATCACTAAACAAGAGAAAATGGCCTTTTCTCTCACTTTCTCCGTTTTCCACTAACTTCTTCAAAACCAAACAAGCTGATGGGAAACTTTAAGAGATTGGGTCACTATTTATATTTGGAAGATCAAGGAGCTAACAACCTGTTTGGTAAATGGTAAAAAACGGTGGTAATGGTAATAAATTCATATTTAGTATTGTATTGGAAGTATCATATAGATGTTTATGATACTGCTTCTCTACCTCCGAAACTTGTGATCGTTGCAAATTACATATAAATTCATTACCATTAATGCTATTTAGTACCGCCTACTAAACGAGCCGTAAATGTCATGCAGCATCACACCATTAAATTTGTCACTTCCTAGAAGATAGGCTATTCATATAAATCAGACTTCAGTATGCTCTAACATATATAAAGCCTTATTCCTACCAACCAAAGAGTAAATATGTAAGAAACTAAAAAAAATGAAAGTTCACTATCACAGTTTCACGTATTACCTATTTTGTAATAATAGCCATATAAAATGTTGAATTGCAAAATAACAATGGCTTCACTGAGAAATATAAAGGTTCAAGGGCATTTTTATGAAAACTAGCAAAAACTCAGCAACAACTAAGCTTTTTCTTACAAAAGTTGAAAAATATATTTTAGATCAATTCACCAACCTTTTACCCATACTTCAATTAACAAAACACATACTTTCTCCATTCTAAAATAAGTGCAACACTTATTATACTAGAAAGTTCCATAATAAATACTTATAGCACTACTTAATTTGGCATTGAGTTATCTCTATCTTTCTCCTATACTTAGATCATGTGCCTCCCATCATGTTGCACTTATTTCAGAACGGAGAAAGTATATGGAAACTTGAGTAAATCCATGGGAACCCCCTAACAAAAGCATGAGACACATAATACAATTGATTATAGTTCAATACATCTGCAAATCTTTCCATTTCATACTTCTATTTAATTCATCTTCATTTCTTTTGTATCATCCACTTCCAAATGAAACATTAGTGCCAGAAATTTCATTAAACATTTCATAATTTCCCGCTCCCATTCTCGATTTTTTACTTTCTAATTACTCAAATCAAGAAAACACACTCAATCTTCAAATTTCCATATTTGTAAGAACATTATATAAAACCACAAAAGCAAATAATCAAGTAGAATAAACAAATATCAAATATTGTACATAACACCCAAAAAAGGGATTAGAAAAAGCCTTCTAAACCCATAAAGCAACTAACTTTATTATTTATAGCACTCAAACTACTTCTTTGACTTCAGTATAAAAAAAAAAAAAGGAAAAATCTTCTCTCTTATAATCAAGAAAGTGAATTTCTGAAAAAACTATAACTAACTTTAAAGTCCAAAAATGGTAACAAATTACTTCTATTTCTAACTCACATGAGAAAATTATTTAAAAAAAAAAACCAGAAAAACAAGAAATACCCAGAAAAGTAAAGCATAATATTATGAAGAAAAAAAAGTAGAGGAGAAAGAATTCCAGGATTAAAAAAACCTGTTCAGCAGCGGAAATGGAGGCAGAATTGTAAGAAAGAGAGTCATTCATGGCGAAATTGAAGAAATAAAAGTGTGGGAATATGAGAAATAAAGAGAAGCATTTGTATATTTTATGAAATTCGTTAGAATTTGATCAGAAATCAAATGTAAACTGTTTATGTCGAAGAAGAAGAGTGAGAGTGGGACAGCGGTTGGTCTGCTTTTTGAATAATTTCAATGAGGACTGAGGAGAGAGAAAATGAGAAAGAACTCTATTTTGTGGCCAATTGTCCTTTATTTCCGCAGCCGCTATTTAAACAAGAGGACAACTATTTCTTGCTCTTTTTTGGCTTTCTTTCTTTAGAATAAAATTTGGCAATGTTTTTCAAACTAATCCATTCATCAACTTGTACTTAGTTTTTAGTAAATTATAGGGATTTGGATATTTTTTTATTCCAAATTCTGATGAGCCTTTAACTAAAACTTTAGACTTTGATTTTTTTATGTTGATTTCAAGTTGACAAAATCTTTTTATTATTTTTGTTGTCTTGGTGAATTGGTGATGATATATTATAAGATACTTATCGAATAATGACTAATGAATGTGATAATTAGCACCGAAAAAACTAATGAGGATGACAACGTATAGAAAATGATTTTTCATGAATGATGTATCGAGGGGGGAAAGCACAACTAAAAATAGGTTTTTTAAATTTGTTTTGTGCACGAAAACATAGAGAAATTTTGAAAATTTCAGAAAAGAAGGAGATGGAATGGATTGAAGGATAGAAAAAGGTAAATCGAAGATGGGCAGTCAATAAATAATTATTTTTATAGGAAAGAAAATGCTTTCAGCTTCAAGTTAAATAGTTTTATATTGTAATGAAATAAAATTTTGTATTGTATTTTGTAGTAAGGCTCTGTTTGACCCAAACTTATTTTGACTTATCTGAAATTATCTTAGCTTATCTTATCTTATATGAACTTATCATATCTTATATTATCTGAACTTATCTTATCTTATCTGAACTTATATTCTAGTTTATTGTGTTGCCTAACATAATTAGTCTGTTCTATCAGGGGTGGGGTAAATGTAACGGGGCCTGTACACTTTAATTTTTTAAAACTTGGGCCTTCATTTGTAGTTCAAAAAAAGATATAAGATTCTCAATTCGAAAAAAACTACTTTGATATTGGAAATAATATCTTATCATACTTTAGAGATTGGCTAGTGTTTAGAATTGGAAGGTTTTTAAATCCAAAGACAATAGTATATCATTGTATCTCGATAACTTGAATTTTGCTTGGTACATATTGCAAATCTTGAGAGTTGCTTATATAGGGAAATTGGGGAAGTGATGATATCTCTAGATCAATTACTAACGGTTTAGTCTTTAATTTCATGAAATAAGTGAAGATTAAACCATTGTAATGGAAGTGAAATTCACCCATCTTTTCAACTTCTCCTGCAAAATTTGTACAATTCAAGTTTAAAGGTAAATATTATTGGGAAATTGCAATTTTAAAATATGGGAGGATGAGCAAAAAGTAATGAGAGAGCTTGGGTGGAGAGAGATTTGGCAGAATTGAGTAACCATTAATGGTGAATATGAAGAATTGAGATGCAGTGATTGGGCGGTGATACATCATCTCATTAAAGTGTTAAACCAACAAAAGAAAAAAAAAACTAAAAATATTGAAACAAAAAAACTTAAATGAATTTTGTTGTTACCAAGATCTGAACACATGTTCTACTTCTATTCATCACAACTTTACTACTAATCCAAATGCCTTGCTTTTGTCTTTCCTTCAAACAATTGATAGAAATATATTTTGGGGCCTAGTTCTGTTGTCCTAATTGCATGGGACAAGAACCTCCCCTGCTATCTATTAAACTTATTTTATATTTTTTGATCTTATCTTATCTCGTCTGAACTTTTCTTACCTTATATGAACTTATATTATCTAAACATAGTTTTTCTGAAATAAGTTATGATAAGTTGATAGAACATAATAGCCTTAATTAAAATATATTTATAATTGTTAATTTCTACTCTCTTCGTCTCCTAAAGGTTTTCCTATAAATTGTAGCAATATATTCCAAGGCAAAGAGGTTACAGACTTACAGTAGGCCTATATATAGAGCTACTTATATGTTGTTAAGCAATTTTTATGTAAGGTAGACTAACAATTATATGTTCACATAATTCACAAACATTAGATACCGTCTCTAAAAAAAACATAAACGATCATTGTTTAGGAAAATCATGATGGTCTCACGATAAATTAAAGCCCGCTATATATATACACAAGATTTTGTTAGAATAAGTGTACTAGTGAATCATATTAGAATTGTTCTACACAATGTGTTATGTAGGCTTGATTAATGAGGTTTCTCTCCGTAAAAATGATATCTCAAATTAAAAGTAGTAGTAGAATACTAGTAATGAATTATTAATCTCTCCTACTCCTACATAATAAAGCTACATATAAGAAGAAAAAAATCTAGCATTGATTGGGGTCAAACGTGACTAAGGAATAAACAAGGTTGAACCCAACACGAATTCCTTCTTGTTGCACATTCCCAATTATAGACATTGATGCTGTTGTTGGAGCAAAAGCCAAGCAAAAAGTTCCGTCTGTATCAACTGGAATAACATAATTATTAGCTGGCAATGCCAAAGTGTTGCCACCAGCAAAGTGAAACTCGAGTGTTGGAACCTCCACACTTTCTTGGCCTCTTAGATCATAACATGTATCAAATATTGCTACTTCGTCTGTTGTTGGAAGGTGACTTGTCCCCTTTCTAAACTCGTCTCTCAACAACTCGTAAACTCGAGTTTCGAGTCGAGTCACCGCCGTTCCAGTGTCGATTATCACCCCTCCACTCCCGTCTTTGTGTATTTGGAAAGCCGTAGTTGGAATGGTTAACTCTGTGCCCCCTACACTGACACCAATTAGTCCTAGATAATAGAATGTCTCTGCTGTTGGGTTACTAAGTAATGGGGCTGTGATCAATGTAGGGTCAGGGGGAAGTATTGTTGTGTAAGTGTTGGTGTTAAAATTAAGGGAAGAAGTTGAGTTGGATTCTCTATCGACGAGACAATATGAAAATGATGTAGCATTTATTTGAGAAGGCAAAGATAATGCTCCTCCGCCGAGCCCGAGTAAGCCACTCGCTCCAGTGAAGAATCCGTCGTTGTTGTGGCCGCAACCGATTGCAAAGTCCCCCACGGAGGAACCGCCGTCAAAAGTGATGGTCTCCGTCACAAACTCACCTGTGGTGTAGGACCCGTCCCCGTACGAGACCTCGTAAATGCAGCTCCCAGCATGGCACTCGGACTCGTCGAGGGCTTTGCATGTGCTGGAGTTACACGGGAGGGACCCAAATGAGGTGGATTGGGTCGGGTCGAATATAGGGTCGGGTTGGGTGTAACATTGACTGCATGGTTGGCATTGCACCCAACTTAAGTCACTTCCTGTATCAATGATCACGTTTATTTCACGTGGTGGTTCTCCAATACCCACCCGACTGAAGTACTCCCCACTACCTTGGCTTATACCCGAGATGATTGGGGATCTTAGATTTGGTTCAATGGCAAGATCGAGACGGTTTTGGATCGAGTTGATTCGAATTGAGTCGCGAGCCATCCGAGTTTGAAGTTGTGATTTGTAATGATCATGATTTTGCTGGTAATATGAGTTACGAAACGATGTTAAATTACTTGAGTGTAGTTTTAAGCTAAGTGAAAAATTAGTATTAGTATTTTGGAAATATTGCGGATTTAATTTAGGAAAATTTGGAGTTATTTTTTGAAGAGAAGTTGTGACATTTAATATGCAAATTGTAGATCTTGAGAAGTAATTATTCCAACAAGAAGCTAAAGGTAATGAAAACAATAAAGTAAACATTGCAAATCGATAGAAAATAGAAGAGGAATGAAGAAAAAATAGGTTACTTTTAGCCATTGAGAAAAGTTGGAGGGGGTGAAATAGGAAAGGAGTGAGGTGAAGGGATTTAAAGGAAGGTGTCCGACAAATTGATATGAGGAGCTTTGAATGAGCATATAAAAGATGTATAGGTAATAAGCCGCTACAACAAATTAGCACTATACCATAGGATTAATATAGGTAACCCTTCAACAACCTTTTACAACATTTATATTATTATATACTATGTTATTTGTTTAAGCTTGCATAATTACTCATGAATCATGATGCTTTTGTGATACTCCCCACAATCTTCAATTTAAATATGGAGATAACAAAGTAACAAACTTTTCATCTTTTTTCAAGTTGATCTATTTGACACAAGTTTTTACCATACATGTGACTAATATGTGTAAAAGGATAGATACAATGAAGTTGGTTATGATATATTCTCTCTCTCCCATATTAATTGCAACAGTTTAATCAGCACACTTGTTAATGCACAATTTTGACTCTTAGGCTCCGTTTGGTTGGGTTTAAAATATTTTCGGTGTAAAATGATTTTCTTGGAAAACAATTTACAATGGAAAACACAATTCCGAAATTAGTTTTCCGTTGTTTGGTTCCATGTAAGAAAAATGATAAAACGAAAGGAAAATGAAAGGGGAAGTAAGGAGGTAGTGAGAGGATGTACAAGAGAGATAAGGAAAAGGAAAGGAAACAGTTTTCCCTTCATTTTGTAAGGAAAATGGTTTTCCATCATTGGGGGAGCAATTTTACTCCTAGGGAAAATAGTTTTACACTCCTTTGTAAATCAAACAATGTAAAATTGAAAATAGAGGAAAACAAATTTTCAGGAAAATATTTTACGCCATACCAAACGGAGTCTCAATGTTTATAATAATCTATAATTAGTAAAAAAAATATTAAAAAGTTGATATGTTGAATATATACATTAAGTTAAATATTATAATATCTTATATACTAACATTTGTTTAGTTATTAGAAAAGTTCTCAAAGAGGAAGGTGTCCTTGTGCTCAATCGGCTCAAACACCTATCTACTTATCGTTCTTAGTGTCCCTTTCATCTGTTTCAACATAAAATATTCCCTCATGTACTCAATTTATTGCTCACAACTCTGTATCATTAGATGTTCTCCTATAATCCGTTCTTCAAATTTTCAATCTTTGTGTCAATTTAAAATTCGATTCTTTCTTGGCATATTCTAGCCTTTAAGCTAAACGGCACGCTGTTAACTTTTTTCTTATTCGACTATCCGCTATTGTTGTTTTTGTTGCTGATATGACATGGCTACTTCATATAGATATGCTGTACCGTAAAATTTCAATTGTCTATGTGGATCTATTTCAATTATGTTACGCTTTGTTGGTTATCAAACTTATCATTTTCGATGTGGCCAACATCGAAAGATGCCATGGCCAACACACATTGATGTCTCTTTTAATCTTGTTATGTGTTTCATGACATCGTAAGGTTTGCTTAGCTTCAAAACATGTTTTTTTTTTCTTCTCACGATCACTCATTCTCTTAATAATCCACAAAGACGCTTTAAGCTTTAAAATAATCAATCCTATTAAGACTATAAGAATTTCCTCTCCGTATATAATTCCATATAACCATTCTTCAAACAGACAAAAGAATATCCAAAAACCCCTAAATAGAAAAAAAAACCCAACAAGAAAGGGTATCCCAAAAGATAAAAAATTGATACCAACCAATAAAATCAAATTTTGACTTGGACTTTAAACAGCCCACAAAGGTGAGCTGAGGTAAAGCTTAACTCAGCACACACCCCTTAAACCCCTATTATAAACAAGACAATACGCCAAACCCATACTCAGACGCAAACGACTTTGTTATAAATTTAATCACTAATTTCACCTTCTTCTCCCTAATCTCAACATTAACAACAACCAAAAAAGAAGGCTGCTTTCAAGTCTGTCGCCTTCTCTCTACTGTGACTCTCTAACTAAACTTCTCCCTCTTCTTCACTTACTTCTATAAGAACAACAAGAAGAAGGAGGAGAGAGAAATAGAGAGAAAGATTTCATCTTTGTTTACTCTTTTTTGCAATATTGTTCAAGCGGAGAAAATAAAGATGTCTCTTTCTGTAGTTCAGGTAATTTTTATTTTTCAGTTATATGTATCTTTCCAATCCCACTTTTTTTCTTTTTCTAAATTTCTAATTTTGTTTTGTGATTAATTTTGCTATTTTAGGGGTTTACTAAATCATTGGCCATGACTGTGCTTTCTGAGATCGGTGATAAGACATTCATTGCTGCTGCGGTCTGTTTTTTTTTTTTTTTTTTTTAAAATTTGATTTTCTAAATTTGTAAGTTGCTTTATTTTCCTTCTTAAATTGAGTTGGGAATGTGTCAAATACAATGATTTAATATGGGATATTTTATTTTTTTAATAAGAAATATTGGGTTTTAATTTGCTAAGAATTGAATTGCTTTATTTTGAAACATGGAAGGAATAATTGCTCAAAAGAGGAGAATTTTGATGTCCAAGAATACTTTTTTTAATTGTATTTGGTTTATATTGCTCTAATTTGTGTCTAATTTGGAAAAGAAGTGCTCTTTAATTGATTGTTAGTGGAATCTAATGCTTACAACTTTTTTAAAAATTATGTGGGAATCTGTACTATTTCGTGGTAATTAATCAAATTTTAATTGCCAAGAATAAATAAAGTATGAAGTGTGTGAGAATCACTGCATAGTGTGGGGAAGGGGTTAAATTGCAGTATTTGATTAATTGGAGAGGACAAAAATTGGTAGTGGTGACTTGGTCAGTAGTGTAGTGGAGTGACCTTTTGTTGTTTGAAGAGTTTAGAGAGATAGAGAACCAGAGAGAGACAGAAAGCGGGATTTCGAAAGATACTCTGCAATTTAAGCCTGTAAGAAAAAAACGAAGAAGGGAAAGTTCCCACTCTGTTTTTGTGTAGGGGATAGATGTTTTTTTGTGGTAACAGCTTGTTATTGACTTGGAACTAAACATGAACACATCCCATTTATTCGAACTGACAACTTTTTTTAGTACTTACCACACTGTGGGCAGACTCCTTGTTAAAAGTGTAGTTGAATTGTTGAAAGTGGATGAAGAGAACTTTTTGGTGACTATGGAATTGATTAATATAACATGAATAAGGCACAAATTATAGGTCATAATTACAAAGATGTAACAAATTGTGGTGGATTTGCATGCCGTGTAAAGAACACCGTACAAAGTGATTTTGTGGATGAATCATTAGTGATAATTGGTCAGTAGTGTAGTGGAGTGACCTTTTGTTGTTTGAAGAGTTTAGAGAGATAGAGAACCAGAGAGAGACAGAAAGCGGGATTTCGAAAGATACTCTGCAATTTAAGCCTGTAAGAAAAAAACGAAGAAGGGAAAGTTCCCACTCTGTTTTTGTGTAGGGGATAGATGTTTTTTTGTGGTAACAGCTTGTTATTGACTTGGAACTAAACATGAACACATCCCATTTATTCGAACTGACAACTTTTTTTAGTACTTACCACACTGTGGGCAGACTCCTTGTTAAAGGTGTAGTTGAATTGTTGAAAGTGGATGAAGAGAACTTTTTGGTGACTATGGAATTGATTAATATAACATGAATAAGGCACAAATTATAGGTCATAATTACAAAGATGTAACAAATTGTGGTGGATTTGCATGCCGTGTAAAGAACACCGTACAAAGTGATTTTGTGGATGAATCATTAGTGATAATTGATTACCCTTAAACTTCAAACCCTTTTTAAATGATACCTTTGAAAGTCAAACCCTCCTTCCCCCCATGTTGTTACTTCTGGGTTCATGCTGCTCCATATTCTGCTGATAGTTTATTGAAGCTTGCTTTTGTTGTCTCCTTTGATACTTGATTCAAGATTTTAGCCATGCGCCATCCTAGAAGACTGGTGCTCACTGGCTGTCTCTCAGCTCTTATAGTAAGTGCACTCGTCTGCCTAACATGTGATTCATTTGTGTGCAAATTGTTCTCAAGATTTCTGTTTGGGTTGTCTAATTGAATTTCTTATTAGGTGATGACCATTCTCTCTGCTGTTGTTGGATGGGCTGCTCCTAATTTGGTAAGGATTTTTATGTATAGGGTTGATGCCTGCTTGGTGCGTTCTAATGTTATATTTATTACTTATCCAAGAAAAAGAGTAATGATTATCGTGTGCCAAATGTCTGTCGCTACATTGTTTCTCATTAATTATGTAAAGAGTGTGCTGTCATCCTCGTTTCTGTTTTTTTTTTGGTTGCTTATTGCCATCTGATGATGTGTGAATTGTGATTGCATAATACTCAGATGTCTCGTAAGTTGACTCACCACGTTGCAACAGCGTTGTTCTTTGGGTTTGGATTATGGTCACTATGGGACGGTTTTCATCAGGAAGGGTAATAATACTCTTCTGGTTCTTTGTTCATTTTTTTTCCTGCCTTTGTCGTTCTCATGTTGATCGCTTCTTGATTAATAAATGAGAAATTAGGAAAATCAGATTTATTCTGCTCATTACTTGTTGAATTTTATTTATGCAGGGATGCCGGAGAGTTGGCTGAAGTTGAAAAGCAATTGGTTAGTTTCCACTTTTCAACTCCTTTCTTGAATACTTCTTTAGGATTTAACTCAACTCTTACGATATGACTAGGATGCTGATTTCAAAGGTGCTACATCAACAACTAAAGAGCACAAGGTGAGATTTTTCAACTTTGTGTGCTAAACCTTGCCAATATGCCGTTACTCAATTTTTGTATCTCATCGTTGAGCTTCCCCCCCCCACTCTGTTCTACTGGACGGCTACTATGTCTTCCTTTTCAAGATTTCCGTAGTACTTGTATCAGTTTATGTATTCTCCGCTTATGTATTTAGATGAAAGATGTTGTATTATGCAAGTTTCTGAACCAAATAAGGAAAAAATATCTAGATATTTCTTCCGTTCTACTAATATTGCAACAAATATGCTTGACACCTTTTTTAAGAAGCCATGTGAAAAGGAGAGAAATAGAGATAGATAAAAAGAGAGACCCATGTAATAGGAGAGTAATAGAGAGATTACATCACTAAATAAAGTAATGTTGCAATTAATGTGAAACTTCCAAATAAGAAAAATTTTGCAATTAGTATGGAGCAGAGGAGGGAGTACATTTTTTTGGATGATCTGGTAAAAACTTCTTTTTTGAAAAGCTTACCAATGCCATGAGGCAGTGACCACTTTGCTTTAGTCATTAGACACTATCAGCTCCTTCAGGCATTAGGGAGACGGAGGCACTTGCCTCAACTGGAACTGCATCTTTGCTTAAAGTAACAATTACAAAAGAATCTTATACCACTTAATTATTGTTATCTTGATATATTGATAGAGATTACAAACTTCTTGTTCTTGATATGTGCATGGTCTTTCATGTCATTGATGTTTTTATAACGGACAGTTACTTGGTGATGTGTCATGTCGTTTAATTATTAGGCTTGCAATGCAACCCATTATTTGTATAGGGATCTCAATGACTTACCATTCCATCTGGATGCTTTTTAACTGGAGGATAATGTTTATTGTGTTCCAGGATGATGATGAAAAGAAGAAGAAAACGAGGCCATTTCTTACACAGTTTTTCTCACCAATTCTTTTGAAGGTAGCAGACCCTACTACTGCTTTCTAGTGCAAGTTTTCTTCCTGTTGACGTTGTTGGTAGTTTCTCAGCTTGGTTGTTGTGGTTTTGCAGGCATTCTCCATTACTTTTTTTGGTGAATGGGGTGATAAAAGCCAGGTGAGCTGAAGAGGTTCATGAATGTGTTTCAGTGATATTTTTTTTGTTACCACCTGTATATTTATGACAATGCTCACACTGCTGTGCTGATTACTATATACTACCTGATTACTATTTGATGTGTGTTCTTTCGCCTCACACTTTGCATTATATGGTTTCAGCTGGCTACCATTGGTCTAGCTGCCGATGAAAACCCATTTGGTGTTGTTCTCGGTGGAATTCTGTAAGTACTACTATCAATGACCTTTCTCCTGTTAATTTTTTGCATTTTGTATATCCGTTGGCTGGTGAGTCAGTGTGGTCAAGGCTGTATGCTGAGCTATCCATACTGTTGGATTGGTGCATTACAAGTCGTAGCTTGATGCGTTAAAATACAACCTTTATGCTCAAGGTTTAGGATCTGGCTCTTTGTGATAAACTCAGAATCTAAATGCTTTCAGTACAGTCGTACAGCCTCTTTACTGGTTGAGGATAGTGTTGGCTGCCATCTTGCGGGCCGTCAACCCAGCCATCCCTTCATTTGTAACACGGATACTATTATAATCGTTACATATTTATAACTCATTCCTAATATTCCTTTAAGTACCTAAGCTTTTCATGCTTGACTACCCTTACAACATCCTTTCTCTGTCCTAATCCCCTGATTTTGGTATATTGATAGAGATTGACAGTCATGATGATCAAAGTAGTTCATAAACCTCATAGAATTTCAAAGTTTTTAAATTCTTGATGCCTACAAAAGAGTGGTGATGCAACAACCGCTCGACATGTGTGTTTCTCATTACAAATTGGTTCATATACCACCACATTTTTCAATATTAAACATTCACTTGTTTTCAGTAGCCCTTCAGAAAATTTAATGTCTTATGTGTGCAAGTTAGTGCACATGATTTTTATAGCGTATATTTTTTCAACAGGAATGTGAGGAGATGGTGGGCGATAGCCAATGAACTGATTAACCAATATCTTAAAACTAGGTTGGGTGCTTGAGAAAGAAATTCAAAAAAAATGACTGAGTGGTTGTGAGGAGAAGCAATGGAAGAGAGACAAAGGGGGAAGATAGAGAGAGATGGTGCAGGGGGAGGATCAAGAATGGGCTTTTGATTAGGATTAGTCAAGTTTGCTGTAGAAAAGTGAGTAGGTGGCAGGTCAACCTCATCACTACTGGTTGGCTATCAGTCATGTTTTATGTTATTTTGATTTGGAACATTTTGGTACCATGTCTGTTCTATTTCCAGGCTCGTTACTTTCCGCAGGTTTCCTATTGGCTTAATGAGGGTTTCTTGAGATAAGCCGTTCTTCATGATAAATAATTATTAATTGGGTTGTAGCTTCTTCATGAGTGGTTACCTTATACCGTTCCATTTCATTAATAATTAGGAGTTCTATTCCTATTGTTCTTAAGAGTTCTGCTGATGGTATGTTGGGGATTGTGGCAACCTAAGAACAAGATACAAGACTTTTGCTTCTTTCCTTTTACTCTTTTTTAGTGGTAAGAAGAGCTTTTTTTAAAAAAATTATTATTCAAAGTGAATTCCTCATGTTCCCGTGAGTAAGACTTCGTAACTGGTGTACTGTGCGTGTTCCTTCCCATCTTTACATTGTCTGGAGTCCTTCTACATTCTGTTAAAAAACTCTCTTCTTTTTTGCCCCGGGGGGGTTTAGGTTAGAAGCCCATCCTATTTAAGGACCCTCCATGTTATTACATCGATCTCTATTCCCTTGCCACAAGGGAGGAAGGTTGGAGGTATTACCCACCTTAATTATCCTCGGTTCCTCTTTCTGTGAGTCTAACATTGCATTGATGGTCTTTTGTTTCCGTGGAAGAGTATTGAGTAAAATGCACATTTGCCAAGACCGGGGGGGGGGATGTTATGGGACAGGAATCTTATTGAGATGGAGAACTGAAATTTTATGGGTGAATGGAAGCTGAGCCATGTTTTTTGATTTTCTGCTCCTACTGGGTGCCTCTCTTTTTTTGGTCATTTCTTGTTTCCATGTAACTCATGAATCCGAACCTAGCCTAACTGACCTCTTATGCACAATCTTTAGAGGACAAACTTTGTGCACCACAGCTGCGGTCTTGGGTGGAAAGAGCTTGGCATCTCAAATATCCGAGAAAGTGGTATGTGATAAAAGCTTTTGCCATCTCCCAATATTGTGCTGTTATACTTCTACTTTGTGACAAAATGTATCTCTCCTTGCAGGTTGCCCTCTTTGGTGGTGCTCTTTTCATTATTTTCGGGATCCAGTCTTTGCTTTCTCCAGTCGACTAATCTGCTTGTAAAAATTTCCGAGAGGTTCGTATAGATAGTCTTTACATATTTTTAAGATCATGACAACGGTCGAATAGGAAAAGGATTCTTTCCCCATCTATGCAGCAAAAGCATCACATGCTCATATGCGAGCCAAGTCAACATGCAGAAACTTGTGAATAGTGCTGTTGATGTGGTTGAATTATGAGCCTGCTTTTCTGAATATATTCATCATATATATGTTTCAAAAGTAGCCTTCCCCTAGGAAAATCGACCTATGAAAAGAGATTTAGAACTTGCCTTTTTACTTATCCTTGTGTATCATAAATCAGAATCTAACCGTTAGCTCTTGTACATTTGCTTGATGTAGCGATGTTTGGTCGGTTGAAGCTTTAAAACAGATCCAACAATAACATTGCTGCTGCTTTCTATTCAAGAAAATTGATTAGAATACAAGGGAGCAAGGGACTTGTCTGAAATGACATAAGAAGTTACTTGCTGCTTTGCAGTTATAATTGTGAAGTTTCTCATGACACATTTTTGCTGGATCTTGTTATTTCGTACAGAACTATTTTTATAGATTTACTCACAATTTGATTTTGATGTAATAGTCAGCATTAATTTCAACTTGTATTCTCTTTTTGCTAGTAAAATATCTTGTAGTACTAAAACATTAAGACCTTAGTGAAACTTCACTCGGGCAAATGCTTGCTTGAATTCAAATGACATGTTATCTACCGTTATTTAATTTTATGTTCCTTTCAATTTGCATAGAACCCGATGAAAAAACTCCTTCAACTTAAATTTCTTTTGCTTTCCTTGTACCTCTCAATTATCTGTATAAAGTATTTCGTATTTCCTAGATCTCCCAAGTTTTAGGCTTCGTCTCTTTAGCAATTATGACTTTGGTGCTTAATACCTACAGTCATACAAGTTATCTTTTGATATTTATGAATCTTTGATGGAAAGGGGTAAATTTTGTATGAAAAGTTGTTACTTGCAGGCATTGTTTTTTGATGCAAAAATATTTGTAGGTACTGTGCTTAAAGTAACAAATTGTAGTATGTAAGATTTTGAATGCATCTCAATGTGTATTAATATATAACATATTATAAATATCCACAACAATATAAAGATATAAATTGTCGTAGTTATGTATTATTAAGCGTGAAATTTAACACATTGCAACTTAAATTATACGAAGTATTCTGTTTAGTGGTAAGTTAAGTTTTCAATAATCTTGAGGTTATGGGATTAAACCCCAATAATTTGAAAGATGATTATCTTATTTCCTTTCCGCATCATTGAAGAGTCTAACCTAATAAGATAGATTGGATTAACTCGCAAGAGATGCCAGGCTAGAAGATCCTTCACCTAACCATATTAGAAGGCGTGATTACCGTAGGGGTTCACAAAAGCGGGACAAAGGTGTATCAAATATGGAAAGTTGGTAAATTTGTTAAGAGATAAATGCTCGCAAAACGCTTGACTTTGATCAGCATAATCTATTCTTGGTCGCTTGTCAAAAAAAGCCTATCAAACATTCAAACCAGTTGATCAATGCTGCAAATCTTATTTTAAAAAAAAAAATTAAAAAAATAATGCTGCAAATTGAAACTAGTAGCTTCGCTCATACAAAATGAGACGTCGAAAATCCATCCACACCAAGGAGAAGTCAAGATGGAGTGATGAAGAAGAAGAGATCAGAGAAGGACAAGATGCACAAAAGTGAAAATCAATTACGCAATCATCAATTTTTGTGGTTTTCTAAATTACAAAATTTACAACTGCTATATCTGCAATTAAACTACAATGTGAAGGGTTAAGCAAACTGTACACCTTTCGTATTCTTAGTGCCGTTGGGCCAATTTTGGGCAGTTCGTGTGGCCCATGACGCATTCCAATCAAGCCCATTTAAGCTCGAGTCTGTCCCAACCCAGACCCGCCTCTTGTACAGGACTAAGACAACCAGCGATTTATTTACTGAAGGATCACTCATACGAAAAAATTAAGGTATGACAAGACTCAAGATCACATTAGAGCAATTCAGTCCAAGCAGTCAAGTAAAAAGCATTATTATGTATAAATAACTTTCTCGTCTAAAATTTACCACAGCATAAACCAAGATTCACATGGACAATGGCTACTGCGACAAATATATACACATGTAGATGTCATTTTTAACGACCATTATACAACTATGTCGACCTGCCCACAACCACAAGGACGGCTTCTCTCTCTCGTTCTCCTTTTAGCATCCACTGCCTGCGGGTTCAATAGAGCTCAGAAGCCCGTTGCTTCTCAACTGCATACAGTGATCTTCAGCATCAGCCTGAGCACATATAATCACCACTGCCATGCCATTGTGGTGTGCCTCTTGCATGATATTGACTGCAATGTCAACTGTCATTCCAGGTATTACCTTCATCAGGACTTGCACAACATATTCCCTTTTGTTAAAGTTGTCATTGTGCAGTAATACACGATATGGAGGAGATATTTTCCTTGATTTCCTAAAACCAACACAGATAAAGTATTAGATTGTTGTAAACAGCAACAGATCTCAAGTCTAGCAAGTTTAATTAGCATTTAGCAAGGACAAGAAATCAAGATTCATAAACACTAGCAAGTATCAAGTATATTTCGGCATAGCATAGAAAAAGTACTTAACAGATCAGAATATTACACTCATCAATACTCCGTCCCTTTTTGGTAATCTCCCTTTGAGTCCGTCTCATACTACAAATGGGCACAGGGGAAAACACCTTTACTCTCCTACCCACTACATTTGGTCCCACCACTTTTATCTGTCATCAAGTCCTCCCGACCAAAATAAAAAAAAGTGAATTCACCCCAACGGGGAAACAAAGGGGACGGAGGGAAGATAAATTATAATCCCAGTTCAGTCATGATGGGACAGTGGAAGTTTTTACAGCAGACTTAATGATCCGGATATTATTAAGAGTCATCCAACTCTTTTTCTCCTCCCAAACAAACAAAAAAAGAAGAAAAGAAAAAGAGAACAAAAACTTCGACACGAGTGTTCTCTTCACCTGACTTACCTAAACAAGTCTAATAAATCCAAATAATTTGAACTTATTATTCAAAATCTAAAGACAGATTATAGAATTATCATTCATGAAAATTTTCACAATTCCTACAGGCTACTGAAATTCTGTACCATTCATGATAAAGTGCACCAGAAGGTAGATTGAGTGGAGATCCACTTCCCTAGAGCGTGTAGGAACAATGATTAACAACTTTATTAGTGAGCCCTTCGTATCAGAGAGACCAATTGACTTCTAGAACGAAACCTTCTAACCTACAGCACCCCAATCTTCCTATCAACTTTTACTTCTCCCCTGAGGGACTCCCCCTGGCCTTCCCATCCCATTGCCTAGCTCTATTTTTCCATCAGACTTGCAATAACGAGTTCTTTGGACAATTATTTCATATTTTCTGTCAAAATTTCAATCATACAATCAGGTGACCTTAAAGAGGGAAAAAGGACAGCCAGAATCATCTATGGACAACCTTTTACAATCTCTTTTAGGGGTCAAATATGGGAAAAATTGACATTGGAGTCCCAACTATGGGCCATTGTCTTTTATTGGTCCCAACTATTGATTATTCTCTGTAGGACCTAAGTATGAGTTGTTATAAATTTAATAGGGCCTAACTTACTAAAAATCGCATTTGGCATATGAAACACCAACTATAGACACGCAATTATCATCCATTGTTCCCATCAATCATAACAATCTCCACCCCAAAGTGCCTGTCCTCTTTTATATTGGTATGCCTCATTCACTTGTTTGAATAAGTTAAGTGATATGATTTCGATAAATAATCCTCCACTCTTCTCACTATACTAATACACGATCATCCTCCACTCAGAAGTCAATTAATTCCACCCTTAAGATGCATAACAAGTTCTGAGGTTAGTTACTTTGAGACATAGCAGTGATTAGAAAAACATCAATCTAACAGGGTTTGAAATGGACGCAATTCATATAAGGCCTTAGATTCCTGCAAGTTCTTGACAGAAAACCCCCCACAATACCATTTCTTTAGGCTTGGATCTTTCTGTCATACAACGAAAAAACATCGGTGATAAGCTCCCAAATAATCCTATGCAAGCGCCCCCACATACTAATCATTTGAGGCTGACCACAAAAATAAGGAAACAAAAATGTTAGAATCTGAGAGCATATTGCTTACACTATTTGATCACCAAATGTGATCTATGTTTCTCCAGACCAACTTACAAACAATATCATGCCCAAAAATATTAAACATCCAACTCCATGTAGATTTATAATTTGTATCAATGAATCTCATCAATACCAGATAGTAAATGTACTTCCCTTGTCAGCACTCAGCAAACAAAGCCTTTGAAATTCTTGAGCTTTACCCCATAAAACAAGATTGGCATTATAGCACTCAGGTAGTGTATTAATGTTTTACAGGAAGGGAGGAAGCTCCTTTGAATTACTGGGACATATATGCTTCAAACATATCCTATAGGTACATTCAAGATACCAACAAACATCTGTATGGAGAAGACTATTTTCTCACTACCTAGACAAGGATATATTTCCACCATATATGCAGTCTCGTTTAGTTCTAAGATAGACATGTGTACAAAGACAGCTCACAAATGTACCAACAATCAAGTTGGCACCTTCATCCAAGTGAGGTGCTGTCAAATATCACCAGCCTAAGTTACTTGCAGGCTCAGCTATCCAACTTATAAACAATTGGTGCCTCAACATATGAGTTCAATTGATGCTAATGTACTTAGACGTCAAACTTGCAGATAAAGTCCATTCACGACATATAAGCATTTCTATTGTTCGAACTATCAAAGATAAAAGGAAAGTTAATCAGTATCCGCACCTCAGATCAAACTCAGATTCACGTCCAGGATTGGTTTTCTCTATTACAGGTCTGTCTAATACTCCTCCCTTAGAAGATCCAGTAGCTGACACAGGCACAAGCAAGCCACGGTGGTTGCACAATCCTTTATAAAAATAATGTCTATCCCCTGGCATAAATCCAGAAAGATCATTCCAGTAATTACACAGTCAACTGCTCCTAAGAGTGAAGTTAAGCAACAATTTAAACATCCAAAAAGATAATCAATGAGGCATACAAAGAGGGAAAAATAGGCATCCATAGTTTACATCACTTAAGCAACTAAGCAAAAAGGATCATGACTTTCATCATCCAATTTAAAATTAATGTCAGAGATTAGAACATAACCAAGAGTGATGAATCAAGAGTTCAAGACTGCTTACATACAATTTTTCTAATTTTATGAATAATAGAAGAATCTTAAAAGAAATATTGAGATATGGACATATGGTATCATGTAAGCATTTGGGAGGAAGGAGGCAACACGTGGAGGCCTACAATTCTTATCCACCCATTTTGGTAATAAAAATAGATGCAATAACATAATGTTTTATGGAACAATTTTTGGTGGAAAGACAAATTGAAGTTCAATCATAGAATGTCTTTAACGTGACCAAACAACCTTGATTCAATTCTATGTTTATCATGATGTAATTCATATAGATATACTCCATCCATTTCTTTTTAATCTACACACTTTCCTTTTTGATCCGTTTCTTTTTAAACTACACATGGTTGTTTTTTCTATTTTTTGTGACATGTCCCACCTATTTTCTCCTCTTTCTTCCACCCATATGGTCCACTTTTTAATATAAAACCCACCATAAAATTTCATTGTCCACCTTTTTAGTTTATCTCTCTCATGTTTCAATTTCTCTCTCTCTCACTTTTGGACTTCCTCCTTGGTTCTCCTCCAAAGTGAAATCTATAAAAATATATTAAAAAGTGTTCCTATCAAAGGAACAGGTGGCACTCTTCTCAAACTTCTAATACACATGTCTATAATCTCATTTAAAAATATTAACAATGTGTAGTTACTAGGATTCGAACACATGACCTTTGAAATGAAATGTGAGAGTTTAACCACTAATCCACTACAATTTCAATGCTTAATGTTTCAAAGTAAAAAAATAATAATGTCTTATAATTATATGTAATTATAAGGACATAGACAAGTTTTTTGATCTCTAACACTTTTATTAAGTGTTACATTCTCTTACCCTAATTCCATTGAAATTATTATTTTTATCCCCAATTCCATTGAAATTGTTATTTTTATTCCCAATTCCTTAGAAGTTTTTATTTAAACAACTTATCATGCCATAACGTTCATTTTCCAATTCCCCACTAGACGAAATATCACAAAAAGCTAATAAAATCAATTTATGAAATATATGATTAATAATATATTTGATAATTGTAACTAAGTCATAACGTTCATTTTTCAATTCCCCACTGACATGAATATCACAAAAAGCTAATAAAATCAATTTATGAAATATATGATTAATAATATATTTGATAATTGTAACTAAGTCGGGACGCCTCGGGCCAAAATACTAGTGAGTAAATTAAAAAGAAATGGAGGGAGTATACAATATACTGGAGTGCATCGCTCGATTTCCTTTAAGAATTGCAATTTTGAAGGTAGCAGACCCTACTACTGCTTTCTAGTGCAAGTTTTCTTCCTGTTGACGTTGTTGGTAGTTTCTCAGCTTGGTTGTTGTGGTTTTGCAGGCATTCTCCATTACTTTTTTTGGTGAATGGGGTGATAAAAGCCAGGTGAGCTGAAGAGGTTCATGAATGTGTTTCAGTGATATTTTTTTTGTTACCACCTGTATATTTATGACAATGCTCACACTGCTGTGCTGATTACTATATACTACCTGATTACTATTTGATGTGTGTTCTTTCGCCTCACACTTTGCATTATATGGTTTCAGCTGGCTACCATTGGTCTAGCTGCCGATGAAAACCCATTTGGTGTTGTTCTCGGTGGAATTCTGTAAGTACTACTATCAATGACCTTTCTCCTGTTAATTTTTTGCATTTTGTATATCCGTTGGCTGGTGAGTCAGTGTGGTCAAGGCTGTATGCTGAGCTATCCATACTGTTGGATTGGTGCATTACAAGTCGTAGCTTGATGCGTTAAAATACAACCTTTATGCTCAAGGTTTAGGATCTGGCTCTTTGTGATAAACTCAGAATCTAAATGCTTTCAGTACAGTCGTACAGCCTCTTTACTGGTTGAGGATAGTGTTGGCTGCCATCTTGCGGGCCGTCAACCCAGCCATCCCTTCATTTGTAACATGGATACTATTATAATCGTTACATATTTATAACTCATTCCTAATATTCATTTAAGTACCTAAGCTTTTCATCAAAATGGCTTGACTACCCTTACAACATCCTTTCTCTGTCCTAATCCCCTGATTTTGGTATATTGATAGAGATTGACAGTCATGATGATCAAAGTAGTTCATAAACCTCATAGAATTTCAAAGTTTTTAAATTCTTGATGCCTACAAAAGAGTGGTGATGCAACAACCGCTCGACATGTGTGTTTCTCATTACAAATTGGTTCATATACCACCACATTTTTCAATATTAAACATTCACTTGTTTTCAGTAGCCCTTCAGAAAATTTAATGTCTTATGTATGCAAGTTAGTGCACATGATTTTTATAGCGTATCTTTTTTCAACAGGAATGTGAGGAGATGGTGGGCGATAGCCAATGAACTGATTAACCAATATCTTAAAACTAGGTTGGGTGCTTGAGAAAGAAATTCAAAAAAAATGACTGAGTGGTTGTGAGGAGAAGCAATGGAAGAGAGACAAAGGGGGAAGATAGAGAGAGATGGTGCAGGGGGAGGATCAAGAATGGGCTTTTGATTAGGATTAGTCAAGTTTGCTGTAGAAAAGTGAGTAGGTGGCAGGTCAACCTCATCACTACTGGTTGGCTATCAGTCATGTTTTATGTTATTTTGATTTGGAACATTTTGGTACCATGTCTGTTCTATTTCCAGGCTCGTTACTTTCCGCAGGTTTCCTATTGGCTTAATGAGGGTTTCTTGAGATAAGCCGTTCTTCATGATAAATAATTATTAATTGGGTTGTAGCTTCTTCATGAGTGGTTACCTTATACCGTTCCATTTCATTAATAATTAGGAGTTCTATTCCTATTGTTCTTAAGAGTTCTGCTGATGGTATGTTGGGGATTGTGGCAACCTAAGAACAAGATACAAGACTTTTGCTTCTTTCCTTTTACTCTTTTTTAGTGGTAAGAAGAGCTTTTTTAAAAAAAAATATTATTCAAAGTGAATTCCTCATGTTCCCGTGAGTAAGACTTCGTAACTGGTGTACTGTGCGTGTTCCTTCCCAAATTTACATTGTCTGGAGTCCTTCTACATTCTGTTAAAAAACTCTCTTCTTTTTTGCCCCGGGGGGGTTTAGGTTAGAAGCCCATCCTATTTAAGGACCCTCCATGTTATTACATCGATCTCTATTCCCTTGCCACAAGGGAGGAAGGTTGGAGGTATTACCCACCTTAATTATCCTCGGTTCCTCTTTCTGTGAGTCTAACATTGCATTGATGGTCTTTTGTTTCCGTGGAAGAGTATTGAGTAAAATGCACATTTGCCAAGACCGGGGGGAGGGATGTTATGGGACAGGAATCTTATTGAGATGGAGAACTGAAATTTTATGGGTGAATGGAAGCTGAGCCATGTTTTTTGATTTTCTGCTCCTACTGGGTGCCTCTCTTTTTTTGGTCATTTCTTGTTTCCATGTAACTCATGAATCCGAACCTAGCCTAACTGACCTCTTATGCACAATCTTTAGAGGACAAACTTTGTGCACCACAGCTGCGGTCTTGGGTGGAAAGAGCTTGGCATCTCAAATATCCGAGAAAGTGGTATGTGATAAAAGCTTTTGCCATCTCCCAATATTGTGCTGTTATACTTCTACTTTGTGACAAAATGTATCTCTCCTTGCAGGTTGCCCTCTTTGGTGGTGCTCTTTTCATTATTTTCGGGATCCAGTCTTTGCTTTCTCCAGTCGACTAATCTGCTTGTAAAAATTTCCGAGAGGTTCGTATAGATAGTCTTTACATATTTTTAAGATCATGACAACGGTCGAATAGGAAAAGGATTCTTTCCCCATCTATGCAGCAAAAGCATCACATGCTCATATGTGAGCCAAGTCAACATGCAGAAACTTGTGAATAGTGCTGTTGATGTGGTTGAATTATGAGCCTGCTTTTCTGAATATATTCATCATATATATGTTTCAAAAGTAGCCTTCCCCTAGGAAAATCGACCTATGAAAAGAGATTTAGAACTTGCCTTTTTACTTATCCTTGTGTATCATAAATCAGAATCTAACCGTTAGCTCTTGTACATTTGCTTGATGTAGCGATGTTTGGTCGGTTGAAGCTTTAAAACAGATCCAACAATAACATTGCTGCTGCTTTCTATTCAAGAAAATTGATTAGAATACAAGGGAGCAAGGGACTTGTCTGAAATGACATAAGAAGTTACTTGCTGCTTTGCAGTTATAATTGTGAAGTTTCTCATGACACATTTTTGCTGGATCTTGTTATTTCGTACAGAACTATTTTTATAGATTTACTCACAATTTGATTTTGATGTAATAGTCAGCATTAATTTCAACTTGTATTCTCTTTTTGCTAGTAAAATATCTTGTAGTACTAAAACATTAAGACCTTAGTGAAACTTCACTCGGGCAAATGCTTGCTTGAATTCAAATGACATGTTATCTACCGTTATTTAATTTTATGTTCCTTTCAATTTGCATAGAACCCGATGAAAAAACTCCTTCAACTTAAATTTCTTTTGCTTTCCTTGTACCTCTCAATTATCTGTATAAAGTATTTCGTATTTCCTAGATCTCCCAAGTTTTAGGCTTCGTCTCTTTAGCAATTATGACTTTGGTGCTTAATACCTACAGTCATACAAGTTATCTTTTGATATTTATGAATCTTTGATGGAAAGGGGTAAATTTTGTATGAAAAGTTGTTACTTGCAGGCATTGTTTTTTGATGCAAAAATATTTGTAGGTACTGTGCTTAAAGTAACAAATTGTAGTATGTAAGATTTTGAATGCATCTCAATGTGTATTAATATATAACATATTATAAATATCCACAACAATATAAAGATATAAATTGTCGTAGTTATGTATTATTAAGCGTGAAATTTAACACATTGCAACTTAAATTATACGAAGTATTCTGTTTAGTGGTAAGTTAAGTTTTCAATAATCTTGAGGTTATGGGATTAAACCCCAATAATTTGAAAGATGATTATCTTATTTCCTTTCCGCATCATTGAAGAGTCTAACCTAATAAGATAGATTGGATTAACTCGCAAGAGATGCCAGGCTAGAAGATCCTTCACCTAACCATATTAGAAGGCGTGATTACCGTAGGGGTTCACAAAAGCGGGACAAAGGTGTATCAAATATGGAAAGTTGGTAAATTTGTTAAGAGATAAATGCTCGCAAAACGCTTGACTTTGATCAGCATAATCTATTCTTGGTCGCTTGTCAAAAAAAGCCTATCAAACATTCAAACCAGTTGATCAATGCTGCAAATCTTATTTTAAAAAAAAAAATAAAAAAAATAATGCTGCAAATTGAAACTAGTAGCTTCGCTCATACAAAATGAGACGTCGAAAATCCATCCACACCAAGGAGAAGTCAAGATGGAGTGATGAAGAAGAAGAGATCAGAGAAGGACAAGATGCACAAAAGTGAAAATCAATTACGCAATCATCAATTTTTGTGGTTTTCTAAATTACAAAATTTACAACTGCTATATCTGCAATTAAACTACAATGTGAAGGGTTAAGCAAACTGTACACCTTTCGTATTCTTAGTGCCGTTGGGCCAATTTTGGGCAGTTCGTGTGGCCCATGACGCATTCCAATCAAGCCCATTTAAGCTCGAGTCTGTCCCAACCCAGACCCGCCTCTTGTACAGGACTAAGACAACCAGCGATTTATTTACTGAAGGATCACTCATACGAAAAAATTAAGGTATGACAAGACTCAAGATCACATTAGAGCAATTCAGTCCAAGCAGTCAAGTAAAAAGCATTATTATGTATAAATAACTTTCTCGTCTAAAATTTACCACAGCATAAACCAAGATTCACATGGACAATGGCTACTGCGACAAATATATACACATGTAGATGTCATTTTTAACGACCATTATACAACTATGTCGACCTGCCCACAACCACAAGGACGGCTTCTCTCTCTCGTTCTCCTTTTAGCATCCACTGCCTGCGGGTTCAATAGAGCTCAGAAGCCCGTTGCTTCTCAACTGCATACAGTGATCTTCAGCATCAGCCTGAGCACATATAATCACCACTGCCATGCCATTGTGGTGTGCCTCTTGCATGATATTGACTGCAATGTCAACTGTCATTCCAGGTATTACCTTCATCAGGACTTGCACAACATATTCCCTTTTGTTAAAGTTGTCATTGTGCAGTAATACACGATATGGAGGAGATATTTTCCTTGATTTCCTAAAACCAACACAGATAAAGTATTAGATTGTTGTAAACAGCAACAGATCTCAAGTCTAGCAAGTTTAATTAGCATTTAGCAAGGACAAGAAATCAAGATTCATAAACACTAGCAAGTATCAAGTATATTTCGGCATAGCATAGAAAAAGTACTTAACAGATCAGAATATTACACTCATCAATACTCCGTCCCTTTTTGGTAATCTCCCTTTGAGTCCGTCTCATACTACAAATGGGCACAGGGGAAAACACCTTTACTCTCCTACCCACTACATTTGGTCCCACCACTTTTATCTGTCATCAAGTCCTCCCCGACCAAAATAAAAAAAGTGAATTCACCCCAACGGGGAAACAAAGGGGACGGAGGGAAGATAAATTATAATCCCAGTTCAGTCATGATGGGACAGTGGAAGTTTTTACAGCAGACTTAATGATCCGGATATTATTAAGAGTCATCCAACTCTTTTTCTCCTCCCAAACAAACAAAAAAAGAAGAAAAGAAAAAGAGAACAAAAACTTCGACACGAGTGTTCTCTTCACCTGACTTACCTAAACAAGTCTAATAAATCCAAATAATTTGAACTTATTATTCAAAATCTAAAGACAGATTATAGAATTATCATTCATGAAAATTTTCACAATTCCTACAGGCTACTGAAATTCTGTACCATTCATGATAAAGTGCACCAGAAGGTAGATTGAGTGGAGATCCACTTCCCTAGAGCGTGTAGGAACAATGATTAACAACTTTATTAGTGAGCCCTTCGTATCAGAGAGACCAATTGACTTCTAGAACGAAACCTTCTAACCTACAGCACCCCAATCTTCCTATCAACTTTTACTTCTCCCCTGAGGGACTCCCCCCTGGCCTTCCCATCCCATTGCCTAGCTCTATTTTTCCATCAGACTTGCAATAACGAGTTCTTTGGACAATTATTTCATATTTTCTGTCAAAATTTCAATCATACAATCAGGTGACCTTAAAGAGGGAAAAAGGACAGCCAGAATCATCTATGGACAACCTTTTACAATCTCTTTTAGGGGTCAAATATGGGAAAAATTGACATTGGAGTCCCAACTATGGGCCATTGTCTTTTATTGGTCCCAACTATTGATTATTCTCTGTAGGACCTAAGTATGAGTTGTTATAAATTTAATAGGGCCTAACTTACTAAAAATCGCATTTGGCATATGAAACACCAACTATAGACACGCAATTATCATCCATTGTTCCCATCAATCATAACAATCTCCACCCCAAAGTGCCTGTCCTCTTTTATATTGGTATGCCTCATTCACTTGTTTGAATAAGTTAAGTGATATGATTTCGATAAATAATCCTCCACTCTTCTCACTATACTAATACACGATCATCCTCCACTCAGAAGTCAATTAATTCCACCCTTAAGATGCATAACAAGTTCTGAGGTTAGTTACTTTGAGACATAGCAGTGATTAGAAAAACATCAATCTAACAGGGTTTGAAATGGACGCAATTCATATAAGGCCTTAGATTCCTGCAAGTTCTTGACAGAAAACCCCCCACAATACCATTTCTTTAGGCTTGGATCTTTCTGTCATACAACGAAAAAACATCGGTGATAAGCTCCCAAATAATCCTATGCAAGCGCCCCCACATACTAATCATTTGAGGCTGACCACAAAAATAAGGAAACAAAAATGTTAGAATCTGAGAGCATATTGCTTACACTATTTGATCACCAAATGTGATCTATGTTTCTCCAGACCAACTTACAAACAATATCATGCCCAAAAATATTAAACATCCAACTCCATGTAGATTTATAATTTGTATCAATGAATCTCATCAATACCAGATAGTAAATGTACTTCCCTTGTCAGCACTCAGCAAACAAAGCCTTTGAAATTCTTGAGCTTTACCCCATAAAACAAGATTGGCATTATAGCACTCAGGTAGTGTATTAATGTTTTACAGGAAGGGAGGAAGCTCCTTTGAATTACTGGGACATATATGCTTCAAACATATCCTATAGGTACATTCAAGATACCAACAAACATCTGTATGGAGAAGACTATTTTCTCACTACCTAGACAAGGATATATTTCCACCATATATGCAGTCTCGTTTAGTTCTAAGATAGACATGTGTACAAAGACAGCTCACAAATGTACCAACAATCAAGTTGGCACCTTCATCCAAGTGAGGTGCTGTCAAATATCACCAGCCTAAGTTACTTGCAGGCTCAGCTATCCAACTTATAAACAATTGGTGCCTCAACATATGAGTTCAATTGATGCTAATGTACTTAGACGTCAAACTTGCAGATAAAGTCCATTCACGACATATAAGCATTTCTATTGTTCGAACTATCAAAGATAAAAGGAAAGTTAATCAGTATCCGCACCTCAGATCAAACTCAGATTCACGTCCAGGATTGGTTTTCTCTATTACAGGTCTGTCTAATACTCCTCCCTTAGAAGATCCAGTAGCTGACACAGGCACAAGCAAGCCACGGTGGTTGCACAATCCTTTATAAAAATAATGTCTATCCCCTGGCATAAATCCAGAAAGATCATTCCAGTAATTACACAGTCAACTGCTCCTAAGAGTGAAGTTAAGCAACAATTTAAACATCCAAAAAGATAATCAATGAGGCATACAAAGAGGGAAAAATAGGCATCCATAGTTTACATCACTTAAGCAACTAAGCAAAAAGGATCATGACTTTCATCATCCAATTTAAAATTAATGTCAGAGATTAGAACATAACCAAGAGTGATGAATCAAGAGTTCAAGACTGCTTACATACAATTTTTCTAATTTTATGAATAATAGAAGAATCTTAAAAGAAATATTGAGATATGGACATATGGTATCATGTAAGCATTTGGGAGGAAGGAGGCAACACGTGGAGGCCTACAATTCTTATCCACCCATTTTGGTAATAAAAATAGATGCAATAACATAATGTTTTATGGAACAATTTTTGGTGGAAAGACAAATTGAAGTTCAATCATAGAATGTCTTTAACGTGACCAAACAACCTTGATTCAATTCTATGTTTATCATGATGTAATTCATATAGATATACTCCATCCATTTCTTTTTAATCTACACACTTTCCTTTTTGATCCGTTTCTTTTTAAACTACACATGGTTGTTTTTTCTATTTTTTGTGACATGTCCCACCTATTTTCTCCTCTTTCTTCCACCCATATGGTCCACTTTTTAATATAAAACCCACCATAAAATTTCATTGTCCACCTTTTTAGTTTATCTCTCTCATGTTTCAATTTCTCTCTCTCACTTTTGGACTTCCTCCTTGGTTCTCCTCCAAAGTGAAATCTATAAAAATATATTAAAAAGTGTTCCTATCAAAGGAACAGTGGCACTCTTCTCAAACTTCTAATACACATGTCTATAATCTCATTTAAAAATATTAACAATGTGTAGTTACTAGGATTCGAACACATGACCTTTGAAATGAAATGTGAGAGTTTAACCACTAATCCACTACAATTTCAATGCTTAATGTTTCAAAGTAAAAAAATAATAATGTCTTATAATTATATGTAATTATAAGGACATAGACAAGTTTTTTGATCTCTAACACTTTTATTAAGTGTTACATTCTCTTACCCTAATTCCATTGAAATTATTATTTTTATCCCCAATTCCATTGAAATTGTTATTTTTATTCCCAATTCCTTAGAAGTTTTTATTTAAACAACTTATCATGCCATAACGTTCATTTTCCAATTCCCCACTAGACAGAATATCACAAAAAGCTAATAAAATCAATTTATGAAATATATGATTAATAATATATTTGATAATTGTAACTAAGTCATAACGTTCATTTTTCAATTCCCCACTAGACAGAATATCACAAAAAGCTAATAAAATCAATTTATGAAATATATGATTAATAATATATTTGATAATTGTAACTAAGTCGGGGCATCGCCCGGGCCAAAATACTAGTGAGTAAATTAAAAAGAAATGGAGGGAGTATACAATATACTGGAGTGCATCGCTCGATTTCCTTTAAGAATTGCAATTTGAACAAATAAAGACTATGTCCCAACCTAAAATGAATATGACTTTTAAAGCAAACTATTTAGAATGCTAAAAGCTAGCTGATTCTCCAACAAAATCAAGATACCTATCATAAATTCAGTGTTTACTCTATATTCTTCCTAATCATATTAATCACGGTAGCGGTTTTCGAACATTGTAATGCTTAGGAAAGAAATACAATAAGATAAAGCATCAAAACAATTCATAGGAGAAACACAAAAGGAAAACGCTGAACTTTTTTTTTTTTGAAGAAGGAAAAACGCTTAACTAAAACGAACCGAACTAAAGAAAAACAGAATTGCAGCATATAACATAGTAAAAAAATAACTGCACAAAGTCGAAATCAATAAAATGGAAATTACAATATCAGAATTCACAAGAAAAAACAAAATCCTATTATCCTCAACTAAAAATCATCTAAAATAAACTCTGCAAGTAAAAGAAACAAATGATAAAACATATAATTTCAAAGCTCTACCAAAAATTAATAAGGTCAAACATGCAATTCGAGATGAAAACACTACAAAAACAAACAATTCTTTCTGAAATTGTCAGCGATAATCCAATAATTCAAAGAACAATGCGACTTAATAAGAAGTGGAAGATTAAATTAAAAAAAGAGAGAAATACCTGAGTTGCGATTAATTACATGGTTGGGTGAGAGAGCTAGTCTGCCAATGATTGCAGTCTCCATAGAAGGCTTCAATTCTCTCTCTACCACAGCTTTATCTCTCCTCAGTCCTCACAGTGGGTGTGTGTGGGGGTGAATGTTTTCAGATTTTGTGTGTGATGGGCGTGCGCTGCGCGTGTATCAGGCTGAGCCGCTGAGGAAATTTTGTCTTTCAATTTTTCCAACTGTCTAGTTTTTTCATTTGTTTGTTACCGACTATTCTTTGGTTAAAAGATCTCGTGGAAGTTCTTTTTTTTTTTTTCTTGGTCCGGGAATTGTAGTGGATATATTTAGGGGTGTAAGTCGATTGGACTGGATTGGACTTTGCCAAATCCAAATTCAGTCCAAAGTTATTTGGACTCGAGAAATTGAGTTCAAGTCCGATCCAAATATTTTTTGAGTCCCAGTCCAGTCCAGTCCGATAATTATCTCCTGTGTTCAAATCCAGTCCATCCAGTACGATTATTATATTATTATTTTTCCCCTGATTTAGATTCAATTATTCATAACGTTTTTTGAGATGCTTGAGCATTTGACATCTGATTCAATTATCAATGTCCACAAATTAGATTGAAAGCTTAAATTAAAGTAAAATACTATGAATAAAAAGCTGAATTAGATGCCTACCTTGATCTAAGTTGAGAGGACGCAGAGAGACTGATAATATAATCTGAGAGAGAAATAGAGAATGCGAGAGTCGAGACAACGAGGTAGAAAGAAAATGAATGAGTGAGAGGAAGTGAGTAGTGAGGAGTGAAGTGAGATAGAATTAGTCGGCTACTAGCCTACTCCTGCAGTACTGCTAGTATCATTTACTTATTTAACAAATGGAGCCAAGTGAAATTTTCTGGCGCCAAGTGAAATTTTCTAGCGCCAGTTGAAATATTTAGAGAGGGAAGGTTGAAAACTCCAAAATTTTTAAAAAAAGTATCAATTATATATATATATATTATATAAAAATATTTTTGGACTGGACTGGACTTATTGGACTCCAAAGGGGTGAGTCCAAATCCAGTCCGAAAATATTTGGACTCGAAAATTTGAGTCCGAGTCCAGTCCGAAAAATTTCCAGTCCAGTCCAGTCCGACAAGTTTGGACTGGACTGGATTGGACTCTGGACTTTTCGCAGTCCGCTTACACCCCTAGATATATTATGGGGGTTACTAAACGTAACTCCACTTTACTAAACGCAGCCCTCAAACCCTCATTATCATATTCTCTCTAGAAAAAAATTTCTCTCTAAAAAAATATTATCTCCTCCTCCTTCCCATATTTAGAGAAACATAAATTGCAAAAGACCTAGTTGACAAATTTGAATTTGATACTCAATGGACAATTATTTTGACCCAAACGAACTTCAATATGATGTAAGTAATTTGTTTTTTTCCCTTTCGTAACTAATCAATTTCGTGCAATTTCCATGAAATACTTAGCACTATTTTGTGCAATCCTCAAGAAACAGGTTATTTTGTTTCGTGCAAATTGAACGAAACAAGTTAAACTGTTTCTTGGTGATTGTTTGAAACAGATAAAGCTGCTTCATGAAGATTGTATGAAACAAGCTAATATGTTTCACAGGGCTTGCATGAAATAGGTTAAAGTATATCGTGTATATTGCAGGAAGTACTTTACTCGATGTTGCGGGTTGAATTGCTAGACTCAATCCACATCATCCTCTCCCTCACTGTATCCCCCATCATTCTCACCCTTCCTTTCATCATCCTCTCCAACATCCTCATTTGAAAAAAATATTCTTATTCAATACTGCTCCACAAATGACAGGAACCAACATAATAAGATATATATGCTATCTATTACCTGCACTTTTAGTAAAAACAGACATGAATACACACATGACACAAATACTGATGTTCATTATGGCACGGGCACATTAGCTATGAGGTATTAAAATGAAGGAATGGTAATTTTATGAGTAAAATTTACATCATGAGATGCCCCATTTGAATGACCATGGCTATAGAGCCAAAACACCAAAAAATATTTTTCTTCCTTGATTTACATTACCACTCATTCCCAAGTTCAAGGTGGTACTAGGTGGTAATGAGGAGCAATGAACAAAAAGAAAGCTTAGTGGTGGAGCTCCATTAAGGTACCATTCATATGGGACTGGGGATATCCCATGTAAATTTACACACTAACAAATAGCCAATCCTGCATTTTCTGACCTCTTACAAAACAAGCCATTGAGATATATGTCTATCTGAAACAATATCCTACATGGATATGGTGATGTAGGATCCTACTAAATATTAATGAACTTTTTATAAATAGAATTCATAATATTCTAAATAATGATTATAAATACCAAGAATTTGAACATAAAAAAGATACATTTAGTAACAGCCCGATAATACTAGACCAAAAAATTCGACATTACATGCCTTTAATACCTAAATTTCCTGAATTTTTGGGATTTAATTACTTTTTTCCAAAAAACCTTAAAACCGGCATTCTTAAGACCAAGGAGTCGGGCGGGTTTACTCAAAAGTTTTGCAAAAAATCGGTTGATTCAAAATCACGATATGTGTAGATGTCACAGATGATGATTCATTTCTTTTTTTTTTTTTTTTCTACCGCTCTTACTTTCTCTTTGTTAGTGACATCTATAATGTAATAGTTAATGAATGAAAAACTCTAAATTGAACTTATTGTGACATAGTTTAAATATCATGCTTCAAAAATGCTAACCAGCATACTCAGAAGATTACATGTTTCCTTTGTGAACTATAGATAGCGCCATTTCTTAAGATACTTAACTAACATGAGCATGTGCCTATTAAAAATAAATCAGCACTTTTAAAGACATATGCAATAGGATATACAATCAAAAAGAAAAACTAGCTGGAGAGTGTTCGCTGTCTAATTCCTTAAGGGGAACTTAATGTTCATCCTAGCCTCTTTCTTTCTGTATAGTGCTAATAAGTCCATGATTATATGTCATGACTATAACAGAGAGTGTACTTAGTTAGAAGCTAGAGAGCAGATTGATATTGAATCTAGATTATCCCTGGGATCCCTGAGCTACAGGAACGAAGATAGAACAACTAAGGTTCAAGACAATAAATGAGATATGCGTTATATGTTGTCGTGTCAAACATAAGCCAGTGACCCGTAAAGCATGATTTTGTTCAAACAAGAGCTAGCAACACAGAGCATCATACACAAACAACAATTAATTACTAGCGCATACACTTGATGAGATTACGCTACTTCATTCAATACACATGAAACAGTAGAAACCATTTCATCCGATCCCAATTATATGAAACAGTAGCAACCATTTTGCTCAGTATACATGAAGTAGTAAAATCTATTTCATTCAATTTTTATGAAATTATAACCAAATAATGTGAAAACGGAAAATCTGTACAATATTGGGGACAAATTTCACCCAATTTCGCAAAAATCTACACAAATTTCTTAAAAAATGGATACAAAAAGTACTGATATTTTGTAAAAAAATACAGAAAAACAAATCTTCACAAATTTGCTTGGAAATATAACCAATTTCCTTCAAAATCTAGAGGTAATTCGCTTAGCCTGAACAGACCTAACTCATCCAATTCGCAGCAATTGAACTCTTAGTTGCATTGAAGCAAATTGAAGCTATTGTCGCACGAAAATGGAGAAAGGACGAAGAGGAAGAGAGATGGAGGAAACTCGCAACAATTGTAGTCTTAATCTCTCATTTTCGGTGACATATGAAGAAGTTGGGTGAAATTATGGGAGGAATTGGGTGCAAATTTTGGACGAGAGAGGAAGAGGAAGAGGGAGAAAGGTGAGAGGAATAGGTTGAGGGAGAAAGGGGTTAGGAGGAATAGGGGTATTTTGGATATTTTCAAGGGTTGTGTTTAGTAAAGTGAGGTTGCATTTAGCAACCATGTATATTAATTGTGGTCAGAGACTAGAGAGTATATCACTACTATTGACAACACAAGGAGCTAGGGCTGCACACAAATCGGTCCGGACCGGAATTTGGACCGGACCGGACCTGGGATTCCGGTCCGGTCATCGGTCCAAAGAAAAAGTGGATTCCAGGCAATCGGACCGGTCCGGGTAAAAACCGGGGGAAACCAGACCAGACCGGTTGACCCGGTATTTTTTAAAAAAATGAATTTTAACATCAGTAACTTACTTTCCAAAACCTAAGTCACTTCTATTTCCTAAACCCTAGCCCATTTTTCCTTTCTCTAGCCGCACCAACCCCCTTCTCAACCTCCCACTACCTTCTCCTCCACCGCCGCAATCCACCGCCGAAACCTCAAGCTCTAAGCACGTGGGATCACGCTTTTCCCGCAACCGCCGCAACAACCACCCACCAACAACAACTTATGATGACGTGGAGCAGAGAGAATCTGGGAAAAAGACAGAAGTTGCAGAAGAAGGTGAAGGTGATGGAGATGGTGATAAAGGGTGGAATTTACGACCCAGAAGAGCTGCTGCTATGAAAGGAAGTACTACTACTACAAGTGTTACTACAATGGTGGAAACTGCAGGTGAGAAATCGACTGGTCATAAACCTTCTCGTCGCCTTAAAAACGTCCCAAGATTGTTCAGAAACAAGTAGATGTCAGTTTTTGTTTTTGGTTTTTTTTTTTTGTTTTTTTTGGAATGTTGCTGTTTTTTTTAATGATTTTTTATTTTTGTGTGATTTGAGAGGTCAAGAGACTCAAGTGAGAAATGGGTATGAGAGATTAGTTGAAGAATTGAAGTGGGTTCACCATGCAAAAATCAGAAAGAGAAATGTGTTTGAGGTTTGGAAATCGATGGAAAAGTTTGGGGAGAGAATGAGAAGTTGGGTCTGAGATTATTAGGGTTTGTTCAAAACGATTTGTGATTGAAAGAAAAGTTTATGAAACGAGTGATAATGGTTCTAAGTAAAGATCGTGATCTAGGAGTGAGATGATTTGCTCCCATATTTCTTCTGGAACATCAAGAGCAAATCTTTCATGCATTTTTATTTTTTATGATGATTGATCTTCAAGAGAAATAAACTCACCTAAAAAACCCAAGTTAGGCAGATGATCATATTGATTTATTTTTTATGAAGCAACGTTTTTTTTGAATTAGGAAAATAACCCTAAAAAACAAAATCAGGTCCAACAGGTCCTGACCTGGACCGGACCGGAAAAAACAGGTCCGGTCCGGTCCAGGTCCGCACAAATCCATTGAACCGGTCCATCGATCCAGCCGGGCCCGGTCCGGTTCTGGACCGGTGTGCAGCCCTACAAGGAGCCACTTTCTTTGTTGGAGAATATAATTCTCATTTTTGTGCTATGTTAAAAGGCACCACTTTAGACTTTAGAGAGGTGGTGATATTCAACATAATTATCATTCCTACGCATATGAGACCAACTAATAAAATGAAAGCCTTTGCTGAACATCAAAGCTTCTCGAGGATAGCATCGAGGTCAGAGATGTATATACAGCTGCTCTGGAGAGTCGAGTGACGGTAGCTTGACAATCAGTTTTAATAATCACATCATGGAGGATATGTGCTAGAATAAGATTAATAGCAAAGTAAAGAGCCTTACCTTTAGCAATACTCGGTTGGCCACCAAGCTCTTATATATCACGCACCAGCAAAAACCACAAATCCTGTATAATTGCAAGCCATTACACCCAAGCCCACTCAATCATCCTCCTTTACAACAACATCTACATTCAGTTTCACACTCCCCTCAGTTGGCGGTGACTACTTTTTGGAGCTGCTAGTCTCCTCCTTCTGTCCAACATAATATGTTGATTGTAGGATCCAAAACCAGTTAAAACTTTTCGAGAGGACTCCACCATCGAATCATTGGCTTGCAAGTTATTCTTAAAAACAACATTATTGCACTTATACAACAGGATTGAAGCCAAGAAGCTAATCTCCACCAATAAAGCCTCGTCAATCTCATTCCATTCCTCTTGGGCATCCAACTATAGAAACCACCTCCACTCGTATAATTTTGTTCGCAAGCCAAGCAAGCTCCCAAGCCTTTCTAACTATCGAAGGAAAGGAAATGTGGAGGATAGTCTCCTAATTCCCTCTTGCACAAGGAGCAAGTATCATCTTCGATTATATGGCGTTCAACAACGAACGAAATTGGTAGAGTTGATGAACAAGAGGCCACATGAAGTGAGAACTTTAGGTGACACGATCAAGCTCCATAAACTAACCCATGCCTTGTGAAATAAATTCAAGTTCCATGACCTTTTGACCATATATACAGTTTAAACTAAATAAGAACCATCCTTAATTAATGTCCAACAGATAGAGTCCTCTGATAGCCTCTCACTAAGCGGTATGGCCAAAATTGTGCCGGCATCCCGTTCATTGAAAGAGCTAGTAACCAGATCTGTTTTCCACTCCATTAATGCAAAGTGATAAAATTACAAACTCTCTCCAATCCATCAGTTTTATAGCTCAGAATAAAGCGACTATTCATATTCACAACTTAGGGGTTACTTCAAATTCCAATATTAGGGCCATTATCAATTCTCTATAAGACGCCTTAGCTTCCTTCACCAACGCCTTTGCCCCTTATAAAATCTTCCAAGAGAAACTCCTTAGGTGACCCAAGAATAAAACAAGAAAAGAGGAGTTAGGATAATATATAGGTTTGATGACACTACCAAGAAAAGATTCTTCCACTTGGATAAGACGCCAAGATTGACGTTCAACAAGGCCCTATAAAAGACCTTAAGGTCTTGTAAGCCAAGGCCTGCTAGGCCCTTGGAATTGCAAAGAGAATCCCAACTCTTCCAATGCATAGACTTGTGTGCCTCCTTGTTACCTGTAGGCTTGATTTTATTCGCCCATGCAGGATGAGCGTGTATTTAACTACCCCATTGTAAAGGTTTATTGAAAATATTTTGAAGTCGCCAACAAGTATTTAAAGGAAGACTCATGAACCTAATTGGATATTAGGAAATCATAGGGACAACTTAGGAACTTATCCAATGTAGATTTCCCCGTCACGACTCCATTAATGGTCAATGAACCATAGATTGAGTTCGGGGGTGAGGGTACGAACACGGTCATGAACCACGTTCTCCCATTGCTTGCCTCTACTTAACACGATCCATATCAAAGTTTATACCAAAGAACAACCAAATAATATTTTCAAACACCCAAAAAAAATATTAGTCTAGATTGGTTCATTAAACACATAAAAGACTACCTTTTTTGTGATACGTTATTAAGCAATTAAAATTACTGGGTTCCTAATAGGTTGTCCAAAGTATCTGATTAATGTCAGAACAATTTCTTAAGTCTTGATTAGCAATAATAACATATTGGTGATGAAAGCATAAATAGGATAATCATACAAAATATATATGAAAGAAAGAAAGAGTAGAGATTAGAATGTACAAAAGAACGATTTTTTTAAAGATCTACATCATGAAAGAAATCATTAGTAACTTCAATAAAAGATTTAGGAAAGATTGAAGGACCCTCAGGAATATACCCATGTGGCTTGGGTCTGAGAGAATAATAACCTTCGGGAAGAGTAATCGTGAAGCCTTTCGACGAAAACTTGTGAAGATCGATCAAAGTAAAAGTATGTGTGTTGTGTGTTTGAGTAGGAAAGTATGAAAGTATGAGTGTTTGAGAGTATTTTTTTGCCTTAAGAAATCGTAAGTATTCGGGCGTATAAAAGTGTGTAAAAGTCTTTTCTTATCCGGACAAATCAGTGGCCTATTTATATGAAAATATTAAAAAAAAAGATAAGAAAGTGCAATGCGCTCAGCGCAAAAGATTGCGCTGGACGCACCGCCACGTGTCAAGCGCACAGTGGTGCGCAGAGCGCAATCCAACTAGTGCGCCAAGCGCAGAGCCTGCGCCAGACGCACCACTAAGGCTCTGTTCTGTTCAACTTATTTTAACTTATTTCAGAAAAAATTAGATAAGATAAGATAAGATAAGATAAGATAAGATAAGATAAGATAAGATAAGATAAGATAAAATAAGATATTAAACAACACAATAAACTATCTTATAAGATAAGTTAAGATAAAATAAGATAAGAAAAGAAAAGACAAGAAAAGATAAGATAAGATAAGATAAAATAAGATAAAATAAGAAAAGAAAAGATAAGATAAGATAAAATAAGAAAAGAAAAGAAAAGAAAAGATAAGATAAGATAAAATAAGAAAAGAAAAGAAAAGAAAAGAAAAGAAAAGATAAGACAAAATAAGTTGAATCAAACAGACCCTAATCTAGCCAGCTTTTTTTAACGCGGTTTTTTAAAGATTCTTTTTATCTTTATCTTTAAATCGGAAACCAGCTATTTTACGAGATAAAATTTGATTTTAATTTAAAAATCCTTTACTCTAAAATATCTTTGAAAATATTTATTTATTTCTGAAAATATTTATTAAAATAATAAATAAATACAATTAGTTATCATGAATAACTAATTGGGTTTTTCAAAGGATTGGGCTCAAAAGATTTTATATGTGGGCTCAAAATACGATTAATTATCAAGAATAATTAATTGGGCTTTAAAACAAGATTTTAGATCTTTAATGCAAATAAATAAGCTTTATGCTTTAAAACAATTTTGGACTTAGCTCTTCGGATTACTCTCTCCTTGGGTTGGACCAATTAAGACTGCGGTATGTTTCATCATTGGGTCCTTAAATGGGGAGACACAATTATGTGTCTACAGAAGCCCCCACTTTGAGTGAGGTTCAGAAAACCGAAGTCAAAGTATACGGTAGAGACGAAGAACGATTCTAAACGCCATGCAGTTTAGAACTGATCTATGTATCGCCGGTTTCTGCAAAACAAAGTTAGTATGCAGGATGATAACTACAAGTAATCTGATTACCTGCAGGAGAAGATGTTAGCAGATAGGTGCAAACAACTCACATAATAATGCACATAATGATGCAAAAATGCAAACTTAGACTATCTAAGGACTTAGCTCATATGCAATGCAAGGATTAAGCTTATGCAAAGCTAAGGAAGATGAAACGTCATGCAAGGTCAAGGTTATGCAAGGCTAGGAGAGATGAAATGTAATGCAAGGTCTGGGTTTTGCAAGGTTGGGAAATCTAGATAGGTAGAAACATAGATTGATTAAAAAGAGATAGATTGATTTTTGAAAACTATTTTCGCAAATAATAATCGGTGTCCGCAAGTAAGATCCGTAGATTACAACTTTTCGGGAGTTTCATTTGGAGGAACCACCACAAATGTAGGAAGCCCCCACTTTGGGTAAGCTTGTCTTGAATTAGGCACTATGAGCCTTGATTAAAATGTACTTGATCTGTATTGAGTATTCAGAGTTCTTCAGGGGATTTTTCTTTGGGGAGTTGATACAGGCAAAGTCATATATCGCCAGAGACCATGGAATCATCGGAGAGTCCTTCAGGGAAAATGAGAGTTTGGATTAAAAAATAAAAAGTTTAAATTTGTGACTTAAATTAGTGTAGGTGGGAAAAGGCTTTGACGTAGCTAGGTTCAGACTCGAGTCTATGTCGAGATCTAGAAAGAGTATGCTCTTGAATTCTAGAAAGTCAAATCATTAAACCTTGAGTAATTTATTTTATTGAAGCGGTCGGACCTCGAGATGAGGGTTCCTACGTATCCTTCTAGAATCAGACCACTCCTAGTTCTTGATATGATTTTTTTCTCTGTTTTGTTTTTTTGGTGCCCTAACTTGTGCTTAGGCCGCCCTTTCGGGTTTTCAACCTAGCGAGCTTGGACATACCTTGAAGAAGGAGTTAGGGTTAATGAAAGGTTGAAATGTTAGACGTTTGAAGTTTCAATGAAGGTTCAATTGGTTGGGCTAAGGTAGGATCATGGATTTGGATTATATGGGTTAAGGTTTTGATGGATTGAAGGATTTGAATGAGGGTAGAACTTGTGTGCAAGCCCCTAGCTTGACTTTTTCTTTTACCTTTGGCTTTTTTCCCCTTTTTTTTTTCCTTTTTGTCCTGTGTATTTTCTTTTGCTTTTGCTTGCTTTTTTTTTTTTTGCACTTTGAATTTTTTCACTTTTTTTTGTTTTGCCTGGCATTTACCTTTTTTATTTTATGTAGTGAGGCTTGCACATAAGTTTTTTGTGGTTTTATGATATTGGAAGGTTTGAAGGCTATTTATGGCATTTTGATTTTGAAGGGATTACTTGGCTAAGGATCATGGAGAATGATGGCTTAAGGATTTTTTTTGGTTGTATGAGATGGTTTATGGATGATGGGTTTTGCAATGATGGAGGAAAGAGGGAGATAACTCTTAATCCAAAGTATGTCTATTTTTCATTTTTTGATTTTTTTAATCAAAGTCATTTAGGTGATTTAAGTTTCTTCATCGAATTCGAGGCATAAATGATGGTGAAAAACCAATGAAAATAAAAAGAAAAATAAAATGAAATGAAAAGGGAAAGGCTATAATAGATGAAGTCCTATAGTGACATAGACTCGATGGGAAAGGACAGAATTGGCTTAGGATAAGGACTCTCAAGCTCATCCTAGGAAACCAGATAAATGAAAGACTAAGCCTTTGAATTGTTGATGCACTGCCTAAGGGGTTGTTGATGAAGCTGATTCTCGTTGTAGCAAGTGTTAGAAGTCTATTGGCATCAACCATGTTTCGCAGTGCATTGATGGTATTTGACACTAGATGTCAGGTGGAATTTGCAGTAGAAGTTTAGGTTTCATCGTTTGGATTTCTTTCATCTGTAGGGTTCAGAGTAGACCCTATAGAAGTGATCATGCCTCTATTGTGAAGGCGATAAAAAATAATCTTCATGACTATATGAAGTCGGGGTGGTGATAGTGCGCTTGATGATCTTTGGAGTAGGCTCACATTTTATTCCTCCATTAGGCGTTGCTAAGTTGTAATCTCTCTCGACCGGTCCTGAACAGAATCGAGTGGACCTCGCTTGTAAGTTTTAAGAAATGAATTTCGAAATGAGAAATGGAAATGAGATGGAAATGGAAAATGAGAGATGAGAAACGGAGAATGGGAAATGATTTAGGAAATGGAAAATGAAAAATGGGAAATGGAAATGAGAGATAGAAATGGGAAAAGGTATGGGCTTTGGAGTAGTATGGGCCAAATTATATGCAAATGCAGACATGGACTGGACTGGACTGGACTATACAAGCAGATTGGACTCGAATGATTGGGCCTTTATGGCGATAAGGAATGGTAGTTTCACTAGACTTGATGGGTTTCCTTTATGCACTTAGGGGTGATTGGCTTCGCATTTGGGTCGTTATGGATCTAAGATGGACTAGTTTGGCTAGACTCAAAGGTTTTGGGCCATTATGGGCTTGATTAGGGTAGACTGGCTTCACTAGACTGGAGGATTTGGGCTGCTATAGATGTAAGGTAGGAGTAGTTTCGCTAAATTCTGAGATTGGGTCGTTATGGACTTAGGGTGGACTAGCTTCACTACACTTAAAGAGGTTGCCGTTATGGTCTTAAGGATGAGTAGCCTTGCTAACTCAAAGGGTGCCGTTATGGTCTTAGGAATGACTAGCTTCGCTAAGGTCAAAGGGTGCCGTTATGGTCTTAAAGGTGAGTAGCTTCGCTAAACTCTAAGAGTGTCTTTATGGTGTTAAGGATAACTAGCTTCGCTAGGTTCAAAGGCTGCCATTATGGTCTTAAAGATTGAGTAGCCTCGCTAAACTCAAAGGGCGCCGTTATGGTCCTAGGGATGACTATCTTTGCTAGGTCTAAGGGGTGCCATTATGGTCTTAAAGGGTGAGTAGCTTCGCTAAACTTGAAGGTTGCCTATGCTGTCTTTAAGGAATGCTAGCTTCACTAAGGTCAAAGGGTACCGTTATGGTCTTAGGAATGACTAGCTTCGCTAAGGTCAAAGGGTGCCGTTATGGTCTTAAAGGTGAGTAGCTTCTCTAAACTCTAAGGGTGCCTTTATGATCTTAAGGATAAATAGCTTCGCTAGGTTCCAAAGATGCCATTATGGTCTTAAAGGGTGAGTAGTCTCGCTAAACTCAAAGGGTACCGTTATGGTCTTAGGGATGTCTAGCTTCGCTAGGTCTAAGGGGTTCCATTATGGTCTTAAAGGGTGAGTAGCTTCGCTAAACTCGAAGGTTGCCTATGCGGTATTTGAGGAATGCTCTTCGCTAGACTTAATGATTTGGAATTCGTCTTATATGGGTTTAGAATTGGACTTGACTGGACTTTGGACATGAGTTGGGCCTTTTTGGGATTAAGTTTTGTACTTAGTCCTATATTGGTTTGAAGTTAGACTTGGAGATGCACATGGGCTTGACATTGAAAATGGACTAGCATTAGACTTAGATTGGAATGGACTAGGATTAGACTTAAACTGGGCTTAACATAGACTATGGTTCACATAAAGATGCAAATGGGCCTAGATTTTGACATGAACTAGACTTAGATGGGCCTAAGATGGACTCTAATGAATGCATGGACTCAATGGGCCTAATATGAATGTATGGACTCTAGTGCATATGGGCCTAGAATGGATGCAAAGGGATTGGGATTGGGTTGATTGGATTGGAATATTTGGACTGGGCTTGAATTTTCGAAATTCGTTTTTTGAATGGGACCCCTTGTTTTCATCTGTTATTGGGAAAATATGATGGTATGATGATGATTAATAAATGTTTTCGAAAAACATAGAATAGAAGAGTGTGTAGGACTGATTTTGAAAAGGATATGTTTTTGAAAGAGATGGGATATCATAAAGTAAATATGATATGGAAGATTTGTTAGAGATGGGATATGATATGGTAAATATGATATGGAAGATTTGTTAAAGATGGGAAAAGGTGGAACGGGGTAGACATGCATGACGACTCTAATTCTACCATGATCACTTCTCTAGATGCATTTTTTAGGATAAACTCAACCTTAGATGATATGTATGAAGAGATTGATTTTTTTTTGCTTGAATTAGATGAGTTTCATTTTTATACAAAAGGACTCCAAGAACTATCATAACTCTACACGAATGCAAACGAAAAAAAATAGAATCGACCATCACGATGACTAAATCGACAAAAAAATGAGATGCAAAGGATGCGCGCGGCGCGACGCCTGTGCGTCTGGCGCGAAAGCTGTGCGCCAGGCGCAACTTAATGCGTTTGGTGCACTACTCCCGGGCATGCTTTTTTGGCGATTTAAACGAGGTTTTGGCTAATTCCACATAATTTTGGATGCGACGACAACATGACAGACTTTTTAGGACTTAAGCGATAACCGAATTGACAATAGCATGAGACGCAAAGGTTGCGCGCCACACAACTGTGTTGCGCTCGGTGCAAAGCTATGCGCCAAGTGCACCGTGGTGCATTTGGCGCGCAGCTTTGCGCTCTGCGCAGTGCCTTTGCATCTGGCGCAAGGGCTGTGCTCCAGGCGCACCGCGGTGCGTTCGGTGCACTGCCCCTCGAGATGCATTTCGTTAATTCGGTGAAAGTTTGGTCAATTTGACGATGTTTTTAGACATGATTTTAGGTGCAATACACAATAACGTTTTGACAGATTAATAATAGGCAAAAAAGGCAATCACAAGCAAATGTCACATAACATATATGTAAAAAGTTCTCAACCTAAAGTCCAGTTCTACGTTTCAACTATGGTCAGGTTTAGGTTAAGGATAAAAAGGGTCCATGACTAAGAGATTGATCCCACACTTCGTACCTCTGCTTAAAAAGATGGCCACGTGTAAGACTCACTCCAGTTCTCAAGTCCAGAAGAAGAGAACAATGTCATGGTTGGGTAGGTTTGCTTAAGACTAAGATCCAACGCTATCACTCAGGAAGCTTCTGGAAGGACAAAGCGCAAACCCCCGGGGGTGGCCTCATGCATAGAACATGCGCTAATGATGCAAGAAAGATTGTCCTTATAGTGGCTTAAACAATAGCCATGCACACGCAAAACAATATGTTATCCAAAGGCATAGAAAGAAACAGTGGTGCGTTGAGCGCAATCCAGCCTGTGCGCCAAGCGTACAACCTGCAAGACGCACCACTAATCTGGCCAGCCTTTTTTAACACGGTTTTCTAAAGATTCTTTTTATCTTTAAATCCGGAAACCAGCTATTTTACGAGATAAAATTTGATTTCAATTTAAAAATCCTTTACTCTAAAATATCTTTGAAAATATTTATTTATCTATGAAAATATTTATTAAAATAATAAATAAATACAATTAATTATATGAATAACTAATTGGGTTTTTCAAAGAATTGGGCTCAAAAGATTTATCTGTGGGCTCAAAATACAATTAATTATCAGGAATAATTAATTGGGCTTTAAAATAGGATTTTGGATCTTTAATGCAAATAAATAAGCATTACGCTTTAAATCAATTTTGGATTTAGCTCTTCGGATTGCTCTCCCCTTGGGTCGGACAAATTAAGACCGCGGTATGTTTCATCATTGGTTCCTTAAATGGGGATACACGATTATGTGTCTACATTACCCCAATAAACTTATCCATAAAAGAGTGTATGGTTTGAAACATTGCCACCAAAATACTTGTAGACACCCATAAAATAGACCAAGATGGCTGGATGACAGACTTTAGCAATACTTCCTTCCCCGCCTGAGATAGTAACTATTCTTTAATATAAGAATTTTTTCCATAGACAATCGATCTTGTATCTCTGCAAAGAAGTATTTTCTTGGAGCGGCCCGCCAGAGTTAGGACCCGTAGATACTTGGAATGTCTATCAACTTGTCTTATAATCAAGAGCTCTATCACCTCCTTCTTTTGCACAAATTTGACAACCTTACTAAAAGTGAATTATGACTTATCAATTTGAATAGTTTGGCTAGATGCAGCTTCATATTTGTTGAGAATATCAGCTATAGTCATGAATTTTTATCGGTTAGCTTGAGCAAAGAACAAGCTGCCATTAGCAAAAAAAGAAATGAGAGATTTCGAGACGATTCCGACTAGCCTTCATCCATGAAACATCTTATTACTGGAAGCCTTATTAAGGAGAGTTGAAAAAGCATCAACAATCAAGATGAATAAATACAGTCTAATCCCCTGGAAGGGAGTAAAAGAGCCACATACATATCCTTTTACCACATAAGATTATTGGATAATCAACACATAATAAATGATAAGCTTTACCGATGATTCCACATACCCCAATCTGAGCAGAATGCATCGAACACTAGTAGAATAATTGCTTATTGCTGCGGTGGTATTGTTGCGGTTTTACCCATACGCAGCAATATATCACGTAAAAAGAAAAGGTAAAATATAAAATAAAGATATTGCTGCGGTTTCGGCAAAAAACCGCAGCAATATGGTTTCAACGGGAAATTTTTTGAAAAAAGTTGACTTTTTGACCAGACATATTGCTGCGGTTTCTGGCAAGAACTGCAGCAATATATTAAAATAATATTAAAAAAATAATATTTTAATATATTGCTGCGGTTTTTGGAAAACCGCAGCAATATCCAATTGGCCATTTTATTTCAAAAAGAGGCGCTAGGGTTTGAGAAATAAATGGGCGTCTTTATTTCATTTCTCACACCCTTCAGCCGTTTTCACTCCTTTCTCTCTCCTCCTTCAAATCTCCTTCAACCGTTTCATTTCACTCCTTTCTCTCTCCTCCTTCATCCTCTCTCACACTCTTTGCTTAATGAATTGCTGAGCATCGCCGAACAGTTCCATCCTCTTCATGAATTGCTGAGCATCGCCATCCTCTTCAACAGTTCTTCGCACTCTCATCTTCTCTCTCCTCTCTTCCTCACTCTTCTCCTCAATGTCCTCACTCGGACACCTTCAATAGCGCCAGGCACCTTCAACAGCGCCGAACATCTTCTCTCTCCTCTGATTCAGCACCGACGAGTATAATCGCCTTCTCATCTCTCATCAACGAACATCGCCTTTGCCATCGTCTACACCAGGTCATCCGTCGCCTTCGTCGCCGTCGCCTAAGCCGCTTTCTTCACCAACAACAGCGAAGTCTTCGCCTCTTTTTATTTACTCCGAAATCGCATTTTGGCTCCATCGAGGAAGTCACCGGCGACGACTTCCTCACCGGTGTTCATATGTTTCGTTTTCTCTTCTGTATTCTTCTTCTACTTTATCTCTTTTTTTTTAATTTGTAATCTAGGGTTGTTGACGGATTTAACAATAGCTAGATCTCGTCGGTGATATTAACAACTTTAATTTCCTTTTTTTAGAAATCATCGGTTTTTGCGACTTCTCCACAATCGTCAGTGTTCGAGACTTGAAGACTAGCAGTAGGAAGCCGTCGTCGTTAGATTTGGTGTTTTCGATCTTTATTTTTATTTTTGTTAGGAAGCAGTAGGAAGCAGTAGCAGTTGTTCACGATTTTTATTTTTGTTTCTTTTGTAATTATCAGATCTGATGTTAGGTGGTGTTACAATTTTTTTCTGATTTTTTTTTCATTTTTTTGTATATTTTTCTTTTACATGCATCTCTATTTTTTTTGTATGTGGGATTTTATTTTATCTTATGTATAAGCAATTCTTTTGTTTTATATATATTTACATTGGTGGTAGCTTGATTTGTTGTTGATGAGATTTCTCTAATTTTATTTGTATTTTTCAGTCGTTTTCCTTTCTAGCTAGCCAAAAAAAAAACTCCACTGACACCTATTACTGCTGTTTCTACCAAAAACAGCAGCAATAGGTTTCATTTTTTTATTAAAAAAATACCTATTGCTGTTGTTCCTACCAAAAACAGCAGCAATAGGTTTCATTTTTTTAATAAAAAAAAAACCTATTGCTGCGGTTTTGGGTAAGAACCGCAGCAATAGGTTGTTCTATTGTTGCGGTTAAAAACCGCAGCAATAGGTAATTTGCCTATTGTTGCGCCCTTAATTGTTGCGCGGCCAAAACCGCCGCAATAGGCCACTTAATGACCGCAGCAATAAGCAATTATTCTACTAGTGGAAGAAAAATAGCTAAGGGGTTTAAGGCTTTAAGATATGTTTTATTAGTTTTTTTTTTGTAGAACTAGTATATAAATCTGTGCAACGCATGAGTTAATCAATGGGTTATTTTTATCCGTTTAATATTATGGATCATTACCAACAATATTTTATGAATTTGAGGGAAAAATCTTGGCAACATACCAATGTTCAACTTAAACTTTATTTTCACGTGTTATCGATTCAATATCTTTTTATTCGATCAATCTATTGTTTATTATATAGATATTTTTTCGACGGACTTTTCACCAAATATGCCTAATTAATTTACCAAACCCCTTAATTAACTCACCGAATACCCCAATGTTTGAACATTTTACAATATACCCTCGAGTTTTCCAAATATATATCAGAATACCCTTGATGACTAATGCGCATAAACTCTATTTAGTTATTAACCTCTAATTTGCCATTAACCTCTCTTTGACCCATTAATCCTTATTTGTTTCGCTTCCAACCTCCAAGCTCCATTAATGGAAAACCTTCATTCTCTCTCTCCTTCCCTTACCCTACCATAGTGAAACCTTCTATAAGTTGGTTTAATCAATTTGATCAAGAAAGACAGACATAAAATTGCTAAATTTTAGAGTTTGGGTCGAAGATTGAGAAGAAGAAGAGGGTTAAAAATGTCAAATTGTAGGAATACTTAATGGCACAAAATGAGATGGTGTAACATTTAAGCCTTTTGTTCTTGGTAATCCACCTGTATTTTCATCCACAAATTTGGAGGAGAGAGAAGCTTAGAGTGGAGAGAGAGAATTACAAAGGAGAAGGCAGGGATGCAAGGTGGCAGAAACTGGGGTTGATCCACCAAAGAAGAGAGAAGCACATAGAAGAGAGAGGAGAGGGAAGGTGTAACGCCCCGACCTTCAAGCATCCTTATTAAGTTGATTGATCAAGATTAGCAGCGGAGGACCTACTAAGTCGGCGCGTTACCGTCGTACTTTTCACTTGGGAAAATACAAGGCGACATTCAACATTAAAATATAGTGACATTACTTTGATTATCCACTCTTTAAAGAAACACTTTAATTATTACATAATATTTTCTAAAAATTTCGGCAGAGTTTCCTTTGTAAATTGGACAACCCAAAATGTAAAAATGTTTGGAAAACATGTTATAATTTCAAAATAAAAATATTTAAAATCCAGATTTCAACACTTTCGCAGAGCAGCAGCAGAAGAGAATCAGGAGCAATGTCGCTCATCCAGAAACAAAAATAAAAACTAAAACATTAATTACTATCTATTACAAAGTGGAACGTCCTCGCCTCGAAAGCATATAAATAAATACATTGGATCCAACACATAACTGCTTCTGTCTTTGGAAGAGGTGCTCTAAAACTTCAACCTGAAACTATTGCAACGCTGCCACCCACCAAGTGACAGGACACAATAGTGACAAAACAAAACATTGACAGATACATCAGCACAACACTGAGTACTTACCCATAAAATATTCTTAACACATGCTTTGGTGTCTACGACTCTCACGTAATCAATACGTTCATAACCACATCACACAACATAGAAACATTCACATTGATGCATACATGTGACCATCTTCATTCCTTCATTCATTCATCTTCTACATTTCACGACTTCTACTCCTTAAACAAGTTTAGTATGTAGAAAGTACATAACTGTCTTTATTCCTTTCTAATAGTTCTTAACCGGGAATCCAATAACAACCAATCTTCTATAGTACCTATATCTTGAAATTACCTTAATGCATTACTTTCTGATACTTTCATATAACGACCCCTTATCAGAAATTTAAGATAATGTAATAATGTTCTGCAAACCCTGTTGCTTTAATCTCTTGTTAGAAAACTTATAACAACACAAACAACTTACTATCAACACTACGACTCATATTGTAACTTGATTAATGTCCAAAGTTTGTAAAACAAGAGAGAACACGCGTTTAACAGAGGGAAGAATAACATAAACCATTTCATAAACATATCAGATTGTTTCATATCATATCATAAGCTTCATCATTATCTTTTCATCTTACTTAATCATATTGCTAACGAAAATCATATCATAAGCTTCATCATTATCTTTTCATCTTACTTAATCATATTGGTAACTTGGCAAGTATAACGGAAGGGACGTCTCCCCCATAACATACAGAAAGGCGGTCACAACATAGGTGACACTTGTGGTGCCCAAATCATTAACCAGTAGGGCGGTCATAACGAAGGTGACACTTGCGGTGCCCACCTAAAGGTGGACACAACAAAGGTGACACTTGCGGTGCCCAAATCATATACCAGTAGGGCGGTAACAACGAAGGTGACACTTGCGGTGCCCACAGAAAGGCGGCCACAACAAAGGTGACGCTTTCGGTGCCCAAATCATTAACCAGTAGGGCGGTCACAACGAAGGTGACAATTGCGGTGCCCAAGAATACTCCAAAGAACCATCTTTCACTTTCATTTATCATGTTTCATGACTTTTAAGTACTTTCATAAATCATAGCAGAGTCATGACATCATCATAGTTCATTCATATTAAAGTAGAAGACATACTTTCATATCATCATATATTCATAAAACATATAACTTAAATCATACAGTTTATCATAGATCATTAGCATCTTTCGTTTACTTCATTATCAGAAAACTTTCATTGGTTACTAGAGTACAATGCAAGGCAAAGCCACCGAGGACATAATTCTCCCATCAGAAGGTGGCATATAATGCTATAGATCATAATAGAAGGCAAAAGCCAATGAGGACATGAGTCCCCCGTCAGAAGGTGGCATATAATGCCAATAGTAACATAAGGCAGAGCCATCGAGGACGTTGTCCCGCATCAGAAGGTGGCATATAATGTCATAATGCGGGTGCTACCGAGGACGTTGTCCCCCATCAGAAGGTGGCGCTGCCGCAGAAGGTACGTGCACGACCCGACATAACAGAACACTCTCTCATTTAACTATATCGTGTTTCTTATCTTTCACGTATCATAGTTACATTACATAACCGTAATCGTAATCATGAGACTTAATCTTAAACATAACATAGTCATAATCATATTCATTACGTAATCATGGTCGTACTTTCTTAACATCATAGTTATTTCATAAAATTCATTCATAACATCGTTAATCATCATATTCATAAAACATTTCATATCTCACCATCCATATAACGATAACATAATGTGTGCAATCATAAAACATAATCGTAATCATAATCATACTTTCGTATCATCATGGTTATTTCATGAAATTTGTGGATAACCTTCGAAACTCATGATGTTCATAAATACATTTCATGTCCCACAATCTATATAACAATAAATTAATACGAGAAATCACAAAACATATCTCATAACTTTAAGTACTTTCTCTAATACATAAAAAAATCTCATCATAATCCTTTCTTGGTTTCAGATCATTTATAGAAGCATAGCATAAGACCCTTTTCATAACACATGGAATTCGTAACCTTGTTCATAAACAATAATAGAACAATGCAACCCAGAGATGCATATCGCTAGGTGGCTACTAATTCACATTATCGAAGGTGTTCTAAAGAAAACTCACAATATAGTTACAGAGAGTACTCTAACTATTACTTTTAATCATCATACTCCAGAAATGTTCATTTTTTCTTAGTTATCACGATAAACCAACTCACTAACCAATTACTTAGTGATTGACTATTAGTTATACTTCAATGACTTCCATTAACAAGAACCTATCATTCATACTTAACCATCAAACTCCATTAAACCAAGTTCATAACTTATAATTAAAATAGTCTTCCAAGATACAACTAAAACCAACTAAGATTATCGAATTAACATTAAAACTATTCTAATTTGGGTTCTCGACCAACCATTAGCAACAACTCAATGACATAGTCTATTTTAAGACTTATAGTAAATACTTAGCCTCACTGCATCACGTATATTTCTCAAATAAAACCAACCAATTAAAACCTTCATGTAATCATCCAACACACCAACATCAATTTAAGATTTCAATACACAATCAAACCATAAATTCAACATCCTTAACGACATCACACATACAACAATCACAATCCATAATCGAATCATAAATTTTCATCCAAAAATTGGAACCATAAGAATAAGAGAAAGGGAAGGAGTAAGAGGTTAGTACCAACAAGAGGGGTAGCCCGGTGGCGGCACCACCGCCGGCCACGATCACAGTAGACGCGGAGGAGAAAGAAGCCTAGCCACGACAAGTTACGGTGCGCGACAGCAGCGACGCAGGAACAAGGGCGAGAGAGGACAAGAGCGGGGGAGGGGAGGAGACCACGGTGACGAGCGCAACCACGACAGCCCAACAACGACAACAGAGTAGCAGCACCGCACGCAGGGGAGAGAAACGGCAGCACGTCGAGCGCCGGGGGAAACGGGAGCACCGACAAGGGGTGGTTGAGAGGGCAACAACACAGGGGAAGAAATAGAGAAGGGCTGGTGTAGGTGTGATTTTATTTTTGCCTACCGCGGTGTGAGGGCGTATTTGACTACCCCATTGTTAAGGTTTTATTAAAATTCATTTTGAAGTCGCCAACAAGTCTTTTAGAGGAGAACTTATAAACCTAATTGGATATTAAAAACTGTAGGGACATCTTAGGGACTTATCCAATGTAGATTTCCCCGTCCTGACTCCATAGATGGTCAAAATGAACCATAGATTGAGTTCAGGGGTGAGGGTACAACACATTCAGGAACCATGTTGCCCATTGCTGGCCTTTACTAAATATCGATTCATATCATAGTTTTATGCAAAAGAATAACCATATAACGTTTTAAGCACCCTAAAAATATTAGTCTAAATTGGTTCAAGAAACACATAAAAGACTATTTTTTTAGTGACAAGTTATTAAGCAATCATATTACAAGGTTCTTTGCAGGTTGTCCTGACTCCATAGATGGTCAAAATGAACCATAGATTGAGTGGGCTTGATAAAACTATTTATAAAAAAGGTTTTCGGAAATGTGTTAATAAAAATAGTTAGGAAATGGTTTTGGGTTTAAAATGTTTTATTTTAGACTCGTTCTTTATTCTTTCCTCAATCCGGACCAATTAGAGCGGGTTATTAGTCATCATAGGGTACTAAATGGGGAGACACGATTATGTGTCTACAGAAGCCCCCACTTTGACTGAGGTTTGTAAAAGCCGAAAGTTAAAGTATACGTGTCGGGACGGAGAATGATTCTAGATGCTCTGCAATCCAAAATCACCCTTTTGCGCCGGTACCTGCAAAATAAGCTAAAGCTTCAGGAATAGACATGTGTGAAACATATTTGCAAAATAATTGTAAATTTGCAAAAATGAAATGATAGGTGAAAAAAGGGTATCATGAGCTATTCTGGTCTGGCTCATGTCGGGGTAGAGCTGCATCCCGCTCCACGGCTGTGCTATAACGTGTAGAGCTATTCTGGTCCGGCTCATGTCGGGGTAGAGCTATTATGGTCCGGCTCATGTCGGTGTAGAGCTGCATCCCGCTCCAGGGCTGTGCTTATAGTGTAGAGCTGCATCCCGCTCTAGGGTTGTGCTGTATGTGTAGAGCTGCATCCCACTTTAGGGTTGTGCTATATGTGTAGAGCTATTCTGGTCCGGCTTATATCGGGGTAGAGCTGCATCCCGCTCCAGGGCTGTGCTATAACGTGTAGAGCTATTCTTGTCCGGCTCATGTCGGGGTAGAGCTATTCTGTTCTGGCTCATGTTGGGGTAGGGCTATTCTGGTCCGCTCATGTCGGGGTAGAGCTATTCTGGTCCGGCTCATGTCGGCGTAGAGCTATTCTGGTCCGGCTCATATCGGCGTAGAGCTGTCTCGATTCATGATGGTCTGCAGACCCAACGCTGAATTTGCCCGCTGTTTTGGTTTGTAATGGTCCGCAGACCCAGCACTGGATTTGCCCGCTGTTATGGTTTGTACTGGTCCGCAGACCTAACGGTCGTCTCTTGGCGCAGCATGTTGCGCTAGACGCAGCTTGCTGCGTGTGGCACAGTGTTTTTGGTGCACTGGACGCACCATGTATATTACGCTTGTCTTCCGCTGTTAAATCGTAATGGCCCGCAGACCTTGGCGGAATATAACTCGTATAAAGTTGTTCAATGTTGGGTACCTGTAAATATAGATAATACACAGATATACAAACAAATAATGCATGTGTCCCATGATGTGGGTGCTAGTGTATGAATAGGAAAGTACTTGACCTATAAAGAGTGACCTCTAATACTCTAGACTTAAAGGTGCTATCGTGTGTGCATACGTGTGTGTGTGTGTGACTCGATGATTGATGCTAGGATCCTATGGCTAAGGACGAAGGATGCAATGCTTGACACAATGCTTGGATGATGCAGATATGTAATGCAAATGCAGATATATGACACTAATGTAGATGATATGATATTATATGATGCTTTGATCGTTCCATTAGAAGCTCAAATTTTCGTTTTAGAAAACTTGTTTTCGAAAGAGGAGAAATGGGAAGCCCCCAAGGATGATCCATGTAAGTTATGTTTGATTCGAAATGCGTTGTAGTTGTTACGGGCCTATGTGAGCCCATAAAACAGTTAGGATCTCGTATGGGTTTGGAGCCCACAATATTTTGTATGGACTCGTAAGGAAGTCCTGATCAAGGTACACATGGAGCCTATGAAAGAGGAGAAATGGGAAGCCCCCAAGGATGACCTGTTGGATTTAAAATACGTTATAGAACGAGCTTTTGTAACGCTTGAGTTGTATATGCTTCAAGTTTTGTATGCCAAGGGCCTAAGCGAGCCCATAAATAAATGCGATGTTGCATCCGTGCAGGTTTAAAACCCAAGATGTCCTATATGGACTCGTAATGAAGTCCTTTAATAGGTTTGGACTTAGAGCCTATGATTTTCTGGGTGGACCAGTGATAAAGCCCCCAATAAGATGGAGTTGATGAAGTATCCAACTTGATTGCTTGATTTTGAAGATATCTCGTCACGCTCAGTGGAAGTTTCGACCAAAGATTTCATATAGGGTTCCTAAGGTGAAAAAGACAAGAAAGGCCAAATAAAGGAACACTCAAAGGATGAGGCGCGATCATAGCGCTGAGGGTTGAAAGGTTATGCTAAGGTTGGCTTGGAAGCGATAATGTAGTTAAGAAAACGGCAAGGGATAAGAATAAGAAGAGGACGGAGCCATAATGAATTGACTCACGCAATAAGGTAGGTTAATGATGCAGGTTCAAATCCCAGTCTAGTTCTAAGGGTAGGGATGAGCATTTAAGATTCATGATATGGGAGATCGCGTTTTTCTCATGGGACTAGGCGAGCCGTAAAAAAAATGTTTTGAATTAAAATGGCCGGGCCTCAAAAGAGGTTGCCTACGTATCCATGATGGAATCAGGCCAGTCGTAGCTCTTATAGTTTAATTGGTGGCTGAGCATTTTGCTTTGGAGCCATTTGCAATGAATTAAGCATTGATTTGGAAGAGGTCTGTTATCCCCCGTAACTTTATAAATATATTTTAATGTATATTTATATATATTTTAGTATATTTTAGTATTTAGATGATTTACTTCTTGAAAGGTTGACTATTTAAAAGTCAAAGGAATTATTTAATGATTTTAAATAGTCAAACATTTTATATAGTCAAACTTTGAAAATTATTTAAATAGCTTAAAGCACATTTTGGCTTAGTAAAGATAATTTAAATTGGGTTAGAGGAACCTAACTACACAAATCACCCAACCATTAAATATTATTTTAGCCCAAACACCTTTTCCTAAGCCCAAAAGGGGAAAACTATATAAACCCCCAAAACCCCAAAATTTCCCACTCTATTTTCTCTCTCTTCCTCCCCCAATCTTTCGGCCCTCTCCTCTTTCTTTTCTTCTCTCTCTTTTTCTCTTCCTTAATCTCGGTTTTCTTCCTCCACCGTCGACGGCAGCAGCTACCGACGCCACCGCCGACTACGCCGGTGAGCCGCCAGCACCCGCGTCGCCCTTGTGCCGCCGAGCCTCCCTCCTCTCCTTTGCTTTGGTTATTGTCTTCCACCTCAAGTTATATTTAATGCAAAGTTTATATTTTTGAGAATTATTTTGATATGTTTATGTTTAAAGTTATAGTTGATGATTTAAATATAAATCTAAAATTATGAAGTTTATGTAATGAAGTAATTAAAATTTCAGATTTAATAGTTATGTTTAAACTAGGGTTTTAAATATCAAAGCATGGAATTTTAGGATTTATAACTTGGAAAATCATGGTAGTATATTATAGTTTAAGAAATTGAGTATTCTTATGATTTTAATTGTGTTTAAGTATGTTTAAAAAGGGTTTTATTAAAGTATAAGTTGCTGAAAATTTTGTAAGGATGCTTATGACGGAGTTTTTATGATCAAATTATGAGAATTAAGAGTTTTTAACAACTAGTATAGTGGTACTATACTAGGAGGCTTTAATAATTAAGTTTTAATAATGGGAAAGGTTTTTAAACACTTTTATTGGGGATTGAAAGTACTTTAGTATTGCTGGAAATTTCTAGAGTATTGATGTTGGATATGTTTGATTATTTTTAGGCGGAGAATTCTCTTTAGGCGACTTTTAAGCTTGTGAAAGTGGCCTCTCGTTTTGTCTACACAAGGTACGTACATACCTATGTGTGGGTTGGATTAGTATCATGTCCTAAGGATGGGTTTTATGTAGTATCATGTATAGGGAACTACTTTAGTTCATATGTGATTTATATTCAAATTGAATTTGCATGTTTTATGCCGTTGTGTGAAGCATGTTGGTTATGATGATGATCTTATGTTTGTATGGATGATTGATGCAAGCATATGGGATTGGGAACTTTATTTTATTAATTCACATGAGGGATTAATATTTATGTTGGTATTGGATCATGATTGAATTATGTTGTTCCCTTTGGATTATTTAACTACTTTATGAGGACCGATGGCCTTATTTGGTAAGTTGGTTATTTAACCTATGAAAAGGTTGGTTAGATGTTGGCTTGGTTCAACAAATAAATAAAGGTTATGGATTTAATATTGGAATTGTTCTTGGATTGCTAAGTCGATGATCACCTTATCTAATCCTAAGATAAAATGGAAGTTTATGTATCTTTGATGGTTATATTATTTGTGCTACTTGTGAGTCATAACAAGTGAATAAATTATTAATCATTTAAAGTGGAACGTGAATATGAATAGCTTTAGACTTGTGCACGTCTGAAGTGTTGGACTAGTATGAGTTGGAGTACATGGTGGTAGCCCATGGCTTTTCTTGGGACCGGATTGATCACCGTGTCCAATTTTTATTTAAAGGTTCCTCGATATCGTAAGTCAGGGGAGTACGAAGTCGCGTCCGTACGTCTTCTAAATTGAAGACTGATTTGGTTTGGACAACTCTTTCCATTGCCTATTCCATCTAAATTAAGTAATTAACTGGTTGTGGAGTTTAGTTCAGTAAAGTAGTCTGCTATGTTATATTATTATTATTTATTCCTGCTTAATGTTTATTAGTATCATGTTAGGTTTTATTTATTTATTTATTACTATGTAGTACTCAGCTTTGCTGATTACGTGCTTTGTGTGTATGTGTTGATCATGGCTATGCTTTATTGATCCTGTGATGACCCATTTGGTGAGCAGTCTCTCGGGATCAATAGAGCATCGTCAATTACAGGTTTGGAGATGATGCATCATGGGTTCAGGAAGTGGAGAGCTTGTGTTGACTTTATTATTATCTATAGTTGACTTTTACCATTGTGGTTGACTTTTACTTTTGAGGTTGACTTTTGACTTATTGTTGGTTTGACTTTTGGTTGACTAAGTTTTATTTTCAAAGTTATTTATTATTATTATTTCCGCTGCAAAATTCTGAATAAGCCGATACGTTATCACACAGGCGATAATGCTTTGATAATTCTCTAAGTTTTATATTAGAAGGTATTTTGGAAAAGAGAGAATTGTCGGGGTGTTACAAAGTGGTATCTTGGAGCTTTAGGTTTATTGGCCTTTCGTGCCAAATTTAAATTTTGAGGCGCTTAGCTAGCTAGTTACTTAAAATGAATTTTATAGAAATTGAGCTCCTACTTATTCGTTGGGTTTAAATCACTTTTCGAAACATGTTTCAAAATTTTAAAAATAGGTTCGAAAATATTTTTGGTTCAAAATATTTTATTTTATTTGGTTCGAATTACTTTAAGAGGTCCAAAAAATTTTTATTTTATTTATTCGGTTCGAATTTTGTTTTGTTTTGTTAGTCCGAAATTTTATTTTTATTTTTCGGTTATTCTTATATTTTTCGAAAATCATTTGTTTAATTATTAGTTGGTTAATTTAGTACTTCTAGTTTATTTTTGTTACTTTATTATTTTGTGAGAGATGGGTAGTATAGGAATGGGCATATAGGATAGAAATATTATATGTCTGCATTAAATAGTTAGTTCAGTATGTTTATATTTTTCTTCCCTGCTTAACTGTTTTATGTTATTCCTATGCATTGATTTATGGTTATTCTTACTTATTGTTTATTGTTGGGAACATACGCTAAGTGAGAGTATCAATTACTTATAGATGTCGTATTTATCTGTTATTGGATCTCTAGTCATGTCTGATAGAGAAGCTACTAGAGTAGGGAGCTACTACAACCCGATTGTGTTGAGTGATGATGAGAGTGATGGAGGATCTGAGTGCCGATCCTGCTGGAGACATGTTTGAAAGATTAGCTAAGATTAAGCCACCATACTTTAAGGGGCAAGCCGATCCTACCTTCTTAGAGAGTTGGATTAGGGAGTTTGAAAAGATTTCCGGGGCCGTGAATTGTCGTGATGCTATGAAAGTAGGTCAAGCTGTATTATACCTGAAAGATAAGGCTGACTTATGGTGGAAAGAGAATGGGGTTAGACTGAGTGTTGTTGAGGGATTTAATTGGGATTCCTTTATTACTGCTCTAAGAGGAAAATTTTACCCTGCTTTTATGAGGAAACAGAAGGCCCAGGAATTCATAAACCTTAGGATGGGGAGCATGACCATCTCGGAGTACTATAGTAAGTTCATAGCATTGTCGAGGTTTGCACCTGAGGTAGTAGCCACTGAGGAGTTAAAGGCTCAAAGGTTTCAGCAAGGTTTGAATGAGGAAATCCAACTGGGGTTAGGTGGTGAAACTTTTGCATCCCTAGATGTGGTGTATGGAAGAGCCGCCCATATTTATGGTCTTCAGTTGAGGTGTGATAAGAAGAATGATGTAGTGGGCCGGTGAGAAGAGAAAAGATTTCAATGCTGGAGGAAATCAAGGGAATTTTAAGAAGAACAGAAATGGGAATGGGAATTTCCAAGGGAGAAATGGTCAGGGCTATAACAATAAGGGCCAGTCCGAAAGAGTTTACCATTGAAAGAAGTGCAGCAAGAACCACCCTGGTAGAGACTGTAAGGAAGACCTAGTAACCTGTAACTACTGCCAAAAGAAGGGCCATAAGGAGTATGAGTGCTTCACCAAGCAGAAGAAAGAGCAAAATGGTAATGGGAGTGGTAATCAGGGGAAGTCTAGGTTCAACCAGTCAGGAAATCAAGGTTCGAAGCCTGTAGGGTCACAGAACAACCAAGGAAGCTACAGTAAGCCTGCTAGTGAGAGCAATAACAACCAGAATAAGGCTCCGGGTAAACTGTTCGTGATGAGTCGCAATGAAGCTAATCGATCTGCCGACGTAGTTTCTGGTACTTTCTCTATTAACTCTGTTCTTGTTAAAGCGTTGTTTGATTCTGGGGCGACTTATTCGTTTATTTCGTCTTCCGTTGTTAAAAGTCTGGGGTTGGTAGATTTTGAAGTAATTGACCTGCCTATTAGTATACCTACTGGAGAAGTCATAAGGTGTACCAAGTTGTTTAAAGATTTGCCTCTGAAGATAGGAGATTGTGTATTTCCTTCTAATTTGATAGAGTTCAATCTGGGAGACCTAGATGTTATTCTTGGGATGAATTGGTTAGGTTTCTATAAGGCCAAGATATATTGTGAAGCTCAGAAAGTTGTGTTGAGAAGCCCTTTGGGGAAGTAAACTTCGTATCGACGTTTTGGGAAGCCTAAGAGCTTTGGGGTAATTCTGTAATGCAAGTGAAGAAGTTGATGAAGAAGGGATATGAGTTATTTTTCTGTAGTGTGCAAGATGTAGGTAAAGAGGTTAGATTGAAGATTGAGGATGTACCAATTGTGAACGAGTTTATGGATGTGTTTCTAAGCGAGATTTCTGGTATGCCGCCTGCGAGAGCCGTTGAGTTCACCATAGACTTAGTTCTTAGGCACTGCACCTATTTCTAAAGCACCTTATAGAATGGCACCTTCTGAGATGAGTGAGTTGAAGATGCAGTTGCAAGAGCTGTTGGATAAGGGTTATATTAGGCCTAGTGCGTCACCTTGGGGAGCTCTTGTGTTGTTTGTGAAGAAGAAAGATAGGAGTATGAGATTGTGCATTGACTATAGGGAGTTAAACAATGTGACTATTAAGAACAAGTATCCTTTTCCTAGGATAGATGACCTGTTTGATCAGTTGAATGGAGCGAGTATGTTTTTAAAGATTGATTTGCGTTCGGGGTATCACCAGTTGAGGGTAGCTGACAAGGATATACCTAAGAATGCGTTTAGGACGCATTATGGTCATTATGAGTTTACTGTGATGCCGTTTGGATTGACCAATGCTCCGGCGATATTTATGGATTTGATGAATAGGATATTCCATGAGTTCTTAGATAAGTTCGTCGTGGTATTCATTGATTATATTTTGATCTATTCAAAGAGTGAAGAAGAGCATGATGAGCACTTGAGGATTATATTGAGACGCTTAGGAAGAATCAATTGTATGCCAAGTTCTCTAAGTGTGAGTTTCGTTTGGAGAAAGTAGCATTTTTGGGTCATTATGTGTCAAAGGAAGGAGTCTCTGTGGATTCTGCAAAGATTCAAGCTGTTAGTGAGTGGCCTGCTCCAAAGAATGTGTCAGATATCAGGAGTTTTCTGGGATTAGCTGGCTAGTATAGGATGTTTGTGAGGGATTTCTCGAGGATAGCAAGGCCAATGACTAATTTGATGAAGAAAGAGTCAAAATTTGAGTGGAATGAGAAATGCGAGGAAGCTTTTCAGATTTTGAAGGAGCGTTTAACCTTTGCACCCGTTTTAACCCTGCTTGATGGAAATGACGGATTTGAGGTGTATAGTGATGCTTCAAAGAATGGTTTGGGATGTGTTCTGCAGCAGAATGGGAAGGTGATCGCGTATGCGTCGCGTCAGTTGAAACTGTATGAGGCTAATTATCCTACCCATGATCTAGAGTTAGCTGTTATTGTTTTTGCCTTGAAGATTTGGAGATATTACCTTTATGGGGCAACCTGTAAGATCTTTACCGACCATGAGTTTGAAGTACATTTTCACCCAGAAAGATCTCAATATGAGGCAGAGGAGATGGTTGGAGTTGATCAAGGATTATGACCTAGATATCCAGTATCATGAAGGGAAGGCAAATGTAGTTGCTGATGCTTTGAGTAGGAAGTCGAGCCATAGCATGAATGCCTTGGTAGTTCCTGAGGAATTGTGTTGAAATATGCAAAGGCTTAGCCTAGAAATCTTAAATCCTAGGGAGATCGAGGCAAGATTGAGTGCTTTGTCATTGGGGTTGTCAGTTTTCGATGAGATCAAATAGGGTCAAGTTGGAGACGAGCACCTAGATAAGATTAAGGAGAAGATGAAGCAAGGTAAGGAAGTCGACTTTAAGATTCATGATGATGGAAGCTTGAGGTTCAAAGGAAGGTGGTGTGTACCACAAAAATGTGAAGAGCTTAAGAGAAGGCTTATGAATGAGGGGCATAATACTCCATATTCTGTGCACCCTGGGGGTGACAAGTTGTATAAGGATCTTAAAGAGATTTATTGGTGGCCGAATATGAAGCGTGAGGCCGCTGAATTCGTGTCAAAGTGTCTAACCTGTCAGAAAGTGAAGATAGATCATAAGAGACCAATGGGGAAAGTTCAATCCATAGAGGTTCCTGGATGGAAGTGGGATTCCATATCGATGGATTTTGTGACTGCCTTGCCGAAGTCGAGAAACGGCAACGATACTATTTGGGTTATTGTGGACCGTCTGACGAAGTCCGCTGTGTTCGTTCCGATTAAAGAGACGTGGAAGAAGAAGCAACTTGCAAAGACGTACATCAAGCATGTGGTGCGACTACATGGGGTACCAACAGATATCATTTCAGATCGCGATTCGAGATTCCTCTCGAAATTTTGGCAGAAGTTCCAGTTGAATCTTGGGACAACGTTGAAGATGAGCACTGCGAACCCTGCAACCGATGGTCAGACTGAAAGGACTAACCAAACTACGGAAGATATGTTGAGAGTGTGCGCAATTGACTTCCAAGGTAGTTGGGAAGATCACTTAGACTTGATTGAGTTTTCATATAACAATAGTTATCACGCGAGCATCAAGATGGCTCCTTTTGAGGCATTGTATGGAAGGAAGTGTAGAAGTCCCATTTGCTGGAATGATTTTAGTGAGAATATAGTATTGGGGATAGAATTTATTGAGGAGACTGTTAAGAATGTCAAGTTAATTCAGGCTAGAATTCAAGCTGCCCAAGATAGGCAGAAGAGTTATGCTGATTTGAAGTGAAGAGAAGATGAATTCGCAGTGGGTGACAAAGTGTTTTTGAAAGTGTCACCAACTAAAGGAGTGATGAAATTTGGGAAAAAGGGCAAATTAAGTGCTAAATATGTTGGCCCATATGAGATTTTACAAAGAATTGGGAAGGTAGCTTATAAGTTGGCGTTGCCAATGGAATTTGAGAAAATGCACGATGTGTTTCATATTTCCCAACTCAGGAGATATATTCCTGATGAGAGTCATGTTTTGGAGCCTGAAAGAATCCAAATTGATAGTAGCCTCACGTATGAGGAAAGACATGTGAAAATTTTGGATAAAAAGGTGCGTAGCACACGCAATAAGGATGTGAATATTGTAAAAGTGATTTGGTCAAACCATGAGTCCGAAGAGGCAACGTGGGAAGCCGAAGATGAAATGAAGAAAAAGTATCCAGATTTATTTATTGAGGTGAGTTACGAGGGCGTAACTCGTTTTCTTTAAGGGGGTAGAATGCGATAGAATTTCACGCTTTTTACCTTATTTTATGGTATTTTTATGCATTTTTATGCTTATTTTTGGCGGTTTGCACATGTTGGTGCAAAATAATTTGGTTCTCCGCATGGAAAATGTGTTCATGAGTAACACAAGTGGTTTTAAAGTTGGTAGAAGTGTGCATATGTGTGACACAAGTATTTTCCAAATGGAAGTTGAGTAAAAAACTTTTGAAAATGTGTGAGTTTTCGTGCCAAGTTTCGGGACGAAACTTCTTTTAAGAGGGGTAGACTGTAATCCCATGTAATTTTATAAATAGATTTTAATGTATATTTATATATATTTTAGTATATTTTAGTATTAAGATGATTTACTTCTTGAAAGGTTGACTATTTAAAAGTCAAAGGAATTATTTAATGATCTTGAATAGTCAAACATTTTATATAGTCATACTTTGAAAATTATTTAAATAGCTTAAAACACATTTTGGTTTAGTTAAGAGAATTTAAATTGGGTTAGAGGAACCCAACTACACAAATCACCCAACCATTAAATATTATTTTAGCCCAAACACCTTTTCCTAAGCCCAAAAGGGGGAAACTATATAAACCCCCAAAACCCCAAAATTTCCCACACTCTATTTTCTCTCTCTTCCTCCCCCAATCTTTCGGCCCTCTCCACTTTCTTTTCTTCTCTCTTTTTCTCTTCCTTTCTCTCAGTTTTCTTCCTCCACCGTCGACGGCAGCAGCTACCGCCGCCACCGCCGACCACGCCGGCGAGCCTCCAGCACCCGCGTCGCCCTTGTGCCACCGAGCCTCCCTCCTCTCTTTTCCTTTGGTTATTTTCTTCCTCCTCAAGTTATATTTAATGCAAAGTTTATATTTTTGAGAATTGTTTTAATATGTTTATGTTTAAAGTTATAGTTGATGATTTAAATATAAATCTAAGATTATGTAGTTTATGTAATGAAGTAATTAAAATTTCAGATTTAATAGTTATGTTTAAACTAGGGTTTTAAATATCAAAGCATGGATTTTTAGGGTTTTATAAGTTTAAAAATCACGGTAGTATATTATAGTTTATGAAATTGAGTATTCTTATGATTTTAATTGTGTTTAAGTATGTGTAAAAAGGGTTTAACTAAAGTATAAGTTGCTGGAAATTTTGTAAGGATGTTTATGATGGAATTTTTATGATCAAACTATGAGTTTTAAGAGTTTTTAACAACTAGTATAGTGGTACTATACTAGGAGGCTTTAATAATTAAGTTTTAATGATGGGAAAGGTTTTTAAACACTTTTAAAGGGGATTGAAAGTACTTTAGTATTGCTGGAAATTTCTAGAGTATTGATGTTGGATATGTTTGATTATTTTTAGGCGGAGAATTCTCTTTAGGCGACTTTTAAGCTTGTGAAAGTGGCCTCTCGTTTTGTCTACACATGGTACGTACATATCTATGTGTGGGTTGGATTTATATCATGTCCTAAGGATGAGATTTATGTAGTATCATGTATAGGGGACTACTTTAGTTCATATGTGATTTATATTCTAATTGAATTTGCATGTTTTATGCCGTTGTGTGAAGCATGTTGGTTATGATGATGATCTTATGTTTGTATGGATGATTGATGCAAGCATATGGGATTGGGAACTTTAGTTTATTAATTCACATGAGGGATTAATATTTATGTTGGTATTGGATCATGATTGAATCATGTTGTTCCCTTTGAATTATTTAAGTACTTTATGAGGACCGAGGGCCTTATTAGGTAAGTTGGTTATTTAATCTATGAAAAGGTTGGTTGGATGTTGGCTTGGTTCAACAAATAAATAAAGGTTATGGATTTAATATTGGAATTATTCTTGGATTGTTAAGTTGATGATCACCTTATCTAATCCTAAGATAAAATGGAAGTTTATGTATCTTTGATGGTTATATTATTTGTGCTACTTGTGAGTCATAACAAGTGAATAAATTATTAATCATTTAAAGTGGAACGTGAATAGCAATAGCTTTAGACTTGTGCACGTCTGAAGTATTGGACTAGTATGAGTTGGAGTACATGGTGGTAGCCCATGGCTTTTCTTGGGACCGGATTGATCACCGTATCCTATTGTAGACACATAATCGTGTCTCCCCATTTAGTACCCTATGTTGACCAATACCCCGCTCCAATTGGTCCGGATCAAGGAATGAATAAAGAACGTGTCTAAAATAAAATAAGCCCAAAACCATTTTCTACTCCTTTTTATTAATCCATTTCCGAAAACCTTTTTTATAACTAGTTTTACTAAGCCCACTTCCTAAAATATTTTAAAATATCCTTTTAAAGGCCCGTCTTTGAAAACCTTTTAAAAATAATTTATGAAAGCTCATTTTATAAAACCCCTTTTCTAGCCCAATTTAATTAATAGAATTAATTAGTTTTATTAATGAAAATATCTTTTATAAAAATAATCTTTTTCCAAAGTGATTTTTAGATATTTTTATCTAACTCTTTTCTAAAATCTTTTTAATAAAAATCTTTTAGAAATCTATTATCTTTCAAAAACCTATTGCAACTCAACTACCTAAATCTATATAATCTCCCAACCCCTCTCTCATAATTGACGGCTCACTCATAAATCTCACAGATCACTCATAACCCACGGCTCACTCAAAACCTCTCGACACCTACAACACCTAACACCATAATTCTACCACTCATCTCACAAATCCATTGACACCTGCCACCTAAATCCTACGCCCCTAACATATTACTCCTTCATCATCATACTACACCTACATCTAACAAGCCACGCATCGTCATCCTCCAATATTCATCCACTACCACCTGATTTCGTACATAATCATCATACACATCCTGATCCTAATACACTCACGGCCCGTTTGGTTAGTGGTCATAAATGGTGGTAATGGTAATGTAATTTAGTGTAAATTTGTAAAGAAGTTCTCATGTCAATGACCATGGTAATGAAACTTCATCACAAAAAATGGGTTTTCCTATATAAATTTTCATTACCACCCAATACCATCTTCCCAAGTGGTAATGGATGGTAATGAGATTTTAGGAAGAAAATGGATGTTTTGGGATCAAGTAGCATTACCATGGGTAATGATGTGTGATTTCCTTTACAAATTTACACTATAATGCATTACCATTACCACCATTTATGACATCTAACCAAACGGGCCGTCAAATCTAACAATACAATAAAACACACGCACAACACTACGAAATCACCAAACAATCTAACACCTTCATCCCTCCTGATTCATCATCAAACGTGCATCATCATCTCCCCTAAACCACATATTCACGCCCAACTTTAAACGTAACACAAATCAACGATTTTTCAAGACTCGTTCAATAATTCAATTTTCCAAGATCCGTACAAATCAACGACCCCGGACGGTGGTATAATTTCTGAGGGTCAACTAATTTAACTAACTTTATTTTATTTATTTATTTATTTATTTTTATTTTCTTGAAGTTACTAACATTCTATTCGTGATGTAGGTTATTAATATAATCCTGCGCTGTAAGTATTGTATATATTATACTAACTCCCTGCAGTATTTTATTTTCATATTTTTATTTATTTTTATGAACATATTATTTTTCATGCCTGATTGCAATATTTATCACCTTGTATTTATTGTTAATCAAGACCTAAATAAATGTTCTAACTAAATCAGATAATATGGACAACATGCTAGGAACCCAGTAATCTGATTGTTTAATAACTTGTCACTAAAAATATAGTCTTTTTATGTGTTTCCTGAACTAACCTAGACTAAATATTTTTAGGGTGTATTAAAACGTTATGTGATTATTCTTTGGTATAAAATCTATAATGAATCGATATTTAGTAAAGGCCAGCAATGGGCAACATGGTTCCTGACTGTGTTGTACCCTCACCCCCGAACTCGATCTATGATTCACTTTGACCATCTATGGAGTCACGACGGGGAAATCTACATTGGATAAGTCCCTAAGATGTCCCTACAATTCAATATCCAGTTAGGTTTATAAGTTTTCCTACAAAAATTTGTTCGCGACTTCAAAAACATATTTTTAATAAAACCTTAACAATGGGGTAGTCAACTAAATGCGCTCACACCGTGTGTAGGCATTAAAGGAATTAAAAATCCACGCCTACAATTTGACGACTCCACTAGGGAGGATTTAAATTTTTTTTTTTTTTAAATGAGTGGGTGAAACTTGAAAAATACGATTCATTCTTATTTTTATGCCTTTGAATAATATACTGTTTGGCATGTGCATGGCTATTGTTCAGCCACCATAAGGACAATCTACCTTGCCTCATTAGCACATGTTCTATGTGTGAGGTCACCCCCGGGGGGTTTGCGCTTTGTCCTTCCAAAAAGCTTCCTGAGCGATTGTGTTGGAGCTTAGTCATAAGCAAATCTACCCAACCATGGCATTATTCTCTTGTTCCTGACTTGAGAACTGGAGTGCGTCTTACACGTGGCCACCTTTTTAAGCAAAGGTACGAAGCGTGGGATCAATCTCTTAGTCATGGACCCTTTCAGCCTTAACCTAAACCTGACCAATAGTTAAACGTAGAACTGGACTTTAGGTTGAGAACTTTGCATATCATTATCCTACATGTGCATATTTACGTGTACTTGTATCTAATTGTTTTGGTACTACGCGAGTTTCGAGTCAAAACTACCGAACGCATTTACGCGTCGAGCTGAAAGTCAAAAAATCGTGTCTCGCTTCAGCTGCGCTGAGCGCACCCCAGCAGCGTCTGACGCACTTCATTCACGTCCCTCGCAATACCTACTCTGCGTCCCACGCAGTCTTTCACGCTCAGCGCTACTCTCCGCGCCCAGCGTACCAAACTTCTGCGTGAAGCGCCTTTATCTGCGTCAGGCGCAGGCTTGTCCTGTGTGCCGAGTCACTAACTTCCCATAGTTTCCTTGGTCCTCACGCACATCTTTCCCTTTTCTCACTAAAACATAGGATAATTAGATTTTTTTTCATCAAAAAACAAAAAATCTCCATCATTTTTCTTTTATTAAAAAATATCCATTTCAAAAAAAAAAAAATATTTTCAATCTCTAATATCCTATCTATTTTGAAAATTCTATCCCCATCCTTTGCCAAAATCTATCTCCCATCTTTTTTTCAAAAAATTATTCTCCTATCTTTTTTGAAAATTCTATCCCCATCCTTTACCAAATTCTATCTCCACCTTTTTTTTCAAAAAAAAAATATATCTATTTTTTTTTCTATCACATATCTTTCTTCGAAAATTCATCTTTTTTTCTCTATCCTATCTTTCCATGTATATTATCTATCCTTTTTGTGTACATCATCCAGGATTCCTTTTAGTGTCCATCTTGTTGTAAAAGTCTCGTCCACCTAGGAATTCTAACTGCACTAGAAGTCCGTCTAACCAAAATGTCTAGATTCATCCAGTTTCACTCCATTTAGAGCTCTTCACCTCATCTAAATCTATCCATGTCAGGAGTCTTAATTCACTTGAGTCCCATCCATCTTAGAAGTCTATAATCCATAGAAAGTCCATGCATAATAGGAGTCTAAAATCGTTAGAGTTCTATCCATCTTAGGAGTCCAAATCCATCAAAATTCCGTTTATTTTAGGAGTCTAGGTCCACTAGAGTCTCGTGCATATTAGGAGTCTAGCATCCTTAAAAGTTCACCAAATCTAAAGTTCTAAGGTCATTAGAAGTCTATCAAATCAAGGATTCTGAAGTCATTAGAATTTCATATCTATTATGACTGCATTCATACTAGAATCCTTTTGCATTGCATAATCCATCATTCATATACTTCATGCATAACTAGAGTCCATAAGAGTCTCACTGTATTCATACTCTCCATTTCATCTCATGCATTCCGCATTTAGTAGTCCTGAACTACAAGCGATCTGATTCCTTCTTTCAGGATATGTAGGCAGCCTTTACAGGTTCGAACGCATAGATTGAGTCATGCATACATACATTAGGTCTAAGTGCATCCAAAAGAGTCATGCATACATGCATTAGGTCTAGGTGCATCAAAAAAAAAATTCAAAAAAAATATATCATTCATTTAGGAGATGCTATTTTGTTCCTAGAAGCTCAACTTTTAAACAAACATACATTCTTTCATTCCATTTCCTCTCTCTCCATCATCATTCTATCTCTAAATCTCCTTTGATGATCTATGTAGAAATCAAGTGACATTGAAATGGGCAGTCCATCAAATACCGAACAACAAGTTGCTGAAATGGCTAGAGCTTTAGCCAAGCTGTCCAGCATGATGGAAAAAATAGTTATAAGGCTTGAGAAGATCGAGTCTGGTGAATCTCCTGGATTCAACAAGAAAATGGAGAGTGTTTTCATAGGGTAACCAATGCAAATTCCTATTTTGAGCCCCATTGATAACACTAAACTGAAAGGGAAACTTCCTGAAGAGTTCTCTACAACTGACATCCCTAAATTTAAACCAACTGAGAATCCAAAGCATCATTAAAGGAACTTTCGTGCAACCATGATCATCAAATCGGTTGACCCTGAACTTTACCCAATGGTATTCCCGATGTCGTTGGACCCAATCTGCCAAAACTGGTACTATTCACTGGATCCCAAGCATATTGAAACTTGGAGCGATATTACCAGGGAGTTCATGAAACAATATGAACATAATGCTGTAATCCAAACCTCACTAAGGGAATTGGAAGTACTGAAACAGGAAAATAATGAAGGCTTTACTACCTACCTCAACAGGTGGCGAGAGATGTCCTCTCACATGGTCTCCAGGCCTCCTGAAAAAGACCTAATTCGCATCTTCATCGCCAACTTGTTGCCTGAATAGAAAAATCATCTCAAGTATTTAGGTATCGAAAGTTTTACAAAGCTGTATAATATAGGCGTGCAAATTAAGGATGATTTGCTGAAAAACGCCCACAACAACAAGAACAATGCCATTAATGTCATAGAGGCTCCTACCAGGCCTCGAAGAAAACGCAAGAGAGAATATACCTCACTGGGTATAAGTTATGGAACAGCTTTTGACCGCCTTCGCGCAAAAGGCGCACTTTCCCCTCTTGGGCTTACTCCAGATTCAGACGAAGATAAAAGGGGGCCAAATTGGGATAAAGATGCTTATTGCAAGTACCATAGAGGCCATGGACATAAGACTAATTCCAATTTCTCCTACTACAAAAAGGCCTCAGATGTAAGATCACTTGTCACGTGACGTAGGAGTCTAGACTTAGGATTTCATTTTCTGTTTCATCTCTTCTTCTTTTTTTCCCAGTCTGATATAGGATTTCCCTTTTTATTGCATGTACACATAATTTTCAATTAATAAATGAGTATTTCTTTTCTAACCTTGCACTAATGAGCATCAACGGCAATCACAATTGTCGCCTTAAAAGAAATGAATTTCTAATTCTCATGACTATTCTAATAAAGGCAATGAACAACTGGCATATATAAAAGAAGCATTCCTCCCCTTCCCCACAAATATTCCTCCATTTCAATCTAAATGCATAACACCCTTTATCCCTTTAACCTACCTCATGGGAAGTACATTTGACAACTATTCAATGTAAAGGGCAATTTAAAAAAAAAAAAGCAACAAACAAGAAAAAAAAAAGGCAAAAGCAAAAACGATACAAAAAGTGCAAAATATATATAAAAAAAAAGAGAAGTGTTGCAAATAAGCCCATCAATAGCTTTGTCAAAGGTATTTCCTTCAAAACCTTCAACCTTCGATTCTAAACTATTACTACAAGTCAAATCAAATTTATGTCATAAACCTTCTTAACAACCATGCACATTGCATTCCAATAAGCCACAAAAGACAAACCAAAGCCCGCTAGGTCGAAAACCCATCAGGGCGACTTAGGCAAAAGTCAGGGCACCTTCTCATTCACTTGGCCTGAACTACGAATGGTCTGATTCTGCTAAAGATACGTAGGAAACCTCACCCTGAGGTCCGACCGCTTTGAACCAATCCAAACCTACATCATTATCCACCCTTGCTAAAGACCTCTTACAAATCAATGCTTAATTCATTGCAAATGGCTCCAAAGCAAAATGCTCGACCACCAATTAAAATGTTAAGTGCTAAGACTGGCCTGATTCCATCATGGAAACGTAGGCAACCTCTTTGGAGGCCAGACCATTTTAATTCAAAACATATTTTTTTATTAAGGCTCACCTAGGCCCATGAGAAAAGCGCGATCGCCTAAAAAATCATGAATCTTAAATGCTCATCCCTACCCTTAGAACTAGACTGGGATTTGAACCAGCATCATTAGCGTACCTCATTGCGTGAGTCGATTGATTATGACTCTGCCTTTTCTTATTCTAATCACTTCCTTTTTCTAAACAACATTATCGCTTCTAAGCTAGCCTTAGCATAACGTTTCAACACTCAGCGCTATGACCGCGCCTCATCTTTCGAGTGTTTCTTTCTTTGGCCTTTCTTGTCTTCACACCTTAGGAACCCTATATGGAATCTTTGGTCGAAACTTCCACTAAGCGTGACGAGATATCTTCAAAATCAAGCAATCAAGCTGAATACTTCATCAACTCCATCTTACCGGGGGCTTCATCACTGGTCCACACTGAAAATCATAGGCTCCAAGTCTAGGCCTATTGTAATAAGGACTTCATTACGAGTCCATACATGGAATCTTGGGTATTAAAACCCACACTGATACAAGATTGTACCTACTTTATGGGCTCACTTAGGCCCTTGATATACAAACTCGAAGCATATTCAACTCAAGCGCTACAAAATCTCGTTCTATAACGTACTCCAAATCGAATATATAATCCATTGACTGAATAGAAGATCATTAGGCTCCATTGATCAGGATTTCATTACGAGTCCATACAAAATATTAGGGGCACCAGACCCATACGAGATTATAACTGTTTTATGGGCTCACTTAGGCCCGTAACAACTATAACGCATTTCGAATTAATCATGACCTACATGGATCATCCTTGGGGGCTTCCCATTTCTCCATTTTGCAAAAAAAAAAAAACAGCTTTCTAAACGAAAAATTGAGCTTAGAGGAACAACAAAGCATCATATTATATCATCTGCATTAGTGTCATATCGCTGCATTTGCATCTTGCATTATACAAATACTATGTCAATCATTGCATGCATCGGTCATCCTTAGCCATAGAATGCTAGCATCAATCATCGAGTCACACATACACATACATCTTATACACATTCTGCAGTCTAGTGTCACAAAGTTGCACACTTACACTATATCCTCATAGTTTAGGTCATCCGTATGTCCTATCCCTTCTCGCTTTTTAGCGAATGAACTTTTCGCAAGTTATATTTCTCGCTTTTTAGCGAATGAACTTTTCGTAAGTTATATTTCACGCTTTTTAGCGAATGAACTTTTCGCAAGTTATATCTCTCGCTTTTTAGCGAATGAACTTTTCGCAAGTTATATTTCTCGCTTTTTAGCGAATGAACTTTTTGTAAGTTATATATCTCGCTTTTTAGCGAATGAACTTTTTGTAAGTTATATTTCTCGCTGTTGAGCGAATGAACTTTTCATAAGTTATATTTCTCGCTTTGAGCGAATGAACTTTTCGCAAGTTATTCCTATTCCAATTGTTTTTAACCCAAATCAATCTACTTCGAATAATCCCTTTCATGCGAATAAACTTTTTGTAAGTTGTTCTTTTGTTCCTCGCTTTTAAGCGAATGAACTTTTCGTAAGTTATGCTTTTATTCCTCGCTTTTAAGCGAATGAACTTTTTTGTAAGTTATACATTTCTTTCTCGCTTTTAAGCGAATGAACTTTTCATAAGTTACTCCTTGCTGTTTGCATGCTTATGTTCATTGCATTCAACAGGTATCAAGACAACAACAGCGATAGACAATCGGCGGGTTTGTGGACCATCGTCAATCTGAAAGGCGACAGACAATTGTCGGGTTTGCGGACCATCATCAACCAGAAAGGCGGAAGACAACCATCAGGTCTGCGGACCATCATCAATACCCTGGAGCGGGACCATAATAGCTCTACACATCATCAATTACCTGGAGCGGGACCATAATAGCTCTACCCCATCAATACCCTGGAGCGGGACCATAATAGCTTTACCCCGACATGAGCCGGACCAGAATAGCTCATTATACCATCTCCACATATCATTTCATTTTTGAAAATTTATGATTATTTTGCAAATATGTTTCACATGTCTGTTCCTGAAGCTTTTGCTTATTTTGCAGGTACCGACGCAAAAGGGTGATTTTGGATTGCAGAGCATCTAGAATCATTCTTCGTCCCGACACGTATACTTTGACTTTCGGTTTTGCAAACCTCAGTCAAAGTGGGGGCTTCTGTAGACATAATCGTGTCTCCCCATTTAGTACCCTATGATGACCAATACCCCGCTCCAATTGGTCCGGATCAAGGAATGAATAAAGAACGTGTCTAAAATAAAATAAGCACAAAACCATTTTCTACCCCTTTTTATTAATCCATTTCCGAAAACCTTTTTTATAACTAGTTTTACTAAGCCCACTTCCTAAAACGTTTTAAAATAACCTTTTAAAGGCCCATCTTTGAAAACCTTATAAAAATAGTTTATGAAAGCCCAATTTATAACACCCCTTTTCTAGCCCAATTTAATTAATAGAATTAATTAGTTTTATTAATGAAAATATCTTTTATAAAAATAAATCTTTTTCCAAAGTGATTTTTAAATATTTTTATCTAACTATTTTCTAAAATATTTTTAATAAAAATCTTTTAGAAATCTATTATCTTTCAAAAACCTATTGCAACTCAACTACCTAAATCTATATAATCTCCCAACCCCTCTCTCATAATTGACGGCTCACTCATAAATCTCACAGATCACTCATAACCCACGGCTCACTCAAAACCTCTCGACACCTACAACACCTAACACCATAATTCTACCACTCATCTCACAAATCCATTGACACCTGCCACCTAAATCCTACGCCCCTAACATATTACTCCTTCATCATCAAACTACATCTACATCTAACAAGCCACGCATCATCATCCTCCAATATTCATCCACTACCACCTGATTTCCTACATAATAATCATACACATCCTGATCCTAATACACTCAAATCTAACAATACAATAAAACACACGCACAGCACTACGCAATCATCAAACAATCTAACACCTTCATCCCTCCTGATTCATCATCAAACGTGCATCATCATCTCCCCTAAACCACATATTCACGCCCAACTTTAAACGTATTACAAAGCAACGATTTTTCAAGACTCGTTCAATGATTCAATTTTCCAAGATCCGTACAAATCAACGACCTCGGACGGTGGTATAATTTCTGAGGGTCAACTAAATTAACTAACTTTATTTTATTTCTTTATTTATTTATTTTTATTTTCTTGAAGTTCCTAACATTCTATTCGTGATGTAGGTTATTAATATATTCCTACGCTGTAAGTATTGTATATATTATACTAACTCCCTGCAGTATTTTATTTTCATATTTTTATTAATTTTTATGAACATATTATTTTTCATGCCTGTTTGCAATATTTATCACCTTGTATTTATTGTTAATCAAGACCTAAATAAATGTTCTAACTAAATCAGATAATATGGACAACATGCTAGGAACCCAGTAATCTGATTGTTTAATAACTTGTCACTAAAAATATAGTCTTTTTATGTGTTTCCTGAACCAACCTAGCCTAAATATTTTTAGGGTGTATTAAAACGTTATGTGATTATTCTTTGGTATAAAATCTATAATGAATCGATATTTAGTAAAGGCCAGCAATGGGCAACATGGTTCCTGACTGTGTTGTACCCTCACCTCCGAACTCGATCTATGGTTCACTTTGACCATCTATGGAGTCAGGACGGGAAAATCTACATTGGATAAGTCCCTAAGATGTCCCTACAATTCAATATCCAATTAGGTTTATAAGTTTTCCTATAAAAATTTGTTGGCGACTTCAAAAACATATTTTTAATAAAACCTTAACAATGGGGTAGTCAAATAAACGCGCTCACACCGCTTGTAGGCATTAAAGGAATTAAAAATCCACGCCTACACCAAATTTTATTTAAAGGTTCCTCAGTATCGTTCGTCTTCTAAATTGAAGACTGGTTTGGTTTGGACAACTCTTTCCATTGCCTATTCCATCTAAATTAATTAATTAACTGGTTGTGGAGTTTAGTTCAGTAAAGTAGTCTGCTATGTTATATTATTATTATTTATTCCTGCTTAATGTTTATTAGTATCATGTTAGGTTTTATTTATTTATTGCTATGTAGTACTCAGCTTTGCTGATTTCGTGCTTTGTGTGTATGTGTTGATCATGGCGATGCCTAATTGATCCTGTGATGACCTATTTGGTGAGCAGTCTCTCGGGATCAATAGAGCATCGTCGATTACAGGTTTGGAGATGATGCATCATGGGTTCGGGAAGTGGAGAGCTTGTATTGACTTTATTATTATCTATAGTTGACTTTTACCTTTATGGTTGACTTTTACTTTTGAGGTTGACTTTTGACTTATTGTTGGTTTGACTTTGGTTTGACTTTTGGAGTTGACTTTTGGTTGACTAAGTTTTATTTTCAAAGTTATTTATTATTATTATTTCCACTGCAAAATTCTGAATAAGCAGATACGTTATCACAAGGGCAATAATGCTTTGATAATTCTCTAAGTTTTATATTAAAAGGTATTTTGGAAAAGAGAGAATTGTCGGGGTGTTACAAGGTCTTTGGCAAGGGTAAATAATGATGCAGGTTTGGTTTCGTTTAAAGCGGTCGGACGTCAGGGTGAGGTTTCCTACGTATCTTTAGCAGAATCAGACCATTCGTAGTTCAGGCTGATGAATGAGAAGATGCCCCGACTTTTGCCTAAGTCGCCCTTATGGGTTTCCGACCTAGCGGGCTTGGGTTTGTCTTTTTAGGGCTTATTAGGATGCAATGTGATTGTGGGTTGTTTATGAGAAGGTTTATTACAGAGGTATAATTTGGCTTGTAATGGCTTTTGATTATGGAGGTCAAGGCCGTTTGGTTTTTGGGTTGAAAGTTAAAGATTTTAAAAGAAGTACCTTTGAAAAGCTATTGATGCGCTTATTTGCAAGACTTCTTTTTTTTTCTTTTTTTGTACTTTTTTTTCATCATTTTTTTGCTTTTGCTTTTTTTTTGCTTTGATTTTTCTTGTTGCTCTTTTTTTTACCCTTTATATTTAGTTGATGTCAAATATACTTCACACGGGGTAGGTTAAAGGGAGAGGGGTGTTATGTGTTTAGGTTGAAATGGATGAAAGGATTGGAGAAATAGTTGTGGTGAAGGGAGGAATGCCTCTTTTATGCCAATTACGCTCAATGCCTTTATTAGAATAGTCATGAGAATTCGAAATTCATTTATGTTAAGGCGACAATCGTGATTTTCATCGACGCTCATTAGTACAAGGTTAGAAAATAGATAAATACTCATTTATTAATTGAAAATTATGAGTACATGCAATAAGAGGGAAAATCTTATATTAGACTGGGCAAAATAAGGGAGATGAATTAGAAAATGAAATCCTAAATCTAGACTCCTACGTCACATGACGAGACAGCTTTGTTGCTTCGATCTTCATGAGGTCTCTTTCTAAATGAAAATAGAGGAGGTGTATATTTTCATGTTGATTGGACCTAAGCGAGTCCAAATGTCTTAATGAATATATGCTATTGAGACTGGGGCTGCGTCTTTGTAGTCTGGATCCGATAGCAATCGTAGTCTTTTGTCATCGATCAAGTCTTCGATAATCGCCTGAAGGCCCATACACCTTTCGGTATGGTGACCTCTCCCCCTGTGGTATTCACAATAGGAGTCTTTCTCCCACATCGGATTTCTTTCCTCTTTAGGTGGGTCTTCTAGGGGTCCAATTGGGGAAATCGCACCTTTAGCCCGAAATTGGTGAAAAATTTGAGTATAGGTCATTTTTAGCGGGGTTTGTGCCCGTCGGGGTTTTAAATAATCCCTTGTACCCATATCAGCGACCTCTATCTTATTTGGAGCCTTGTTTGAGAGAATTGGAAGCCTTCCATCTTCTGTCATGCTGTGAATAAAGTGCTTCAACTTATAGCAATCGTTAGTTCTATGTCCATTTCCTTTATGGTACTTGCAATGGACATTTTTGTCCCAATTTGGCCCTTTTTTGTCTTCCTTAGGATCTAAAGTGGGTCCTATGGGGTAAAACAATTTTCTAAAATGAAGATACTCGAATATAGCACCATAACTCATGTGTAAGGATATGAACTCCCCCTTAGGCTTTCTTTTAGGCATGGTAGGAGTTAGTGCAGGTCTGGAATGTATCACAGTAGAGGCTTGGGCGTCAGGTTAATCATCAATAATTCTTTCGCCTCCTCTGGAAAGAGGCAAGCTTTCAGAGAGTGATTCGATGGAAGGATTTATCAGTGAACTGTGTTGTGTGATGTCATGCAGTTCATTGATCCTTTGTCGGTCAGTTGTTATTGCGGCAAAACTATCTGGTGCCTTGTAATTTGCATTACGATTCTCTTGAGTGTAGTGTGCCTCTACTCTGACACCACGTGCTACAAGATCTACCAGTACTCCTCTCAACTCATTAACTTGTTCTTGAAGTGTGCTTGAACGGATCATCAAGCAGGAGATTAGAAATGGAGTGATGGTGGAGAGAAAGGAATGGAAGAATATATATTATGGAAAGAAATTTCATTTTAAAAGTTGAGCTTCTAGGAACGAATGTGAATATCCTAAATGCATGATGAATTTTTTTTAAATTTTTTATGCACCCAGACCTAATGCATGTATACATGACTTAATCTATGCGTTCGAACCTGTAAAGGCTGCCTACATATCCCGAAAGAGGGAATCAGATCGCTTGTAGTTCAGGACTACTAAATGCGGAATGCATGAAATGAAATGGAGAGTATGGATGCAAGGAGACTCTTATGGACTCTAGTTATGCATGAAGTGTATGAATGATGGACTATGCAATGCAAATGATTCTATTATAAATGCAATCCTAATGGATACGAAATCCTAGACTTGACAGACTTCTAATGACTTTTAGAATTTTAGACTTGGTAAGCTTTTAAGGATGCTAGATTCCTAATATGCATGAGACTCTAGTGGACCTAGACTCCTAAAATCAATGGAATTCAAATGGTTTTAGACTCTTAATGTGGACGGAATTCTAATGGATTCGAAACTCCTAAGATGAACGGAATTCTAATGGATTTAGACTCCTAAGATGGACAAAATTCTAATTGTTTTAGACTCCTATTATGCATGGACTTTCTATGGATTATAGACTTCTAAGATGGATGGAACTCTAACAAATTTAGGGTTAGACGGGGTTAAGAACTCTAAATAGAGTGCAACTGGATGAACCTAGACATATAGGTTAGACGAACTTCTAGTGCAGTTAGAATTCCTAAGCGGGTGATAACAACAAGATGGACACAAAAAGGAACCCTAAATGATGTACATAAATGATGGATAATATACATGGAAATATAGGATAGAGAAAAAGGATGAATTTTCAAAAAAAGATATATGATAGGAAGAAAGATGGATATTTTTTTTTGAAAAAAAGGTGGAGATAGAATTTCTGAAGTAGATAGAGAATCAGAGATTGAGATTTTTTTTTGATGGATTTTGTTTTTAAAATAAGAAAAGGAGATATTTTTTTGTTGATGAAGATGGATTATAGGAGAAGAAAAGGAATCACAAAAGAATTCTAATCATCCTAGGACCTAGATATTGGTAAGAAAAAGGGCAAGACACGCGTTAGGTCATGTACATCCCACGTAAGAAAATAGCTGCCACGCGAAGCTAAGCGCGACCAACAGAACTTAGATATAGCACGCAGGAAATGAAAAAGAAAGTTCGCGCTGAACGCAAGGAAGAGAGAGCATCAGACGCAAACAACAGCGCTGGACGCGGGAAGTAAGCGCTGAACGCGGGCAGTACTCGTTGGACGCAGGAAGAAGTAGGAGTCCTAAACGCAGATAGCTTGCGCTAGACGTGGGTATTGCGCTAAGCGCAACTTATACGCGTGGCGCGCAAGAAGCTCGACACCTCATCTTTTGCTTTTTCGATCACGTAACTTCGATTGACGATTTTATTTTGAAAATTCACGCAACATATAGCAATTAAAGGCACGCAACACACAAATATGCACAATTAAGATAATAATATGCAAAGTTCTCAACCTAAAGTCCAGTTCTATGTTTCAACTATGGTTAGGTTTAGGTTAAGGCTGAAAGGGTCCATGACTAAGAGATTGATCCCACGCTTCGTACCTCTACTTAAAGAGGTGGCCACGTGTAAGACGTACTCCAGTTCTCAAGTCAGGAACAAGAGAACAATGCCATGGTTGGGTAGGTTTGCTTATAACTAAGATCCAACACTATCGCTCTGGAAGCTTTATGGAAGGACAAAGCGCAAACCCCCCGGGGTGACCTCACACATAGAACATGTGCTAATGAGGCAAGGTAAATTGTCCTTATGGTGGCTAAACAATAGCCATGCATATGCAAAACAGTATATTATTCTTAGGCATAAAAAGAGAATGAATCGTATTTTTCAGGTTTCACCCACTCATTTAAAATAATCAATTTTTTAAAACCCTCCCCAGTGGAGTTGCCGAGTTATAGGCGTGATTTTATTTTCGCCTACCGCGGTGTGAGGGCGTATTTGACTACCCCATTGTTAAGGTTTTATTAAAATTCATTTTGAAGTCGCCAACAAGTCTTTTAGAGGAGAACTTATAAACCTAATTGGATATTGAAAACTGTAGGGACATCTTAGGGACTTATCCAATGTAGATTTCCCCGTCCTGACTCCATAGATGGTCAAAATGAACCATAGATTGAGTTCGGGGGTGAGGGTACAACACAGTCAGGAACCATGTTGCCCATTGCTGGCCTTTACTAAATATCGATTCATATCATAGTTTTATGCAAAAGAATAACTATATAACGTTTTAAGCACCCTAAAAATATTAGTCTAAATTGGTTCAAGAAACACATAAAAGACTATTTTTTTAGTGACAAGTTATTAAGCAATCATATTACAAGGTTCCTTGCAGGTTGTCCAAATTATCTGAATTTGTTAGAACAATTCTTTAGGTCTTGATTAGCAATAAATACAAGGTGATAAATATTGCAATCAGACATAAAAAATAATATGTTCATGAATAATAAAATATAAGAAAAGAAAACATTGCAGGGAGTTAGTATAATATACAGTACTTACAGTCGCAGGAATACGTTAATAACCTACATCACGAATAGAATGTTAGTATTTAGTAACTTCAAGAAAAATAATAAAAATAAATAAATAAATAAAGGTGATTAATTTAGTTGACCCTCAGAAATTATACCACCATCCGGGGTCGTTGATTTGCACGGATCTTGAAAATGTTGCGTTATATGTATTAGGCGCAGGGAGTGTAATTTTTGTGAGTATAGGTGAGATAGAATTATTAGGATGATGATGCGTGGCTACTGATGATGACCAGGGGGTAAGATGTAGCGTGATTATGAGGGTGCCGTGATATTAGGATGTAGGTGATGTAGGAGATAGGCGTAGTATGATGATGAGATTGCTGCGAGATTTGATTATGGTGAGAGAGGTTGAAGGTGTGCGTGTGTTATGAGATGAGTGAGCCGTGTATTGTGTATGGAGGAATTGTGAGATTATGCCGTGAGTTTTTTTTTTGGATTGAGGTGAGAATTATATATGTTTAGGTAGTTGGGTTGCAATAGGTTTTTGAAAGATAGGTATCTAAAAGATTATTATTAAAAAGATTTTAGAAAAGAGTTAGATAAAAGATATTTAAAAACATTTGGAGAAAGATTATTTTTATAAAAGATATTTTTATCAATAAAACCAATTAATATAATTAATTAATTCTATTAATTAAATTGGGCTAGAAAAGGTTTTTTTTTAAAATTGGGCTTTCATAAAAACTATTTTTAAAAGATTTTCGAATATGGGCTTTTAAAAAGTTATTTAAAAATGTTTTAGAAAGTGGGTTTGATAAAACTATTTATAAAAAAGGTTTTCGAAAATGTGTTAATAAAAATAGTTAGGAAATGGTTTTGGGTTTAAAATGTTTTATTTTAGACTCGTTCTTTATTCTTTCCTCAATCTGGACCAATTAGAGCGGGGTAATAATCATCATAGGGTACTAAATGGGGAGACACGATTATGTGTCTACAGCTGAGGTTTCACGGGAAGGAGAGAGAAGGGGTTTTGGGGTTTAGGTTCTCACAGGAAAAGAGAGAGATGGGGTTTTGGGTGAGAGAAGAAATGACGAGAGGAAGAGGGAAGAAATTGGTTTGAGTTATTCAATCTAACCGACAAACATAAATGGAATGAAGGAAAACCGACTTTGGTTTCCTAAACGGCTTAACACAACTCAACTAATTGTACACAGAACCCAAAATATAAAATAATAATAACTTCATGAAATTTAAATAAATAAAATATATATTGCAAACACGGCAATAAAAATCCATATTTCAACCGAAATAAGAATAAGAATATCCGAAACAACTTTAATAAATATAATTAGCACTAAATAAAATGATCTTAAAAATTGGGGTATATTACAGAAGGGGAGGAGAGAGATAAGGGACAAGTAATTAGGTTTTAGTGGGTTAATTGCGTTTATTAGGGGTAATGACTAGTGAAGTTGACGAGCATTTTGATAGATGCGAAAATCGGGGGAATATTAGTTGAAATGGGGAGGGGAAGGGAAGGAGACAGATAAGGGACAAATAACTAGAGGTTAGTGGATTAATTGTGTTTATAGGCCGTTATGAGTAATGAAGTTGACGAGCATTTTGATATATACGAAAATCGGGGGAATATGTTGAATTTTGTTAAAAAAATTGAGGGCATTTGATGAGCTAACCGGAAACTCGAGGATATTTGGTGAAAATCCCATTATTTTTAATAACACTTTAAACAATATTATATAGAAAAAACTTACAAGAATAATCTGAACTATGGTTAGTCTTCTCATGATAACCTCAGTTATGAATTATTCCAGAGTAATCCTAAATATAAGGGTGCTTTCTCAAAGTGATTAAATGACCTGAAACAACCGATTTAAAAGGTCAATTACAAAATTCCCAGAGTTTTATTTAGTTGCAAAGGGGAAAGGAAGAGTAAGGAAGAAAAAATAGATAGAATCTTCATAAACTTTAATTGTTTAAACAAATTATTGCTCAATTCTGATTATATTAGAAAGATACCCCTTGTTATCAGGATTATCCTGAAAAAATCAATATTTAAGATTTTTATAGGAAGACCAAACAAAGATGGAATTATTCTTGTGAATTTTTAAGACACCATTGTAGTATTCAACCTTTTTGAAATTAAGTTATTAATTAAACTCTGGTTTTTCAGTTCAAGAAATTTTGCCATTTAGGGATTTTTTTATTAGGATGTTTGATCCATTTTCTTGTCAAGGTAGGTTGGCCTACCTAATAGATGAGCAAAACAAAGTGATCATATTTATCTCTATCCTACTTTTACTTTTCTTCGCTCTACCTTTTTCACTTTTTTTATAGTTTAAAGCAAATATCTCAGTGATAAGTTTTCCACTTTTTTCTTAGTTCAAAGCAAATGTCCTAATAATCAGAATTGGAGGGAATATACTCCATATGTTTCATAATTATTTTGTTGAATTAGAGGGAGTATATTTTTTTTCAAGAAACTACCAAAGTCCAAACCTAATCAAGTAGTACTTGGTCTAGTGGTTAGATAAACATCTCACAACCTTAAGGTGTTGGATAATAATTTTGTTGACCTATATGTATAGATTATGTGTACATAAAAGCTATCTAAAGTTAGCCCGTAAAAATGATCTGTATTATAGTGTTTTTTATTGGGCTTATAAGGTAAGTATGAGCTATTATGTGTAGAAACCCAGTTTAGTCTCTTATTTTATGATGGGCCAAGTAGGAAACAGAGTAAGCCCTACACATATACATATTAGGGTTAAGGTTATGGTCCCCAATTCATATGATTGCTTATTCTCTCTGACCACCCATCATCAGTAGAATATTAAGGGCGATCATATAGATTTTGAAGATCTGAAACCCACCATTCACCATTGCTATAGATCAAGGTACGTTTCCGCAATTCAGTTAACCAATTAATCTAGTATGAAGCTTCTAGTTTGAATTAAGTCTAACAATTTGTATCAGAGCCTCCTTCATATTAGATTATTAAGGTACTTTGGATTTTGTATATTGTATATTTTACGTATGAATTCCTAAACTATACGTTTGTTATTGTGTTGGACAATAATTTTTTTTTAATTCTTTTGTGCTGTTTTATTTTTCGGTGGAGGGATTCAGATGTTTCTCTTTGTTCGATTTTGAACAATGTGGCCTTTGATGATCTTCTTTTTTGGTTGTGATACATGATCAAGATTCAATACATTAATAATTGATTTGGTGGTCAACCTTCTTTTGTAGTTCATCAAAGTACTTCGTCAGGCTTTGTAATTTCAGTTTCCGCAAATTTCCTGTATTGTATATGCTTGTGTTTTGGTTTGTTAATATTTTGTTTAATTTTCAATACGTTTTTTTAGAATATCTTATGTCCAATTCAAAAGATGTAGTTTGATAAACTAAATTAGTGGCTGATTTTAGATTCGATACATTTAGATCAAATGTTTGGCAATATGGTTTATTTTATGTTTGATTTTTCAAATTAATTCATTGAAGCAATATGTTACCAAAGTAACCTCTATGGTCTATTGTGTAGAGTTATTAATTCTAATGTGAAAATGGTGTGGAGTGTTTGATTTCCATGTTGATGATGGTCGCTCAAAGGAAGATTATTATTTGGCCATAATTTAAACATACTTGTGGTAATAAATATGTGACAATTATAAACTTCTCCATGTAAATAATAAATCAGTCCAAAGAAGGATTTGTTATTTTACCGGATTTTATTATCCATGTTTGATTACTACTTTGAGGGTACCACTTACAACACTAGTAGAAAAATGATAATTTGCGTCAGCTTATTTGCGTCGCACGCTGGAAGAACTGACGCAAAAGCTCAGGAAGAGGCTATTTGCATCGGACATCAGAAAACATGCGATGCAATAAATATTAGCAGATGAGTGGAAGAGTCATTTGCGTCGCATGGTAATGTAGGAGCGACGCAAATGACTGACATGATTTGCGTCGCACAAAGCTCACAAGTGACGCACATGGTTGCATCCAGTGATTTGCGTCGCGTGCTGAGGAGATGCGACGCACAGCACTGCGTGTATCCAAGCCTTTGGACACGCCCTATCTGCGTCGGACCCCATGGTCGGTGCGACGCAAATTTACTCAATCCCCTATCTGCGTTGGATCCCAAGGGTTGTGCGACGCAAATAACGAAACCCCAATTACTGGACCTTATTACCCATGTGCGTGAAATTTGCGTCGGACCATAATCTCCGTGATACGCACATTGTCATGAGGCGCACTGTCAAAATAAAACCCTAACCAACATTTTTTACGAGTCGTCACTCTCTCTCCCCCCCTCTGTTCTTCTTTCGTCTTCAACCACAGTTCATCACTTTTGCTCTATCTCTTCGCGAATTTCGAAATGAATTCAACAAACAATTGGTGCAATTTAATGGAGCAGCGGTGTCTTGACTCTGGAAAGTTTCCTTTCCGATAATTGTATGTTTCTAAAGGAAATACAAGTCTTCTGATCATCTTCTCCTTTCCCCTTTTTATCAGACTCCAAGGAGAAATTAGGATCACTTAAACCTTGTTTCCCATTCATCAAATCAGTGGACCTTCGCCTAGTATGATGAGATATAAGGTTTGTGTTTTGGTTGGAATTGCAATGTGTTTGATTTTCTTTCCTTCTACAATTTTCTAAAGAATTCGCGGTTGAGTTTGGTTCATCCAAAGAACCTTTACCGTCAACCACATCACTAGTATTTTGCACTGTTTGATCAGAAACAATGTCAGATGAAGTTGATGTGGTTCTAGCTAATGATAGTGAAGATCATACCACGAAATCTTGTCCATTAGAGTGCTGCTTCTATTAAGTTGATGTTGTAGATCTTGGAGAAAAAACTGAGGAAGAAGAAGAAAGAGAATTGAAGGGCGAAGGGCGACGATGAAGATTGAAGAATATAATTTGCCTTCGATTTTAACATCATTCAGATTTGAGGTTATTTTTTACAAGTTTTTCCATAAATTGTATTGGATTTTGTATTCAGATTTTGTATTCATTCAGATGTTGTATTCTATTTCAGATTGGATTAGCCTTCAAATTTTTTAATTTTTTCGGATCTATGTAATTCAAGTTGTAATTGTAAATTTTCTTCTCATAATAGTGTAGAGTTATTCCTTTAATGGTTGGATTTTAATTTTTAGGGGTTTTTTTTGGGTTAGATCTGAACTTTTTGGGTTCAAATTGTATAATATTAATGTTCCTTGATTTTTCTTCTCTTCATTTCTTTCTTTTGGAACCAATCGCACTGTGTTACTCCAATTTTTTTACTTTTTCATATTTTCGAACCAGTAGGCAGTAGTGTTGCAGTTGAAAGTTTCAATGGACCTATTTGCGTCGGATGTAGTTCCCTGTCCGACGCAAATCCCCAATCATTTGCATCAAATGTTGTTCTCCATCTGACGTAAATCCCCCCACCATATGGCATGGTTTTGGACTATTTACGTCGCGTAGTGCCACCCAACCGACGCACATGACTCTAAATTTACGTCGAATGCGCATCCGACGCAGATCATGTCTCTGTCATTTGCTTCGAGACCTGTGCCGTCGGACCGATGTCCAACGCAAATGGTGGTCTCAGGTCCGAAGCAAATCAATAATTATGTACTAGTGCAAGTTAATATTTCTGTCCAAAGATTAAATTTAATGTTGTGTTAGGTACCTCGTGATGGGTCCTATCATTGTTTGAATTATTTGATAATACATGGATCTTATTGTGGGCATGTTTTATTTGTTTTAATCTACTTCAGTGGATACTTCTACTTCTGTTTCATCTGCTAATGTTAACTCCATTCCACTTCTAAATGGAACTAACTTTAAGGAAAGGAAAGAAAATATGAACATTGTCCTTGGCTGCACGGATCTCAACCTTGTGTTAAGAACGAATAAACCCTCTGGTCTTTTTTAAAAAGTACCGTTCTAATCGTTTGTGTGTTATGATCATGAGGCGAGGAATTCCGGAATCATTCAAGGGCATTGTGTCTAATAAGGCCACTGCCAAAGAGTTCCTTGAGGAAATTCAAAAGCGTTTTGCTAAAAAATGATAAGGCGGAAACAAGTACAACTTTGTTGAACTTAATTTCCTTAAGGTATAAAGGTAAAATGAACACAAGGAAGTACATAATGGAAATGTTTCATCTTGCTTCAAAATTAAAGGCACTAAAGTTAGAGATGTATGAGAACTTGCTTGTGCATTTAGTTTTCATCTCTCTTCTTGCATAATTATCAGTTCAAGATAAGCTATAACTATCAAAAGGACAAATGGTATCTTAATGAGCTCATATCTCGTTGTATGCAAGAAGAGGAAAGGTTGAAACAAGATAAGACTAAAAGTGCTCATTTGGCTAGTGCCTTTAAAGGCAAGCAAAAGAAAAGGAAAATAGATAAGGAATCTGTAAGTGCTCTAATTCAAAAGAAACCTAAAGAGGGATTGTACTAAATATCACGCTTGGCGTGCAAAGAAAGGTATACTTCTTGTTTTGGTTTTTTTGAGGTTAATTTAGCTTTAGTACCTAGCCATACTTGGTGGGTAGATTCTGATGTATTACTCACGTAAGTGCATCTACGCAATGTTGCCTGAGGTGCCGAAAGCCAAATGATGATGAAAGATTCATCTATGTGGGCGATGGCAACTCAGTTGAGGTTGAAGCAACAAGAACATTTTGGTTGTTGCTAAGAACTGGTTTATATATGGATTTGAAAGAAACTTTTGTTGTATCGTCTTTTAGATGGAATTTGGTTTCTATTTCGGCACTAGACGAATTTGGTCATTATTGTTCATTTGGAAATGGTCAGTTTATCCTTTCTCTAAATTCAGATATTGTTGGTATTGTTTTTTTTAATCTAATTTGACAACCTATATTTGCTGGATACTATTGCTTCTTATAATGAAACTTTGTATACAAGTTCTAGAGGTACAAAGCGGAAATTAATTAATGAGAATTCTGCTTCATTGTGATAGGTTTTATTAGCAATTATGCAGCGGAGTAAAACTAAAACCTTAATCAGGATCTCATGTATATAACTAATATGAATCTAAACACATAATACTATACCTTTTGTAGTATGCCTTCCCTTTGCTAATTAAATTGCCGAACGAAGAACTCCAACGGCAGACCCTCTATCTGTATCCACACCTTATGAGTGAATCCCACTGACTAGCTAGATAACTTAGATCTTGAGCAGAGGATTGATGAAGGAAGAAAACCCTTGTTCTCACTTTGTGTAAACACACGTAATAGAGGAGAGGAGAGAGTGTGAGGAGAGAGAAAATATTTTGGAATAATAATACGTAATGTTGAGAGAGAGTTGTTGTGTTACTGATATCCTGCTTATAAGGAGAGATACCAGTAACCTCTCGCCCATCACTTTTGACCCAGTCAAAAGTCTTCCTTTTCCTTCTCTTATCACATGCCCCACTTCACTCTCCCTCTTTAAGGCTATTTCTGTCCTTCGAGCTTTAATCTTTAATTAAACTTATGTTCATATCATATTTTTGTGTGACCCTATAGGTCCAATTATAATTAAGTTTGCTTAAAACAATTAATATTGAAATAACATATCAAAAACTGTTTCTTGCTAAATATTTTGATCACTTAATATAATTGAATTAATTATTTCGTAATTAATCATTTATACTATTATATACAAAGAAATACACAATGTTGAAGGACACTATTCCAACAATCTCCCACTTGTCCTTAAGATAAGTGTGTGTTTCTATTCCTTTGTCATATGTATATCTTAATTTGAACATAAGGTAAGATCCAGGTCATCCTTATCAAGTTCAAATGTGTTTTTTCAATCTCTTGAGTTAAACTGTAACGACATGTGATCATTCCATGATCCATCTGAGCACTGCCATGCATTTTTAGCTTACACTCTTCAAGAGGTCTTTAAGATAACAATCTCATAAAATAGGAAGATAATTCCAGTCTTGTACATTCATTTCTAATCACACGATTAATAACTCGAGTATTGTCTTTTTAGTCTCCTTTTACGGTGCGACGTTTGACATTATCAAGGCTACTAGTTCAAAAGTAAAATAGACAACGAATTACTTATGGTATGAGGAATAGTCTCTAATAGTTAATTAGATATGCTAATGACAAGTAATTCTTAAAGCGTTCTCAAGACAGGTCAGTCCAACATAAGTTCCCAACTTAGGTTTATGCAATTGATTTATGAGATTCAATGTCCATCAGTCCATGAAACGACACTGTAAATCAACTTGCAATCTAGCTAGTCTTCTTAAGTCATTAGTGTCCATTCTCAATGACCTAGACCAGGGACAAAATCAACTCTACTCTCCAGTTCACAATATAGAGTTTCATTATCCAAAATATTGTCTAATACCTATTTGGATATTGTAGATTGAATTTGAACTTTTCATTTAACATTAAAACAAAATCAAATGAAATATGAAATTTATAATTTCATAATATGATAGATAATATAGTCTTTAATTTCTCATAATTATAAACTCTAATAAATAATTAAAACATTACATAAATCGCAACCATTCTTCGATGTGGTTGATTTCTATCGCAGATACATGAGCCTCATGCTTTATCTGTGGAAGAGGTTTAGTTAACGGATCAACAACATTGTCATCTGTTCCCAATTTGGAAATCTGAACATCACCTTTCTCAATGAATTCTCGAAGGATGTGGAACTTCTTGAGTACATGCTTGGACTTGTGGTGTTCCCTAGGTTCCTTTAATTAAGCGATGGCTCCATTATTATCATAATAGAGAGTCATTGAGTTAGCTATGCTAGGAACTACACCAAGTTCAGTTATGAACTTCTTAATCCATACTACTTCTTTTATAGCTTCCGAGGCTGCAATATATACTCGGCTTTAGTTGTAGAATCAGCAACAGTGCTCTGCTTGGCACTTTTCCAGCTCACTGCTCCTCCATCGAGACAAAAAATGTATGCAGGCTAAGACCTGAAGTCATCTTTGTCGATTTGGAAGCTCGTATCAGTAGACCCTGTAACAACTAACTCATTTTCTCCACCATAGACCAGGAATTTTTCTTTAGTCCTTTTCAAGTATTTCAAACTATTCTTGGCCGTACACCAGTGCGCCTCACCAAGGTCCAACTGGTATTTGATTGTTGCATACGATACATCGGGACATGTACATATCATTGCATACATGATAGATCCAATTGCTGTTGCATAAGTAATCATACTCATTCTCTTTCGCTCATCATGTCCTTTAGGACATTTAGTATTGCTAAGAGTCATGCCATGAGTTATGAGAAGAAAGCATTTTTTGTAGTCTTTCATATTGAACCTAGCAAGCACATAGTCAATCTAAGTGCTCTGATTCTTCATTGAGATGATGAGCCAATTATCCTCTTAGATCTATCTCTGTAGATCTTGATGCCCATAATGTACTACACCTCTCCTAGGTCCTTCATTGAGAAACACTTACCAAGCCAGATCCTTACAGATTCTAACATCGGTATGTCATTTCCAATAATGAGTAAAATGTCATCAGCATAAAGGACTAGAAATGCAATTCTGCTCCCACTGACCTTCTTGTATACATAAGACTCCTCTACTTTTCTTTGAAATCCAAATTTCTTAATGGCCTCATCAAAATGCAGATTCCAGCTCTTAGATGATTACTTAAATCCATAAATGAATTTGTGAAGCTTGCATACTTTCCCAGTATTATGACGATCTTCAAAATCTCCTGGTTGTGTCATGTACACATCCTATTCTAAAATTCCATTTAAGAAGGGGAGTTTTGACATCCATTTACCAGATCTCATAGTCATAATGAGCTGCAATTGTTAGGATTATCCGAACAGATTTAAGCATTGCAACTGGGGAAAAGGTTTCATCATAATCCACCTTGTGGATCTGTTTGTAATCTTTAGCTATCAATCTAGCTTTATAGACATAGAATTTTCCATCTTTGTCGGTCTTCATCTTGAAGACTCATTTACATGCAATAGGTTTCACGCCATTGGGCAAATCAACCAAGATCCAAACTTGATTTTCGTACATTGAGTCTATCTCGGATTTTATGGCTTCAAGCCATTTTGCGGATCGGAGTCTGGGCCCGTCATTGCTTGTTTGTAGGTTGTAGGTTCATTACTTTCTCAAAGCATGATTTCATGGTTTTCAGTCATAAGGATAACTATGTACCATTCTGGCTGAAATCTGTACTTTTGTGAACTACGAGGGGCATGAACAAATTCAGCAGCAGTCTCTAAGGCTTCTCTACCATTTTCTTGGACTTCTTATCTTGAAATAGGAGCTTCTACGGAGGTACTATTTGTTGCTCATCTTGATCTCGTAGTTCATTGAGATCAATTTTTCTCCCACTTATCATTTTGGAAAGATGATATTTTTCCGAAAAGACACAATTTCGAGCAACAATTTTTTTTTAAGCGGTTGTAGAAATAATACCCCTTTGTCTCTTTTGGGTATCTCACAAAGAGACATTTGTCTGATTTTGGTGCAAGCTTATTAGAAATTAAACATTTGACATATGCTTCGCAACCCCAAATCTTAAGGAAAGATAGTTTAGGATCCCGTCCTACCCATAATTCATATGGTGTCTTTTGCGGGGCCTTTGACGGTGCTCTGTTAAGTGTGAACGCAGTTGTTTGTAGTGCATGTCCCCAAAGTGTTATAGGTAAATCGGCTTGACCCATCATTGACCGAATCATAAACAATAAGGTTCTTTTTCTTTTCTCTCAGATACACCGCTCCAATTTGGTGTGCTTGGAGGTGTCAACTATGAAAGATGCCACACTATTTCAGATGGTCATCAAATTCTTGGCTCAAATATTCACCATCGCGATTTGATCGTAGTGCTTTTATTGTCTTGTCTAATTGTTTATGTACTTCATTATGAAACTCTTTGAATTTATCAAAAGATTCAGAATTGTGGCTTATTATATAAACATAGCCATATCTACTCAAGTTATTAGTGAAAGTTATGAAGTAGTTAAAACCTCGTGCTATTGAACTCATTGGTCCATAAACATCAGTGTCAATGAGGCCCAATAGGTTACTAGCTCTTTCATTCATTCCACTGAATGGTGACTTTGTCATTTTCCCCATTAAACATGATTCACATTTATCAATTGGCTCTAAGTCAAAAGATTCCAGAATACCTTCCTTTTGCAGTTTTTGTATACGTTTAATGTTAACGTGGCCTAATCGACAATGTCAGAGGTATGCTAAATTAGAATAATTTGTTTTAGCCATTATATTATTAATGTTATAAAATAGGTTTGTCCAAGTCTAGCACATAAAGACCATTTTCTAAATGTGCATTTCCATAAAATATTTCTTTAAGATAAATAGAGCAACTATTGTTCTTTATTCATGCAAACGAAAATCCTTCTGTCTAACACAGAAAACGAAATAATGTTCTTTGTGACTTATGGAACAAAACAATAATTTTACAAATCCCAAGCAAGACAATTGGGCAAAACCAAACTATAAGTGCCTACGGCTAATGCAGCAACTTGGGTTCCATTTCCTACGCGCAGGTCCATTTCTCCTTTTGCTAAGCTCCTACTTCTTTTTAGCCCTTGCACATTAGAACAAATGTGAGAACCACAACCTGTATCTAATAACCATGAAGTAGTGATTGCAAAATTACATTCTATAATATAAATACTTGAAGATGAAGCAACGCAACCGTTCTTCTTGTGTTCAAGATATTTGGGACATTCTCTCTTCCAATGTCCCTTACCATTACAGTTGAAGCATTGGGATTCAGAAGGGAGCTTCACATGCTTATGCTTATTGGCAGGATACAGATTCTTAGCTTGAGATGTCATTACCTGGGTCTTTCCTTTACCTTTATATTTGACCCATTTGAACGTTTTTCTTGTCCCTTTTGTAGAACAAGTATCTCAGTCTTGTTTTTGCCTTTGACATTGGGTTCAGCTGTCTTGAGTATGCCATGCAGCTCTATCAAGCTCTTCTCCATTCCATTCATGTTAAAATTGAGCTTAAATTGCTCATAACCATCAGGAAGGGAATGAAGAACAATGTCAGTGGCAATTTCCTTTCCAAAAGGAAATCCCAGTCTATCCATGTTGTCAAACAATCCAATCATTTTCAGTACATGAGGACCCACTGGCTTGCCTTCTTCAAGAGTAGAATTGAAGATAGCCTTAGAGGTTTCACACCTCTCAACTCTTGCCTGAACCTGAAAAAGCTTCTTCGACTCTTGAAGGACGTTGTAAGCACCAGATTTTAAGAACTGCTTTTTTTTAGGTTCGGGCTCATTGTGGCTAGCATTAGATAAGTGACGTCAGTTGAAGCATCAGAGTGCTTCTTACGCACATTTCTCTCTGTAGGTGTAAGAACCTCAGGAAATTTAGGGATGGGATTATCAATGACAAACTCCTTTTTCTCTTGCATTAGAACAATTCTTAAGTTCCATTGCCAGTCTAAGAAGTTTGTCCCAATCAGCTTATCCTTCTCAAGGATTGAGCGGAGGTTAAAATTATTTGAGTTATTGTTGTTGTTGTCAGACATGATTATTAATTACTATAATAGAAAAGAAATGCAATAAATAAAACTATTTATCATGATTTAAATAACTTGAATAGAAAAACATTCATGCATAACAAGTCATTTAATAATTTTATTTATCAACTATGTCCCTATGAATAAAATAATCCAAGATCCTAAAAACCACACAGTTTTAATTATGCTTTGGCTTGTCTTAATTTTTTTGTTTCTAGGTAAGCAATTCCATTGCTAATAGCCTCCAATAATATTCTTGGTTGATAGGTTATATCTAATATTACTACCTATGACTGTTACCTTAACATCTAAGGACTCCTTACTGATATTGATGAGCTAACCAAAATTAACATGTAAGTCTCCTTATTAGACCTACCCTCATGTATCCTAAGATTAGAAGTGATACTATTACTTTGGCAAAACCTATCATTGGTGATCGAAGGCTTAATGGGTGTTACTTATCTTGGAAAGGCAACTTGTAAGCTCATTATTGCAGTGGTACTTAGTTTACTATGTTAGTTTGAAAAACATGTGAACTCTTAAATTCAACTAAACCTAATAAGTAAACTTGACCTCTTTTAGTTCACTATGTTAGTTTCCGGCATTAATAATTTTTTTCAGTTTTTTTTTTAAGCCACGTAATATCACTTGACCTCTTTAAACCCTTTTTCATTTTCCCCACCCTATTTTTCTCATTTCCCTGTGCGCTCTCTCACTCTCTTTCTCATATCTATGTCGACACTTTATACCACCAATCCACAATGAAATTCCTCTTCTAGTACTTAAACTAAAATTGAAACAATCACCCTCTCAATCACCCTCTCGGTCTCCTCGAAGCTCAAGCAATTTCCACAAGGGTAATTTTTTTTTCTCCCACAATTTTGAACCAAAAAAAAAATCAACGCCGAAAACCGGTATAAGGTAGCTACCAACAACAAAATGGTAAAAGTAAGGTAGTTTGGGACAATAAATTTTTTATAAAGCAGTTTCTCGCAAAAACATGATAGTTAAAGGTACTTTGAGACAACAAATAAATCCAAAAAATTATTATTCTAAATGTTTTAATTAATAAAAGTATGAATTGATGGCCATGAAACTTTATTTTAAATGACATTTATTAAACCCACCTAGTGTTTCAACTAATTTATGCTCAAGTCACCTTTATATGCTCCAAAATAAATTTAATAATCAAAATAATAAACATGATTAGTCCAACTAATTTTTATTATTTTAATAAAAGTATTTGTATTTGGAGTGTAAGGAGTTGCAAAATTGATCTGATGGGCATGTGTCCGAGTATGATTTCAGCGACCATGGTATAAATTTTTCCAGATGAAGTGGTTAACTACATGTCAAATTCAATGAAGAACATGAAATTTAGGCGCTTCATCCTATGCCCCCTACCATGAGAAGTATGAAAGTTATATTAAACCTCACTTTGTTTAATCTTTACAAACTTGTAGTTATATGGACATCACCTTTTGCTTGTCATGCTTCGGGGATCATTGGATTCTACTTGTGCTTTCTCTATTAAAGAAAGAGGTTTATATATTTGATCAGCTCAAGAGAAAGATACCCTTAGCTATCAAGCTTCAAATGAATACGTGAGTTCAGAATAATTAAACATGTTAATTATTTTACATGCACTTTATGGTATTTTAAATAAACTATAAGGCTCTTTTCTTTTGGACTGAACTGAACTGAATTTGTTTGAACTGTACTGAATTGAACTTAATTTGTTTGAACTGAACGAAACTGAACTAAAGTGAATGAAAACTATGAGAGGAAACTAACTGAACTGAATTTTTATTAATTCAGTCCAAAAGAACATAGCCTAAGTGTTTATAGTGATTGCCAAAAAAATTCTATACTTAGTGCATTTAAAAGTTTCAAGTGCCTTGAAGGATGTAATGGTGGAACTACATTGTGTTGGAAAAGTATAAAGATAGAATTATCATGTTTATTGTGTTTCAACCTACGCAAATTATATTTAGGTTTTTATTTAACATTCTAATATATATCTTAACTCTGGTGTAGTGTGCTCAACAACCGGGAGGGAGGGAATGCGACTACTTTGTGATGTTGTACATGCTTGACATAATGCTACCACAATACTTTAAAGAATTCATGCGAGGTACTTTGTAATTAGCGTTATTTGTAATATAATTTGATACTTATTGCATTGCTCAATTTTTAAGTATATTAACTAATTCATATATTTCTAGGAACTGCAAATACCGAATCAAACTCCGCTGTTGAGAAAAATAAAATCAAAGAACTATTGGCTGGATACATTGTAGGAAACATTGAAGAAAATTAGTTGGTAGTTTATATATTTAGCTTGAAGAATATTATGTGGATGTAAACTTGGTTGTTGGTGAATCTTGTGTTAGATGTTGGTTGAACAATTGGGATGTATTGAATAGGTTTTTGACATTACATTATTCCCAACGGTTTCTTGGGTTATCCAAATTATAAAGGAAACTCTGCTGAAATTTTTATTCGTATATTAGTTATATATATTGTTGGTTTCTTTTATTGAAGATCTAATTTGGTTTGTTATAATATTTTTGGCAAAATATATAAGCTGGCAAAAAAAAAAGCAACAGGTGCCATTTACTTCGGATGATGAACTAAAACCGACGCAGACCGCGTGGCCCAAGCCAGGCAGCAAGTGCCATTTGCATCGGATGAAGCCATATAACCGATGCAAATGAAAACCAACAATATATATAATCAACGTAGATCGTGTGGCCCAAGACAGGCAGCAAGTGCCATATGTGTCGGATGAAGGACCATAACCGGCGTAGATCGCTTGGCCCAAGCCAGGTAGCAGGTGCCATTTGCTTCGGATGAAGCCATATAACCGACGCAGGTCACAAAGAGGAAGATCGTGCAGGACCAGCAGTAGAGGACCATTTGTGTTGGATCCTATGCTCCATTCGGCACAAATGGTCAATCAATTGCGTCGAAGGCTGAACCGACACAGATTGCATCTGGGCAATTTGCATACAAACCTGTAGCATCGAACCTGGAACCGATACAAATGCGGGTTTGGGAACCGAAGCAAATCATGTTGTCTCCACTAGTGTTAGTCAATAGACTGCAAATTATAGATGGTATTGAAAGACCTCTAAAGATGTTTTGTGACAATAGGTCCGCAATGTTATGTTATAATAACAACATGAGCTCTCAAAATCAAAACATATTGAAATCAAGTTCCGTGTTGTTAAAGAAAGAGTTCAAAGTAGAAAAGTATTTATGGAATACATTGGAACAAACTCTATGGTTGCGGATCCGCTTACTAAGGGATTACCCTCCAAAGTCTTTCATGAGCATACTGTACTGCTCATATGGGTGTCATGTCCTTTGATGATGTTCAGGTTTATTTGGAGTTTATGTTATAATGTTTGTTTCGCTTTAGATACAACTTTTATTTTTGGATAATATACTCTACATAAACAAAGTTTTCTGTTTATGGTTCACTTAGCTCTGACTTAATATGGCATCAATCTCACTAAGGAATAAAATAGGACTAGTTGGAAATAGGCATGTTAAGGTCACATTACGTGAAATTTCAATGCTACACATCCCTACTTGATCTATGTCATTTAGTTATGTTGGTATACGTGATCATTGAGGACTTGATCACACTATAGATGACAAATTAAAGTCACTTTGGTCCTATGTTGGCAACTTGGCATGGTTGATGGACGAGATTGTTCAGTGATACATTTAGTTATGATAGCGAAGAGTTAGAGCTCAATAGGTTATACACTTGCATACGGAAATACATGTGCCCAAGTGGGAGATTGTCGGAAAATAATTATGTGGATCTACATGTATAAATTATATGTGTATAAAAGCTATCTAAAAGTTAACCCGTAAAAGTGATATGTGTTATAGTTTTATTTATTGGACTTATAAGGTATCTTAATTAAGTATGGGCTATTATGTGTAGATAACCAATTTAGTCGATCTTATTTTATGGTAGGTCAAGTAGGAGACATTACAAGACATATATATATATATATATATATATATATATATATATATATATATATATATATATATATATATATTAGGGTTAGGGTTATGGTCCGCAATTCATATGATTGTCTATTCTCTCTGATCACCCATCATCACTAGAATATTAAGGGAGATCATGTAGAGTTGGAAGATCTGAAACCCACCACTCACCATTGCTACGGATCAAGGTACGATTCCGCAATTCACTTATACCAATTATTTTACTATGAAGCTTCTAGTTTGAATTAAATTTAACATAAGGTTGTGGGACCATTTGCATGTGTAACTGAACCGGGTTAATTTACGAAAAGTTCTTGTCTAGTAAGGCAGTTTTTCTTACCAATCTATCGAAAAAATATATTTAATTAATTTTCTTTTATCTATCGGAGAGAATATTTTGTTTCAAGAAACTAGCAAATCTGATCCTTTTTTTACAAAAATAAAAAAAATTTTTTTGATGTTTTATCAAATTACATAAGAGTTTCCTCATCTATAACTATGACATGCGAATAGTTGAAAATATTATTTGCAAGGAACCTCTAGTAATAGAAGTAATCGAGTCAAGAGAAGATTACAGCAAACTATTGGATTATTAAAGCAGAATTTTAACAATTGAAGCTACTTGTAACTTGCAGATGTTGGCTGCTGCAAAGATACTTGCTAGATTTGACAGCTATTTCAACTCTAAATTTGCTAAACTTCATATTCGCAGTATCTTGATTAAGATAACAGTACTTAGGTACCATAAGCAAACCAAGCAAAGTGATCCTTTGGATCATTTGCTTGGCTTTGCTGTTAGTTATTGACAGATTATGTCAAACTTAAGAGTAGAAACTATAGGTAGAAGAGTCCATAACAATGTTTCGAAGCCCTCCAATTGTTGATGCCAGCATGATGAACACCCCAATGATTATACATAACTGCAAAGCAAAAATGAAGAAGAAAGAAAAATCTATAGGTTATAAAAAATGCATTCATCAAGATAAAAAAGAATATTGTCAAAATGTATACCCAGTTGACCAGCCAGGAAACACCAAACATCTTTGGTTTTTTTATGATAAGCCACATAACGCTAGGAAGCTGCAAGATGAGAAATCCTTCAGCAAAATTAAAATCTTTGTTTTGATATCTAGAGAATTATATATGAAAAGCTTACAAAGTATGAAGTGGGTGCAAAGCCAAATCCGCCAAAGAAACCAAGGAGATCTCCAAAGAAAGGGAAGGTCACGCCGATAAATAATGTAAATGCTGCATGAATATTTGCAGTGATCAATCTTCAATATGATTACAATGTGAATTTACCATTATTTTCCTCTAAGAAAAACTAAGCAGAAAAGTTGCAAGCTTAATTTACCAACGTAAGTTGTTCTAGTAATAAGTCGAAGAGCAATTCCGGGTGTGAAATTTAGAGTTTTTGTCATCAATCTCTCAAGCAAATCAAAAACGGGCATTGCATATACCTGCATACATACATCTCATCTTTTCAAAGAAACTTACAATGTATCGGATACCATAATTTAATCTCCGGGCCGTTATAGAAAGTGAAAAGATTGTGGATGTCCATTAGTTTAGTTAGTAAGGTCATGTGGGGCGGTATTCATGACTGGGGATGAAATCTCATCTACATTACTGCCCTTGTGGCTCCCTATACAGCAAAAAAGAAAAAAAAAAGTACCTGGTAGCTGCCAATGACATGGACGACGACCATCAGGTTAGCAGAGGCGATAAGCCAACCAGGCCTCTGGAGTGCTACTAGCACATTGTCATCAACGTCTTGGCCAAATGCCCAATATCCTATAAATGCAACAGGGAAATAGCAAATGGCATTGATAAAATAGGCAACCAAGGCACCTTTCCACATCGGTACTTTCGATGGTTTCTCAGGAGTAGATGGTATGGTGGCCTGGATTTCCAGGGCAACTGCATGCCCGGCATAAGCGAATGAGATCTGACCCAATGCATTGAACACTCGGAACATGAAATCTATGTTGCTGGTGTGTTTGTAACCATAATTTACATTCTCAACCTGACCTTTAGCCAAGGAGCCTGCCCAGGCAATTGTCGAATAGCTGCAAGATTTCAATTGCTAAAACTCAGGTCAAACATCTTCATTGCTCCCAAAAGTTCCTCTTTTGGAACATCTATGGATTTTGTGCTTGAAGATACCAGTTAAGCATGAAGGGTAAGACTAATTTGGTTATTCGAAATGTAATGGTTGACAGATTACTTAATATTGGTTGGATTTGTGCATATTATCAAGCTTTCGCAACAGCTTTTCTTTTAGGTTTAATTCTGCTATATGAAATTATAGATTTCTATAATCTATGGTTAAATATAATAGTGAAAGTAAGGTGCAACAAAAAGCCAATACAATATGAATATGACGTTAAGCATGTGTAGTATAGAATACCTGAGTGACATAACAGCAGCTGCTAAAGATACCCCAGAAACAGAATTGAAATTAGGGAGTTGAGAAAGGAAGAAATGGAGTGACCCAAATATGATGATCCAATAAGACAACTTAAGCTTTACACATTGGGTGCATGCTATCTCCATGAATTTCATAAGGCACTTCCCTCCAGTAACCATATACACAATATCACATCCCACTTGAACAACCAGCTGCTGTGGGAGTACCACCCAAGCCCCCAGTCTTGGTCCAAAGGCGTATTTTCCGAGATCAAGGTACCGGTCAAAACGGGTTCCAGGAACACATTCATGCAGCTGTATCATCTGCCACATCGTATTTAGAGTAATACACCATGATATTATCATAACCACAGTCCCTGGTCCCCTGTAACACCAATTAAACTATAAAAATGACATAGAACTGGTGATCTTACTAGTCGAATGAGAATTTACGAATTTGGACCGACTTTTACAGATGATGGATAGCTTTAAACAAGATATAGGTAGATTTATATTTCATAGTGGTCATTTGGATGGACGAAGAACTATCACTTCCACGGAAATTGCATTTCAAAAAATAAGTCCCTAGAAAGTTAAAGTATGTGGAGAGAAGTTATTTGGTTGAAAAAGTATAATAAGTGTTCTACTTCCCACGAAAATGGAGGAAGTTGCTACCTAGTAAGTAGAACTTTTTCAATTGGAATTTTTTCCTTCTTGAATTGATCAACCAAATAAAACAACTTATGATGCTTCCTAGGACATGGAAATACATGAGGAGACAAGATTCATTGCATATTGTACTTCCTATGTTCAACCAAACAACCATTAAGTTTAATTTTTTTGTGGTAAACCATAAACAATGAAAAATAGAACTTTCAATGAGAAATTCTAGTTAGCATACTAGGTAAGTTACTCCCTAAATTTCTCATAAAAGCTCAACTTCCCAGCCCCCAGGTTTTTGTCAACCAAACAATTTCACATTACTTTACTTCCCGTGTAATTTTGTGCCAACCAAACGACCACTTATTGTATATACATCTTGTTTTCGATGCAAATTGTTGATTAACATTGACCAACCATATCAATTTTTACATGTATAACAAATTCATAACCCAAAGTCCATGTTTGAGATAACAAAATACCAATGGTGAAGTCTTAACATAATTCAGTTAAGTCTACTATTGTTATAAGGATGTTATGAAAAGTAGTGAAGTGAAAGTAGATGGTATAGGGAAACAAAACAAAAGAGTACCATCCCAAGTAAGCCATGGCATAAGGAAGGCTAAGGACACCGGCACCGACCATGGCGGTGACGGTGTGGAAGGTTGAATACCACCATTTGGCTCGACGAGGTGGCCCGTTATCCTTCCATCCTTCAACAGATAATACTTCCTGGAGATCATATAATTTTTGGGCTAATGTTAGAATCATGAAATTCAGTTCAAATTTAGTTCTGATCAACATATTATATCCATGCATGCATGATTTTTGTCATTCATACCTTAGATTTGGGAGAAGTTGAAACCATTTGGACTGAGCTCCCAAAAAGTTGAAAACAAACTAAAATTTAAAAGTCTAGGTGGTGTTGGGCTGGAATTATATGCTTTGGGGTGGTTAATATATTTAGATGGTTTGGTGCATGTAAGGAAAAAAAAAATAAGGTTTTGGAAAAAAGATTTGTGATTATGGTAGGTAAGAAAAGAGTTCACTGAAACTGGTATTCAGTCTATTTGGGACAAGAAAGTAGCCGTATTCCAAATAAATCCAACTGATTAGCTTTATCTTTTTTTTTTTTTTTTTTTTGACGGGAGCTTTATCTTTAGTTTGTTTTGGTTATCTCTATTAAATGGCGAAGTGCTTTATATTGTCGAGACTATTTGGTTAGGATGGCAAATATTTATGTAGAACACCTATTTTTTTCATTTTCCTTTACTTGGTTTGTAAGAGTTGTAATACAGTTACAGTGCATGGGACACATAAATTGATGATAGAAAGGAGACCTATGTGATGAGGAGAAACGAGAAAGATGGAGAAAATATATTTAAAATAAGTAATATTGCAACTAAATTAAAACATCAAAAGAAGAAAATGTCACAACTGAAAGAAAACATAAAAAGTACTCCCTCCGTTTTTTTAATTGCTACATTTTCCTTAAATGGTTGTTTCTTTTTAATTGCTATATTGTTTAAACTTTCCTTATTTGGTATACTTGGCCCACCAAAAAGTAATACTATTATACTCCCTCCGTCCCATATTATAGTGCTTCTTTCCTTTTAAAGTATCCCAAAATGTAATTCTTGTTTCCTTTTTTGATTCTGCACCTTTCCATGATTTTCCTAGAAAAATTGTGCCACCATTATTTATTTGCTTATTGGAAGTAGTTTTTTGCTTTGTTTATTCAACCCAAGGGTTGAATTAGTCATGCATTTAATTCACCACTTATTGTCATTCTCTCTCCTAAAATCAGCCTTTTTCCCATAAAATTTATTTTCAATACACAAACACTCTTTACCTTTCTCTTAGATTCTATTGACCTTAATTCCCGTGCAAAAACAAAATCATGCACTATAATATGGGACGGAGGGAGTACTTGTTTTTCTCTTTTTCCACCAAAAAGTACTTTGTTTTCATCTTTTCCCATTATTATACATTGAATGGATCAAAAAGTACCATTTAAAAAGTTTGAAAATGAAATTGTCTAAACTCTTGTGCAATAGACAATATAACAATTAAAAAAACGGAGGAAGTATATTTGAATTTGTGCATAATGTTTTTATATTACTATATTTTTTAAGGGTCCAATCTTTATTACTCAGTAAAGCCTCTGTGTTAAAGATGGTCTGAAGTCTGAACCTTTGGCTATCTTCATTCTTCACCAACCCATATTAATGGTATAATTTTAGATGACTATGAAACTACTTAGGTATGTCAATAAGTCGTCATTTATTGTCTTGTACTTGTGCTCTCCATGGCAGATTTTCTGCTCTCACAATAGCTAAAATCTTACACTTGGCAACACAAAGTTCTTGTTGTTCATGTATGCAAGTCTAGAACTAGGAAAGGGTTACCACAACAAAAAATTGCGCTCTAATCTTACGTGCCATTTGCCAACTATAGACTTATTTGTGTCTTGGGATTTTCATTTTCACACTTTCTTTTTTTGCCCCCTCAAAATGTCACCTAGTGAATAAGGCTCTCCACAGTTGGACGAAAAATAATAATAATTAATATATATATATATATATATATATATATATATATATATATATCGCTAATGCATCTTATGAGAAATGAGAATGAATTTCAACCACACGATTGGATTAGAGTTACAACACTTGTTCATTAGAGTTGTACTTCTGAAAAAATTTTGAGACCAAAAATTTTTTTTTTTGAATTTTGAATTTTTTTTTTCTAATATTCTTTTTTTGGAGTTACATCATTTTTTCATTAGAGTTACATCACTTGTTCATTAGAGTTATAGCGCGTAAAATCCATTCTCATTTCTCATGTAAGTATGCATTCTCATATGAACTCACTTATATATATATATATATATATATATATATATATATATATATATATATATATATATATATATATATATATATATATATATATATATATATATATATATATATATATATATATCATATAACTAATATATAAAGCAGAATACAAAAGCCTGATCGCGAGGCCGCGATATTTGGCAAAAGTCATATCACGAGGCCGCGACATTTGGCAAAAACCAGATCACGAGGCCGCGACATTTGGCGTCCTCATTGGTGGACACCATTTGTCGCGCTCATTAAGTGTCATGTCATTTTTTTTTAAAATATAAATAGAGTTCTTTATTGATTAAAATACAAATAGAGTTTAGGATAAGAATAAATAGAGTTGGGTTCACAATGAAAAACTAAAATATAGTAAATTGATTATAACTTTTAATATATAGTTCGTAAAATTATAATTTGTGTACCATTAGAAAGTGTTTAAAAAGTACTTTAAAATAAGATCCATTTATGCTATACTTAAAATTTTATATTAAAGTAATCTATAAAAGGAAACATTGACTATATACTAACGTATTAAAGTAACCTACTGCAATTAGAATTAGCGATTCAATTAACCTACTGCAATTGGAATTAGGAATTCAATTAGAATTAGGATTGTTATAAGATATTCAATTAGAATGTGGTCGCCATTTATATAAAGCAGAGTACAAAAACCAGCTCACGAGGTCGTGACATTTGGCGTTCTCATTAGACGCCATTTGTCGCGCTCATTAATTGTCATGTCATATTTTTTTTTAATATAAATAGAGTTCTAAATTGATTACAATACAAATTGAATTTAGGATAAAAATAAATAGAGTTGCGTTCACAATGAAAAACTTAAATATACAAAATTGATTATAACTTTTAATATATAGTTCGTAAAATTATAATTTTTGTACCATTGAAAAGTGGTTAAAAAGTACTTTAAAATAAGATCCATTTATACTATATTTAAAATTTTATATTAAAGTAACATATAAAAGGAAATATTGACTATACTAACGTATTAATGTGACAAACTGCAATTGGATTTAGCGATTCAATTAGAATTAGGGTTAAAGTATAAAAGTAACCTACTGCAATTAGAATTAGGAATTCAATTAGAATTAGGGTTGGAATTAGGGATTCATTGGACGCCATTTGTCGCGCTCATTAAGTGTCATGTCATATTGTTTTTAAATATAAATAGAGTTCTTAATTGATTAAAATACAAATAGAGTTTAGGTTAAGAATAAATAGAGTTGGGTTCACAATGAAAAACTAAAATATAGTAAATTAATTATAACTTTTAATATATAGTTCGTAAAATTATAATTTTTGTACCATTAGAAAGTGTTTAAAAAGTACTTTAAAATAAGATCCATTTATACTATATTTAAAATTTTATATTAAAGTAACTTATAAAAGGAAATATTGACTATATACTAACGTATTAAAGTAACCTACTGCAATTGGAATTAGCGATTCAATTAACCTACTGCAATTGGAATTAGGGATTCAATTAGAATTAGGATTGTTATAAGATATTCAATTAGAATGTGGTCGCCATTTATATAAAGCAGAGTACAAAAGCCAGCTCACGAGGTCGTGACATTTGGTGTTCTCATTGGACGCCATTTGTCGCGCTCATTAATTGTCATGTCATATTTTTTTTGAATATAAATAGAGTTCTAAATTGATTACAATACAAATAGAATTTAGGATAAAAATAAATAGAGTTGCGTTCACAATAAAAAACTTAAATATACTAAATTGATTATAACTTTTAATATATAGTTCGTAAAATTATAATTTTTGTACCATTGAAAAGTGTTTACAAAGTACTTTAAAATAAGATCCATTTATACTATATTTAAAATTTTATATTAAAGTAACATATAAAAGGAAATATTGACTATACTAACGTATTAAAGTGACCTACTACAATTGGAATTAGCGATTCAATTAGAATTAGGGTTAAAGTATAAAATTAACCTACTGCAATTGGAATTAGGGATTCAATTAGAATTAGGGTTGTCGCGACATTTGGCGTCCTCATTGGACGTCATTTGTCGCGCTCATTAAGTGCCATGTCATATTATTTTTTAAATATAAATAGAGTTCTAAATTGATTAAACTACAAATAGAGTTTAGGATAAGAATAAATAGAGTTGGGTTCACAATGAAAAACTTAAATATAGTAAATTGATTACAACTTTTAATATATAGTTCGTAAAATTATAATTTTTGTACCATTGGAAAGTGTTTAAAAAGTATTTTATAATAAGATCCATTTATAATATATTTAAAATTTTATATTAAAGTAACATATAATTTCTGCATGATAGAGTGAATGTCTGAATCATATAGTGAGAATCTGCATGATATAGTGAGTGTCGAAATGATATAGTGGATTGTTCAGAAATGATGTAGTTTCTGCATGATATAGTATGTTTCTGAATGATATAGTGAGTTTCTTCATGACATATAAATTAGAAACCAACGTCAAAGATAATGACAAAATTATATTATAACTTTTAGTTGTTCTATATCAGACAAAAATAACGGCCAAAAATAGGGGTGTAAATATTTAAAAACTCGACCTCTTCTTCAAGAAAAAGCCCGGGCATTTGCCCGGGTCCCAATACTAGTATATATATATAATCGAACTTTTTCAAGCAAACACATAGATATAGATTAATTTTTCTTTGTTTGGTTGTTTGGGCTAAAAGTTAAAGAACAAAGATAGAACAAGATGAAAGGAGCGATGGATAGGAGGAAGGAAAAATGAATATGAAGAACAAAGAGGAAAATGTGATATACTTTTCTTTAAGAATGAAAATTTTCTCCGCACTTTAAAATACTATTTTCTACCATCTTTTTTTTGTGTGAAAAAGGAGCATATATTAAACAACTAGAAACAATAATACTATTTTCTACCATCTAAAAAGCTATTTTCAGCAAATTGCAACTAGATTAAAGAACTACTATTTTAAGGTATATTTTAAAGATAGTTGTAATAAGATTCATTTTAACACAATAAATCACTTAAAAGTTTCGGGAGTATAGACAATGAGTCTAATTTAAACAAGGAATCAATATATATATATAAAAAGGAGGAACTTTTCGGGAGCATAGGGAGCTCCTCAAGATTTCGAGCTCATAGAGCGCGCCACGTAGGATTGCCACATCATCAATTTATATTTTTATAAAAATAGAGTTCTAGATGATTTAAATACGTATAAGGAGATTTGGATAAGCGAAAATTAGAGTTTGGATTTGAATCAACAACCTAAATTATTATATCATGAAAATTGTGTATAACTTTTGCTACGTAATTCGGAATATTATAATTTTTGTACCATTGGAGAGTGCTCGGAATATGCTTCGAAATAAGATCCATTTATAATATAGTTGTACAACTTATGAAATATAGAGTGCCATGTAGGATTGCCATGTCATCAAAAAAAAATATTTCTTCTAAAAATAGAGTTCTACATAGATTTAAATACATATAAGGAGTCTTGGATAAGCAGAAATTAGAGTTTTGTTTTGAATGAACAACCTAAATTATTATATTATGTAAATTGTGTATAACTTTTGTTACCTAATTCAGAATATTATAATTTTTGTACCATTAGATTGTGCTCGAAATATGCTTTGAAATAAGATCCATTTACAATATAGTTCTACAATTTATGAAATAGAGAGCGCCACTTAAGATTGTCATGTCAATAGTTTTTATTTTAAATATTTGAAAAAAATAGAATTCTACATATATTTAAATACATAAAAGAGTTTTGGATAGGGGGAAATTAGAGTTGCGTTTTGAATAAACAACCTAAATTATTATATTATGTAAATGAATTTAACTTTTGCTACCTAATTCAAAACATTATAATTTTTTTACCATTGGAGAGTGCTTGAAATATGCTTCAAAATATGATCTATTTACAATATAGTTTTATAACTCATGAAAATATATTAAATTAGATGCATTGTAGGACATTATTTAGTCTTTTTTTAGATAAATATAATAATGGCTATAAGTATTAAGTATAGTGTATTATATGTGATTATAACATTTGATTATAGGTCCAATTTACAGGACTAAACATATTATCTTTCAAAACCTCAACCTTACTCAACTAAACTAAAAAAATTATAGTATTGCAACAAAATTTATTAACTAAAATCTATAGCGATAAAGTTACATATTAGAGTTTTGAATTATGTAAAAATTTGAGTTTGATTTAAATAAAACATCCTTAGAATATTATAAAGAGCACCACCTAAGCATGCCATGTCATTCTTATCAATTTTTAAGAAAATATTATTTCTGTCCTGCATTAATTAAATTATTACCCTCTACTTTCTTAAAGTATCATTCGGGTATTATTCATGTTAAAACTGTATTAGCTATTGTTAGTCATACCTGTTATTGGGATACCATTTAATAATAGACTTAATTAGCTACAATATTCAATTGAATATTGAAAATTATAAAATTTATATATCACAATAACAAATCTAGAAATTACAGTATAATGACAAATACTTTCTTCGTTTTTTTCCTACTTCAACAATTGGTTTGGACATGGTTTTTAAGGAAATAAAAAATGGGTAGTTTAGCATAGAGGTGCCTCTTTAGTTAACTAGAATAGGGGACGAATAAGTCCTTATTAAAGTAAACGCAACTTTATAAGGCAATTCGGGTAATTAATGATGGTTTTATTAACATAAAGTAAAGGTAATATTGTCAACTGTAGTTTCTCAAAACTGGAATGGTTCCAAAAGATGAAACTACCTAAAGTGGTAAATGTTGTAATAGAAAAAGAATGGAGAAAGTATGTAAATACAATGATATTGAAAAATCTCATTTTACAACACCACAAAATCAACAATAATTTTAACAAAAAATTTGCAATAAAATAAAATAAACAACCCGTGCAACGCATGGGCTTCAAACCTAGTTTTAGTTTATAAGATCATCTTATATGAAAGACATGTGCTATACTATACACTTATACGTCGTCTTGCACATCATTTTCAATGGCCTTGCCTATCTTTCAAGCTTAAAAATTCTTGCTTTCCAATCAAAAACAAAAAAATAATACTCATTTTCAAGTATGGCAAGTAGGGTAACCACTAGTGATTTGAAAACTGATTAGTTTGTGGAGTGAAAGTTGAGTTTTTGTCCACATCTATCTCAAGTCATTCTTAGAAGTGTCAGCCGTTAATTGCACAAACGCGTGCGGTTAAATTAAGATTATAATCACAATCAGAAAAGACTAATTACACTCATGTCAAGGAGGACAATTAAAAGAAAAAGTAGAACAAACCTGATGATTGTATAGAATTCAAAGTGGAGCAGTAATCATATTAAGGCTATAAATAAAGCTATATACTTTTCTTTTCTTTTTGCTTCAACTTTATTGATTTATATTTTTGTTAAATTATATAAACCTTGATCTGAATCTAATCATTTATGCATTATTTGTTATATTCTCTTCGGCTCTGTTATATAAACATGTTATGTTCCCTTGAAGGAAAATACCTTTATTGTTCATATTGAGATGAAGTTATTTTGTAGTTACTGATAGAATATAAAAATATTATGTTAAATATTTTTATATTAGGATATATTTTGTATAATTAGAATTCTATTCTAGTTAGATTTGCTAATATGTTTAGAATATACTTTAGGTTGTAACCTATATATTGTGATTAATAATGATATCACTCCAATGAGGAGAGTTTACCCAAAACTAACATGGTATCACAATTCTGAAAAAATTAAAACCAAGCGTAATTTGTTCTTGTTCTTGGATCCTCGTGCACCTTTCTTCGGCCCTCCTCACTCAACCGCTTGCCGCCCAACCCCCACCACCTCCTCCACCTTCAGGCAACCCTAACTACCACCCGCATTATCTGTAAGCAATATCAAGAACGACATCCCTTTGATTCTTGATAGAGAGAAGGTACATTATTCAAACTGGGTTGAATTAATTGAGATTCACTATCACGCTTATGATATTTTGGATCATATTGATTCCACAAAGCCACGACCTTCTGACATCTCTGACGTTCTATGGAATCGCCTAGACTCCATAGTCAAAAAGTGGATCTTTGGCACGATTTTCCCTGATCTCTTACAAGCCACCTTTTATTCTAATTATACAAACTATATCCTAATATAAAAATGTTTTAACATAATATTTTTATATTCTATCAGTTACTACTCAAAATTATTTATTTATTTTTTTAAACTAAAGTTTTCAAATTTGAAATGCTATTAGTTTGATCAAAATTAGGAATGCATGTATCTAGGATATCATATTTTATAATAATACCTTATATGCTTGGCTTAGACTTTGTTCACTACAAGCCTACGACTTCTCCAAAGGGGAATAATAAATGCAAATCCATAAATAGGTGCATAAAATGATGTACACAATACCAAATTTTTAATTATATTAATTAATAATATATATTATTTAAATTTTTGCAAAAATATTAAAGTTTCAATAATTTTCATCAAATTCTAATAAGTTCATAAGATAAAATAAGTTCAGATAAGATAAGATACGATAAGATATGATAAAGTTAATTTAAGATAAGAAAAAATTCAGATAAAATAAGATAAGTTCATATAAGATAAGATAAGTTTAGATATGTTAAAATAAGTTGAATAGAACGGACACTTCGTCAGTTGTCTAATAGTCACTCTATCTCTTTTTTAGAATCTATTCTCCTCAATATATATTCTCAGAACTTGTCTTATTTTTTCTAAACTTTAAACATGTCTTTTTTTTAGAACTTTTATTATTATTTTTCCAACCTTTACATCAAAACAAATGTCTACTTTTTGTTAACTTTTAATAAATTTTTTGTCAACTTTATCATTTTTTCTGAACTTTCTCATTGTTTACGACCTTTTCCCTAAATAAGTAAAAAAAAAATTAAAGAGAGCCTACCTTATGGAGGTTTACTATTAATCACCATATCCACATTTAGTATTTTTTCCCTCACATGTCTACTTTCTCACATGCTATTGGTGACCACTCCTCAATCACAAATTCCTTTATCTAAATATATATATGCCCAAACCATATGTAGTGATTATTAAAGAATGGATGAAGTATTAGAATTTAAAACAATCAACTTTTACAATATTTACTAATATATAATTAAAGATATTACAAATAAAGCTATAATGTATGACAGTCGATATAAACTCATGGCTTGATATATACATAATTCCAATTGTGTGGCTTAAAAGGAAAATTTCACAAGAGGGGGCCCAACTATTACCCAATTTCTTTTATAAGTCCCAACTATGGATTATTCCCTGCAGGTCCCAAGTTTACCATCTTGTGATTTTGTAGGTCATGAATTACTTATAACTGGTTTAGAAGGTTAGATTTTTAAAGTTTATAGGTCTCTGTCATTTGCTGGACGTGTTCGAAGATGGTAAACGTTTAAAAATCTTACCTTCTAAACTGGTTATAAGTAACTTAGGACCTATGAAAATCACAAGATAGTAAACTTGGGACCTACAGGGAATAATACATAGTTGGGACTTATAAAAGAAAATGGGTAATAGTTTGACCCCCCTCTTGTGAAATTTTCCGACTTAAAAAATAGAATAGAATTATTGTAATATACCACATCATTAGCTGATAATGTGACACATGTCACTAAAAAAAACTATCATTTGAGCATGCATGTGAACCTTTACATAAGAAGCGATTTGATCTAGCAACCTTGATTCCTCGTGCCAGAGGTATGTAAAACTTTAGGGATATGATTGTAAGATCAAGACATCTTTTGACAAAATTCATCTCGATTTCTGTTTATGCTGATTTTCGCCTAAGCGATGAGATTCGATATGGGGACGACAACAACCAGATTTATGCAATGTATGATATGCAAATATGAAAGGGATTCACAGGGGAACGACGCAAAGAAGTGTTGACGCGGAAAAACCCCAATGAAGGTGGGTAAAAAACCGCGGGTGGATATGAGTCCACCAATCCACTATATGCAATTGTCATTCGGAGTGAATGACAATCAATACAACCTAGAATATTTGTTCTAAGTACAATATCTCAGTTGCAATGTAAATAAAAATGATAACTTAAGGCGCAAAGTGTTTGATGAATTGTATAGAATAAACTTATGATTGCTCGAGCTTATGTGAGTGAGGTGGAATGTGTCTCCTTCTGCTTCAGCTCTACCGTCTTTATATAGTAGCCTTCAACTCAACGTGCCTCCCAAAATATCGGAAGTAGTTATTACCCAAGATCTTGGCACAATATCTCCGTTTTCTTAGCATTACCTTTGACTGCCATTTGAAGCATCTAAATTGACTGAACATGGGATGGACTCAGTCGCCCTTATTCTTCGGCAATCAGTCGTGCTTTGACCCAGTCCTTGCGTCACACTACCATTGTCAACATCAACGTCGAGCATTCTCTACATCAATGTTAATCTACAAAAATCAGCCATAACAGTTTACCCCCAATTGTTGAAATGAGGATTACGTTAGAGTCATAAAACAATTGTCACTTTTGAGCCTTGCATTTAACTAAGACAATGACGCAATAAGTCAATTAGTAACAAGATAAAACTTCTGAAAAAGATAACTCAGAAGTCATATGCAAGAGATAAGTAAATTCAAGATAATTATATTTCCTTTGGCAAAAAACTATCCGTTTAACATTTAAAGCAATAGTATAAAAAACCGTGCCAGTTAAACCAAAGCCACACGTAAAATTTCTCTCTCCACAAAGAAACCCTGAACTTCCGCTTGAACACTCTAGAATTCTCCGGAGGAGCTCGACTGAATCACCTCGCCTCACCAGGTAAAATCCGTCACTTTTAGCTTCAATTTGCACAAATTTCTTGCTTTTTCTTTGAATCTATGGCTCCAAGTTGGTGTAGCATTAGGAATTACATCAAGAATCATGAGAAAAATAAGGCGAAAGAAAAGGTAGTAGAAGAGAGAAACGAAATTGACGATGAGCAATCGACTATATCGGAAGAAGACCTAATGAAACTCTTAGACCTAGGAAATTTACCCACCGACAAGATCTTGAAAAACGCTGAACCTCACGAACGTCCAGAGGATTGCCCTGTTGACTGGGTGGTTCTTTATGAATATCCGTTCAAAATAGGTCTCAGGCTTCCTTTTCCGGCCATAGCTAGGGAACTTCTACAGGCTTTTCAGATCAGTCCTGGCCAAATAATGCCCCAAGTATGGAGGGTTCTTAGTGTTATCGACAAGGTCACGTCCAACTGGGATGAACCTTTTACCCTTCAAGATCTCTTGTATTGCTACAAAATTAGGATTAAAGGAAGGAACAGAATATCCTTGCACGTTAGGGCAAGAAGAAACGCGTTGGTTGAAGGAGTACCATCGAATGACAGAGGATGGAAGGGTCGTTATCTCTTTGTGAAAAAATTATCTTTTGGCGAATAAGGGAAATTCTTAATCGAAGACTGGAATATGGAAGGTTCGTGAATTTTCTTATGATTTTCCCTAATGTCACGATGTTAACACTGTTCTTACGTCGTTTCTTTTGCAGATCTAGATCCGAAACTGTTCGTTCACAGGGAGGAATCGGAACAAAGGTGCGTCAAATTCTTGGAATTTAGCGTAGAAGATCGTTCGTTTAAAAAGATATCGGCTGTTGATCAAGGCAGCTGCTCTTCAATGGCCTCTAGTAAGAATTCGTCCTTCCCAAACCGTTAAACATCGATGTTGCAATTGGTCTTTAATACGTCTTACTTCTTTACGACAGACTCTTCACAATCTAGACAAAGGGGGTCTCTAGACAGGCAGGCGTTAACTGGGCTTCTTAGGAAGAAAAAGAGGGAAACAAACCATTCTGCTGTGCCGTCCACTACGTCGTCTGGGAAGCAGATACATCACGATGTTGTCCACGTTGAAGATGATGACGCTGCTATGCAACAACCAAAAGTTCATAAGCTAGTCTGAATTTCCTGCCCCTTCTGACAAGGAGGGACCATCATACTCCGTGACAGTTCCTAATGATTTTATGTCATCGAATAAGTCAATCTGGCTTGAAGCGGAGAAACTTCTCTTTCCTGGAGCTGAGGACCATTTGCGGGACCGTCCTATGCCAGGGTTGATGTCAGATGGTCTAGACATGATTTTCCAGGTATGAATATAATTTGTACTTCCGTAGGTAACGTATGTTTGTAATGGTCGTTTGAATCTAATCTTCGGTTTATCAGGCGTCGCAGCACTTTCTCATGGTCAAGAAGGAGATATCTACCCTTTACCGGAGTCATCAAGTGATGAAAACTACGGCGGAGAAAAATGAGGCAGCAATGAAAGAAAAAGATGCGGATATAAGGAAGATTTGTCTTGAGATGAAGAAAATGACTGAAGCTTTGAAGAAGAATGGTGAAGAGTTGGAAAATTTGCAGAAGTAATTTACAGACGTTGAGGAGGCGTCGAAGATCGAAATTGAAGCGCTACTGTAACGCCCCGACCTCTAATCATCATCTTTAAGTTTATTAATCCATCATTAGCAGCGGAACTTAGATGGTCGGTACGTTACTGCCGTATTTTTCGATCGGGAAAATACAAGGCAAACATTCCTTCATTAAACTAAACATATTATAATCATTAAAATAAGCATCTTAATTATACAAATATAAATAGCTAATCATAGGTAATTACATAGTGATAGTTAAACTGAGTTCCTGTTCTAGTGGTCATAAGTTTTTATTACATAACCAATATAGTTTTTCATAGATGTAAAGTAGTTGATCATCCTCACTTCTACGCCATCCCGTCACCTTCATCAGTACCTAAAACCAAAAGTAACATCGTGAGCCGAAGCTCAGTAACATACTACCCTAACAACGTAAATTCATTTCAATTCATTTTATTTGCAAACCGGGAGAAGAGAATATAGTAAAACACATTAGAAAATAGTAATGGAATGATAGCAAGGTAACCAATTATAAGTAGCGTCTTGAAACTTCATAAGTTCCCATTATCTTTTCATCTTTTAGCTTGGTAACTGGCGAGTATAGACATGCGGAACGTCTCCCACCATGCGATGATCCTCAAGGAGCCCAGCTCCCTTGTTGGATACACCGCTCGCACCAAAATAGAGTAGAACATAACATGCGGTACCCCTCAAGGAGCCCGGCTCCCTTATTGGGTGTACGGCAGGTGCGAAGGTACATGCACGACCATAAAGTAGATAAGCGTAACATTATACTGTCAGAACCTCTTTCACTTTTATTTATCATGTTTCGTTTATTTAGCATACATTGGCATAAGCCTTAGATCTTTCATGAATCATACTTGAGCATCAATAACTCACAAAATCATAATATATGTAAACATTTATGTAACTCATCGGAAAACAGTTTAAGTATCCCACAATCCATATAAAGAAACACATCACAAAATCCATAACATAATTATAAACATCATTTCACAAACATATTTCGAAGGGGATCGTGGGTGTTAGCAATAGATGTTACCTCGATTCCTGCTTAATAATCTTGAAAGCCGGGGGAGACTGTAATATCCCTTCCTTTTAATCTAACCATGAAACCGAGCAACGAAAAAAATAAGTATTCATTTTATTTTAACATTTAGACCTTTAGTTATTGAGATTACAATAATTATTAACAAGTGATTTTATAGGTAAAGATTACTCGTTTAATTCATAATATTATATGTTTATCTATGATTAATCATTAACTAAAGTGTTCTTAACATAATCTTTAGCACTGAAACATTTTTATGAACTCATAAACAAGCTTAAATATTCCTAATGTTCATTTACAACTTCACAAATTACAAGAGTAAAGTGTATAATTAGTGTTACATAACTGAATTTGTTTAGTTTATAGATCAACTTACTCCACTATTAAATCAGTCTATCAAGCCCAATAAATTAAAGGTATAGACTTAACTACTTAGCTTAGCTAAAACATATTCTTTTTGGCCCAACAATCGAAGTAACTAACCATGGGTGATATTTGGGCCCAACTAAATAAAATGAAGGCAACAGAGGAAGAGGTATATACCTCCTGCTCACAGAGCAGTCACGAAGAACAGGGAAGGAAGGAAGGAGACTGGGTGCGGCGTGTTGGAGCTCCGGCAGCAGCGGCGGGAGGCGCGGAAATCCGGCGGTCCTGGGGGTGACTCGTCGGCGTAACGAGGAGAGAGAAAGAGTTGGGGCGAGAGTGAGAGAAGACGAGCGAATGAGGGAGAAGGCGGCGGGTTGGACCGCGAGTCTGGGCAGGCGACGGTGGATAGGTGCGTGTGGTGGCTGAAGTACGGCGGCGCGATGGTGGTGCGAAGGGTGGTTGATCCGAAACAGAGGAGATAGAAAGGAAGTGGTGTGGGGTGATGGTAGGGACATAAATGGCCATTTATAACCATGGATGGGCTCTTAAAACTCTAAAAAAAAAGAAAATCAGAATTTGTGTTGCTGAACTTAGCAAAAATCTTGGATGTTGACGTGAGTAATTCTATTGAATTTTGGGTTGATGAAATTGGTAAAACAATTCTGGTTTATGGGAGATTTGGTTTTGATATGATGATGTGAAGGTTTGGAACAAATTATCTTGTTGGTTTGATGAAGAAGATGGGGCGATGGCGACAATTTTCGGTGCACCAAAGGATCAGATACAACTCCTACAAGAAGATGTTTGATGTTGACGGTTGGGTTGAGAGTAGATTAATCTGTGATTTAGAAACTCCATTGTTTGAGTTTTGAGTTTTGTGAGAGAGGAATTCATAGATGTTGACGTGGAGGTTGGAGCAATTTCAACAAAATTTTTGCTGCTGTTGGTGATGAAAATGGTGGATAGTGACATATTGATTTCATTGATTTCTTCTCTTTCTATCACAACACTACCACTTAACTAGAAGTATTAATTGATTTGTTAATAACTTAATCTAGTACTCACTTAATATTTTATTTCTTTGCAAAATTCATTCTTTGTAAATTTTGAAATTCATCAAAACTAGTTATCTTGTTTCATTAATTAGTTGTGGAGCAAACCGACTTTTGTCATACATTATATTTAGTCGCTAATTATTATTATTTAATTAAAGCAAGGTTAAATTTTCGGGATATTACATCCTCTCCCCCTTAGAAAAAGTTTTGTCCTCGAAACTTAATATGATAGTGATCAATAAGCATGCTTTCATTAAATCATATATATACATGCACATGATTTCAAAATCAAATCTTCACATGCATATTGTATGTAACATCACAAAATCTTATCAACATCATCTAAGCAAATAGGTGAGGATATTTCGTTTTCATTTGATCTTTAACTTCCCAAGTGGCTTCTAACGACGAATGGTTAGCCCATAGGACCTTTACCATAGGGATTACTTTATTCCACTAGTGGAAAAAATGCTATATGTCACAATACAACCGCTGCGGTCCCTAAGAGAACCGAAGCGGTAAATCCGTAAAATTTTGAGAGGGAAATTGGGCAACATTAACCGTTGCGGTTCTTATAGAACCGAAGCGGTTAACAAGAAACCGATCCGGTTTTATGTTAGCCGTTGCGGTTTTCCCAACCGCATCGGTTAATGTTGCCCAATTTCATTTTGTAACCCGCGTTTTCCCTATAGCTCGCTTCATATTCTCATTTCTTCTCCCTCTGCTTCCTTAGTTCGAAGTTCTCTCTTCTTCTCTCCATCTTTATGACCCTCTCTTTTTCTTGCCCTAGACGCCTCCATTTTTGCTTCTCCTCCGCCGCTACCTCCTTTTCTTTCTCTCTCCTCGATTTTCTCATTTCTAATAGATAAACCCTAAAATTTCAGTGAATTTTCGCCATCAAATTCTTGGGTCCTCAGTTGCTAATTGGTAAACCCTACAATCTCTCACACGACTCGGTTATCTGCGTTTACACGGCTCCGTTGCTCTGGTGTATTACCGTTTTATACAGGTGAGCCATAATCTTTTTTCATTATTACTATTTTGGGGAAAACTCATAGCTAAATTGGGTAATTTTTATGAAAAGATTGAAACTTTATACACGCAATTTGATGAAATCCATATATATTGATATATACAAGTATTGTCCGCTTATTATTGCCAAATTTTATCTGAGTTCGTTGAGTTATTGTTTATGTTAGACATTGAAAATTGGTTAGTTTAAAGCTTTGTGTTGTTCAATCGGTGAAATCTATGTTATTGTGCAAATTAAATTGTTGATAGTATGCAAAAATACTGGTGATTTGAGTTCTAAGTTTATAATTGACGCAAGTACCACCTGTTACATATGCTGTCAAGACTCAAGAGGCTGATTTGCATTGAGTTTCAGTATGTCTGATTGGTCATGAATTCAGCTTTGGGGACATAATGCTTATTCTCTCTCCTTTTTTAGGGGTGGGGGTTGGGGGTGGATAGTTGAACCTGTGAACAATTAGCTACCTATCTGTCTGGTCCTTTTAGGTAGTCACATGTTTAATATAATAATCAACTGTTATAATATATGCTTGAACAACAGGTTAGGAGAATAACAAGAAGAAGAAAGGCAACACTGTAAATTGGCGCAAATTGAACACATTCATTAGGGTCTCCAACCATTGCACGATAGTATGCATTATCTCCTCCCAGTTTGGTGTAAGTTGCCCTCCTCTCTGTTGTATGTCTGTGTTCACCAGTTTGTGCATCAACTGACTACTGAGAGCTATTTTACTTACTTAGGAAGTGTGATGAGGGATTTACTCTATTTAGTAACATAAGTTTGCAATCAGAGTACATAAATTGGAGACTCTAAGGAGCAGAGTAAGCATGTAAACTGAGAAACGTCACGATATCGGTCATTATGATGTTGCTGCTGGAATATAGGGGCTCTAATGCTCCTGATACTGAAAATGTTTATTTAGCTTGTGGCAGGGCTCTTCAAAAATCTGAAAAGTACTCCCATTCTTTCATTGGGGAGGGCAAAGGGTCCCCCATTATTTTTTTCCTCCTGAGAGCAACATTGAGTAATTCTTATATGTATTCTGTGGCTAACTTCTTACCTCAGTTTATTGATATGAGTGCCAGTTGTGCACTGTGCCTATGCTTGTGGGCAGTTGAACATTCTCTAGGAATGGTGTTTAGTCACTATTGTTTATGAAGGATGCTTTATCTTTGTTCAAGCTGTGATAGTATAATCATGCAATATTATGTTAGTTGTATTTGGTTTTCTTAATTTCTTTTTTTAATGTCCAAAGTATGATTTGCAAAATTATAACATGAAGTCATATCTCCCAGTTTCTTTTGCTGTGCTATTTGAGTAAGTAGTGCATTTTGTTTTGGAGCCTTCTTTGTTGACATTTGTAAGTCATGTTGATTCTTTATGAACATTCCTCCTGGAGGGTTGCATCAATTGAGTTTCTGATTTTAAATTTCTTTCAGGATTCCTTTACCCGTGCTAACAAGTGGGTACAGGAACTTCAGAAACAAGGTATGTGCAGCCTGGTTACGTTATTGTTTGATTTATGTTGTTGATTTGGAGAATAGGTAACATCAATTGCTTTTGTATCTGAGAGTGAGTTTATCTGCTGCTTCCATGAGCTCTAAGACAAATTTGCCTTTGCTTTTTTGTTTGGAGTTTAACTAAACTTAAGTGCAATTACGAGTGCAATAAGTGTCACTCTATATATACTATTAGATGAGACCCTTGTTTGAGTCTGCATCTGGATAATTATTGTTGAAAGCATATGTGTTTACTCCATAAATTGATAAATTAGCTATCTTCTGTGAGTACAGTTGTGCTAATTAATGAGATTTCAGCTTATCATTGACAATATTCTGTTTCTATTGCTTCAATTATTGCATTGACTGTACAGAGTTTCTCTTGCAAAGGGAAGCACCCAGCTGATCGATATGTCAACTTTTGCGAAACCAGAAAATGCTTTAAAGCGAGCTGAAGGTATGTACTCTAGAAAATATTAATTTTTCTCCTGGCCTCTTGTATCTCACTCCCTTTATCTGATACGAAATGCGCTAATTCTAGTTGCTACCGTTCTTAAGATGCTTCGTCATACTACAATAGCTGTAGGCAAACCATCTACCTTATTCTGCCGACTTTCTTTATCTTTACGGGTTTATTATTGTTGGTGTCAGCTGTAAGGTGATTATTATTTTTGTTGTATATTTTTTATTTGCTAATTAGAAAAACAAAAAAGGGAACATACTAAATTAAAGCTGCTAAATTTGAAAAGTGCATGCTTACCACAGGGAAATAATTAATTGTTTAAGTAGTCTATAATTTTCTAGTTTATACTGAAAATTGCTGATAAAATCATTTCCTTCTCCTTCAGAGAATGTTTAAGGGAGTTCGCCAAGTTCAACTCATGTGATTATCTTCAGAACTCTTTTTTGAACTTTAATAATATGTGCTTTATGCATGTAAAGCTAAATAACTTTTGCAATCTCATGCACTGTTTGCTGTTAGTTTGACCTTTCTCTTCTGTCTTTTTGTGGCACAAATTCACATGTGGTGGTGTTGCTGTTGGGAATGGAGGGTCCTGAGAATGAGGCAATATTCATCTCTAAGGCCCTGCTCACTTCACCTGAATTGCTGAATTGAAATTGATTTTTACTGATTGAAACTGATCAATACATATTAAAATTGATTAAAATTACTAATTGGAACTGATATTGCAGATTTATGTTGCATTTTATATATAATTTAATGATTTTAACTGATAGATCTTTTTTTTTTTGAACAAAACTAATTTTTATGGATTTGTTTTAATGTAAATTGTTGAAACTGATTTTTTACTTTGCATATTTTCTTTTGAAGTCGAGGAGATACAGGGCCTAAAATTTGGGTCTGGGATGTTTTGAATTTTTCTTGATGTGCAAATTATATTTTCTTCCTCTATGGTACATTGGTACCTTCGTATTTTGGTTCATGTTGTTTGATCCTCGTTATTTAATGATGCAGAGCTCATCAATGTTGGTCAGAAGCAAGATGCCCAGCGGGCACTTCACGACCTTATTACCTCCAAGATGCCCTGTCTGATTCTAGTATGAAACAATGATTATGCTAGTTAATAATTGGTTGCTATTGAAGTTACTACAAGCTAAATTTATGTTGTATTGTTGTGCAGATGACAGCACACCGCACTTTCCAGTTTTGCAAGCAATACAAACGTACCACAAAATTTCGTAGACTCTGTGAAATAAATCGGAACCACCTGGCAAATCTGAATAAATACAAAGACCAACGGGATAGGCCTTATCTGACTGCTCCGGAAAGCTTGCACTTGTACCTTGACACAAGATTTGAGCAATTAAAGATTGCCACTGAACTTGAACTTTGGCAGGTGAGGCTATTTCCAAGCAATGTCCTATTGCACAATTTTATCCTTTTGAGTTAATATAAACAGTTCCCATGTTAATTTTTTCTAGAATTATAACTCTGTGTACTGAGCCAAGATCTCAAACACCCTTTGTAACACCCCAGAATTTCAAAGCGGAAAAGAAAGAAATAATAATAGTATTAATAGGACGATGGCGGAAACATCGTCTTCTGGGAATGTCACTACTACAAGAAATGCGTTTAAATAACTAAGTGATAAACCAACATAAGTAAATAGTATAAATAAATTAAATTATTTAGAGTAATATCCAAAAGATAAAACTAACTCTTCAACTGACTAAAAGTCTAGGCCTAAAACATCTAACATTTTAATACTCACATCTCAACCCGAGCCCAAAACCAAAGAAGATTCCCATCAACATAACCTGCAAAATATATAACAACAATCCACAATCAGTGGGGAGTAACTAGCAGTTCTCCCAGAACAAAAGAAATCAAAGTATGATTCAGACATAGATTAATAAGAAAGGAAATAGTAAAGTCAAGTCAACTACGATATGCATCCACTTCCATATAACTCACAAATAACGCAAGTGAATAATAAATAGCAAGTGAGTTGGATAAAAATAAAGAAATCATCTCAAAAGTACTTTTATAAAAATAGAAGTATAGGTAAAACAAGTTATTGAGTCAGAAACCGAACGCCAGTGAATCGCAATTCACTTCCTAAGGTTTGTCAGATCGCAATCTCCAGGTCAGTCTATGGGCTTACGTTCCCCACTGCCTGTGTCTAAGAATGGCCAAACTCCCGATGTAGGGTAGAACACGCAGAACTCCCTGACCTCTCGGACGACAACAATTAACCCAAGTGTACCCCTAGTTCGCAAACCAGGTAGTTGACATGTTTTTCACCGGGGACTACATCTATCCCACCGGATATTCTTATCTGAAAATAAAATCATAAATATCATCAAAGTATCATTCATCTCAAAAATATTCGTCAAAAGGGATGCCACCCGGCCTTATACCCATAATTCATCAAAAACAACTCTTCATAATTCCTCAAAAATAATAACTTACAAACTTACAACAAATGTCTCCAATAATAAACACCTTGAACATCTCTAAGCATCAACAATGATATTAAATTAGTTTTTAAAGCACCAACAATTCAATCAAAAATACATCACCAATCAACTCCAAGGCTTATTCAATAAAAGAGTAGTAACAATTAATCATTTTCTTTCATAAATCAAACATAAACATAAGGATACCCAATAATACTTACTGCAACCTACTGACCATCAGCAACCAAGAACATAATAGATTACAAATTATTTCTGATTAACAAGCTCTCAAATAATTTAACTGAGTATCCTCAATTTCACAACAAAAACCCAATAATAATTATTAAACTAATAAGTTCGAGCAGTAAAATCACACAAAAATTATCATACGACCCTAATGGCTCTACTAACATGGTATAATTTTTATTTATAATTTCCGGACTCTAAAAGTATTTTCAAACGTTAATTTACAGATTACTCAATAAAGCCAATATAATAATTAATAATAAAAATAAACGCCAAAAAATTACCAAAAATTCACCTAACATGCATAAACTCACGGAAATATGAATTTTTCGGCTTCCAGAAATAATTATCATGATTTATATACTGACAGAAACCATAATGCAAAAACAGATATATCAATTAAATAAACAGGTAAACAGTAGGCAAAAATTATTCTAAGGCATGGAATACATATTACACATATAACATGATCCATGAAAAATAATTTCAGTAATTTTAACATTCGTTTAATAATTATTATGCAAATAAGCCAAAAACGCATAAAATACCAATTAAATCAAATAAATACTAAAAATCAGACGAAAATTAATTTTCTATATACAATATTCACACAGCATGCATCAAGTATATTCATGTCGAATTTCGTCAATAATTTCATTCAAAAAGTATTTTAAACAAATCCTCGCGTAATTATCTAATACCGAATAATACTTTAATCACTATTGTTCTAAGATAACTACTAGTTACCTGGAACGTCGGGAGGAGAGCGATTCTAAAGAGATACGAAAAATATGTGCAATCCAAGTCCTCCACGAACGAAAATTGTAGCAATAAGTCACTAGGCGTTTTCTTCTTGAACGTTGAAAAATCTCATTTCGCACTGCTCTGTTCCGACCATGATTCCCGGTGATCAAAAGCTCGGATTCTAAATCGCTACGGTCAAAGTTAAGAACAAGATGTTGTAAACGTTCTGTCCAAATTTGAAGACGATCCAACGGTTAGATCTCCGGCTACGGTTATTTTCGTGAAGGTGTGACAGGAAAAACTGGGTTGAACCTTTCTATTCTTTTCCTCTTCCTTTTCTCTCTTTCTTTTCTTGAAAACGGTGAGGGTTAAATGAGAATGATGCTGAACTTCTTTTAATAAAAATCAGAATTTTATGGCAAGGAAAAAAATAAAGGGTTTAGGAGAAATGATTAGGGGGGTTATGGGGGGTTACAAACTACCAAGAGTCATCAATTAAAAGAAATGAAATAAAAGAAGAGAAATTTCTTCCTTCTCCCTCCCCATAGCCGGCTGTCCAAGCCCAAGTACACCAAGATGATTTCGGCCCAAGTCATCAAAGGTCCACGCATCAAAAGTCCGTCACGCGATAAATCGATAAATTCCTAAATCGCGCCTAAACTTTAAAAATACTTAATAATGAAAATAATTCTAATAAATTATATTATAAATATAAATATAATGCACACATTAACACACCATATAATAAAATAATAATTCGGCTCCCAAAGTATAAAGAATAAAAATCATTAATCTAGAGAAAATAATAGTTTTAGGGAAAACTTTTGCGGAAAAAGTAGGAGCAAAATTATGGGTTGTTACAATCTCCCCTCCTTAAATAAAGTTTCGTCCTCGAAACTTCAAAACAACCAAGAGACAAAAGAAAATACTCTAGACAAAGAACATTAGGAAAACAGAAATCGATGGATTTTAGTTAAGAATTAAACAACTTTACAGGTATAAAAATTTTGATAACTCAAATAATATATATATTTTATTTTGGAAGACCAAAAGAGTTGTATAGTAAAGAAACACGGTAACAACAATCATTTTATAAAATGTGAAAGAACCAAAGACAAGTATTAGAAAGTTTTAGGTAAAAACGTTTGCACAATAAGCTATAGGTAATTTTGTAAAAGAAGCAGGAATAAATATTTACGTAAAATTATAAAAGTATAAATCCGACCATACATAAATATTTTTATAAAAGAAAAGAAGAAGAAAAAGTTCGTAAATATATAGCCAAACCAATTTAAATAGAGGTAACCACACGGGCTTATACTCCACTTAAAGAGATAAGAACACTTTAATAAAGAGTAGCTAGCTGCTTTATTAAAATAGCACTTACGAACACAAGTCATGACATATGTTATAAGAGCGTACGCCTCCTAAACATATATATGAAAATTAAAGTTCGCAAAAGAAAGTGAAAACTTTAAAATAAATTTCACAATGACGAAACACTAATATTAAATAGGCGATAAAGTAATAAATTATTAACAACAATTATAAAATTTGCCAAGTCGACACAAACGTGCATGGAACCACCCATTACAACCTAGTATCAACGAAACAATATTTGAAAGCCTTCTTATCAAATCAACATTAAAGTTTAACGGAATCACCCAATATAAACTTAATGTCAACTCAAAAAGGAAGTTAAATCAAAATAGTCAAAATGTGTCAACTTATCAAATTGACATACAAGTCAAAGGAATCACCCATTATGACTCAATATCAACTCAAACAAGTTTAAAATTTAGACTTATCAAATTGACATACAAGTCAAAGGAATCACCCATTATGACTCAATATCAACTCAAACAAGTTTAAAATTTAGACTGAGTATATAAATTTCGTTTTCAAAGAATATAAAACAGATCAGTCAAAATCAGAGAATTAAATAAGAAGTAATGAAAACAACCAAAAATTTTCTATGAAATGAGAAAGCACTAAATATTTAAACAAGAAACAACAAATAGTAAACGAGATCCTTTCACGCATTTGAGTTTGAAAAAAAATAATGCTAATAAGAAAAGTAAGTAAAGTAAAAGTTGTTGAATGCTAACCTTTAAAACAAAATAGTTTACATCTACTTTTCAATCTAACACCAAAACAACTCATTAGGGTACTTTTATTTTCAAAGACTACAAAACTTATTACCATAATTAAAGGCTAAACAAGGATTGGCATGAAAAATAAAAATATTAAAAGGAAAATATTTATAAATATAGATGGTCAAAAACGGTAAGAGAAATTTGAAGCATATCTTGAAAGACAATTTCATAACCCCTATCTTTTTCCAAACCATTTAAAACAATTGAAATTAAACGTTTTTCAAAAGAGTATGTCAAAATATTAACAATAACAAAATTTGAAAATCAAAAAATAACTCTAACATAAGTATAAAATTTATTAAGTTCAAAGATCTAAAACATAATTTGGAATATAAATTCAAACTGGAAAGTTTTGTAAATAATAAAACAGATACGTAGTACTCACATAAAAAACAACACTTAATTGAAAAAGAACAGAAAGTATATACTGTCTCACATAATAACATATACTATCAAGCAACTAGCAAATAAAATAAATGCAATGCAACACACAAGACTGTATTAAAATAAAATTAAAGCTTATTTTTAAATTGCAAAACACAAAACAAATAAAACACACAACTAAACCGAGAAGGGCATAAATTACTTCGCTTTCGCTGCGCACTCTCATAAAAGAGAAAATAAATTACAAGTCAGAGGCCCTGCAAATAAGATTAACAAACTTGGTAGACTAATTCCACCAATAATACAAGTAACTATACATATAACATATGCTCCATAAGCATGAGAGCACACCACATTCCCATAAGGCATCCCTTTACTTACTCTACCCATCACACTCTCATTATAGTGAAACTACTAAACTTAATTCTAAACAAATTTTATCTCTTATGGCTAACTAATAATTCTAAAGAATCATTAGCAACTCTGTTTCAGAGTTTAGGAGCATTTTGCTTTGATACCAACTGTAACACCCCAGAATTTCAAAGCGGAAAAGAAAGAAATAATAATAGTATTAATAGGACGATGGCGGAAACATCGTCTTCTGGGAATGTCACTACTACAAGAAATGCGTTTAAATAACTAAGTGATAAACCAACATAAGTAAATAGTATAAATAAATTAAATTATTTAGAGTAATATCCAAAAGATAAAATTAACTCTTCAACTGACTAAAAGTCTAGGCCTAAAACATCTAACATTTTAATGCTCACATCTCAACCCGAGCCCAAAACCAAAGAAGATTCCCATCAACATAACCTGCAAAATATATAACAACAATCCACAATCAGTGGGGAGTAACTAGCAGTTCTCCCAGAACAAAAGAAATCAAAGTATGATTCAGACATAGATTAATAAGAAAGGAAATAGTAAAGTCAAGTCAACTACGATATGCATCCACTTCCATATAACTCACAAATAACGCAAGTGAATAATAAATAGCAAGTGAGTTGGATAAAAATAAATAAATCATCTCAAAAGTACTTTTATAAAAATAGAAGTATAGGTAAAACAAGTTATTGAGTCAGAAACCGAACGCCAGTGAATCGCAATTCACTTCCTAAGGTTTGTCAGATCGCAATCTCCAGGTCAGTCTATGGGCTTACGTTCCCCACTGCCTGTGTCTAAGAATGGCCAAACTCCCGATGCAGGGTAGAACACGCAGAACTCCCTGACCTCTCGGACGACAACAATTAACCCAGGTGTACCCCTAGTTCGCAAACCAGGTGGTTGACATGTTTTTCACCGGGGACTACATCTATCCCACCGGATATTCTTATCTCAAAATAAAATCATAAATATCATCAAAGTATCATTCATCTCAAAAATATTCGTCAAAAGAGATGCCACCCGGCCTTATACCCATAATTCATCAAAAACAACTCTTCATAATTCCTCAAAAATAATAACTTACAAACTTACAACAAATGTCTCCAATAATAAACACCTTGAACATCTCTAAGCATCAACAATGATATTAAATTAGTTTTTAAAGCACCAACAATTCAATCAAAAATACATCACCAATCAACTCCAAGGCTTATTCAATAAAAGAGTAGTAACAATTAATCATTTTCTTTCATAAATCAAACATAAACATAAGGATACCCAATAATACTTACTGCAACCTACTGACCATCAGCAACCAAGAACATAATAGATTACAAATTATTTCTGATTAACAAGCTCTCAAATAATTTAACTGAGTATCCTCAATTTCACAACAAAAACCCAATAATAATTATTAAACTAATAAGTTCGAGCAGTAAAATCATACAAAAATTATCATACGACCCTAATGGCTCTACTAACATGGTATAATTTTTATTTATAATTTCCGGACTCTAAAAGTATTTTCAAACGTTAATTTACAGATTACTCAATAAAGCCAATATAATAATTAATAATAAAAATAAAACGCCCAAAAATTACTAAAACTTTACCTAACATGCATAAACGCACGGACATACATAATCTACAAAGAAATGAATTTTTCGGCTTCCAGAAATAATTTTCATGATTTATATACTGACAGAAACGATAATGCAAAAACAGATATATCAATTAAATAAACAGGTAAACAGTAGGAAAAAATTATTCTAAGGCATGGAATACATATTACATATATAACATGATCCACGAAAAATAATTTCAGTAATTTTAACATTCGTTTAATAATTATTATGAAAATAAGCCAAAAACGCATAAAATACCAATTAAATCAAATAAATACTAAAAATCAGACGAAAATTAATTTTCTATATACAATATTCACACAGCATGCATCAAATATATTGATGTCGAATTTCGTCAATAATTTCATTCAAAAAGTATTTTAAACAATTCCTAGCGTAATTATCTAATACCGAATAATACTTTAATCACTACTGTTCTAAGATAACTACTAGTTACCTGGAACGTCGGGAGGAGAGCGAGTCTAAAGAGATACGAAAAATATGTGCAATCCAAGTTCCAGAAGTTCAATTGTCAAAGTATGTTATAGCATTGGAAAAGTTAGCAACCCTGAGATTAAAATTATATAGTTATAGTTGAGTATGATATTAAAATTATAGTAAATATTCTTATGTATCTAATTATTTATGTTTATGCTTCAATTGAGCATAATATGCTTAATAAAATGATTATTGATATATATTATTGATTTTGTATTGATTAATAACAAAAAAAATGCAAAAAAAAAATATTTTTTTTTTGGTTTTTGGGGTGGTCAACCGCTGCGGTTCTGAGCGGCCTTGATCCTGGCCTGAATCAATCGCACTTTTTCTGTCGTTTCTTGTATCAAGTCAGGCCCAATCATTCTAGCTTCGTCTATATCACCCCAACAAAGGGGTGTTCTACATCGTCTTCCGTAGAGTGCTTCATAGGGTGCCATCCCAATGCTAGCTTGATAGCTGTTGTTATAAGAAAATTCTACCAGTGGCAAATGTTTTTCCCAGCTTCCTTGAAAATCCAATATACATGCCCTCAACATATCTTCGAGAGTCTGAATTGTTCGTTCTGTCTGACCATCGGTTGCCGGGTGAAAAGCGGTACTGAAATCGAGTCTTGTGCCAAGAGCTTTCTGCAATTCTTTCCAAAACTTCGTCTGGAACCGTGAGTCTCGATCAGATACAATTGAACTCAGAACTCCATGTAGCTAGTCTGACAATTGTGTTCATATACAATTCCGCTAATTTATTCAAGCTCCAATTATTCCTTATAGCCAAGAAATGTGCGGATTTTGTCAATCTATCCACAATTACCCAAATAGAATTCATGCCTCTAGATGATGGTGGTAATCCCATAATAAAATCCATTGAAATCGAATCTCATTTCCAAGTGGGAACATCTAATGGTTGTAGCAATCCTGCGGGCCTCTGGTGCTCGATCTTTATTCTTTGACAAGTCAAGCACCTTGAAATGAATTCTGCAACTTCTTGCTTCATATTACTCCACCAAAAGGTTTGCTTCAAATCCTTATATAACTTGTTTCTACCAGGGTGTACTGAGAAAGGACTATTATGAGCCTCTTCTAGAATTTTCCTTTTTAACACCTCATTATTGGGAACACATAGCCTTCCTTGGAATCTCAAAGTACCATCTTCTTGAATCACAAATCCTGATGACTTCCCTTTCTTCACATCATCCTTTATTTTCTCTAACTCCATATCTTCACTTTGTGCCTCCTTTATTTCTTCCAACAATGTCGGCCTTAACTCCAAAGCATTCAAGCATGCACCTCCTTTCCTTTGAATTATCTCCACTTCCATCTTCCATAGATCCTTTTGAATAGCTTTGGGTAGGGTTAGGATGGTGTTTAAGTGGGTTTTCCGGCTTAAGGCATCGGCTACAACATTAGCCTTGCCAGGGTGATATTGAATGTCGAGGTCGTAATCTTTGAGGAGTTCTAGCCACCTACGTTGTCTCAAGTTTAGCTCATTTTGTGTGAAAATATATTTGAGACTTTTGTGGTCTGTAAAGATCTTGCACGGAACACCATAGAGATAGTGTCGCCATATTTTGAGAGCAAACACCACAGCTGCTAGTTCAAGATCATAGGTTGGGTAGTTTTGTTCATGTGGTTTTAGTTGTCGGGAAGCATAGGCTATAACCTTATCGTTTTGCATTAAGACGCACCCTAATCCATGCTTGGAGGCATCACTATACACCACAAAGCCGTCTTTATCAGAGGGGAGGGTGAGAACAGGGGCAGAGGTAAGGCGCTTCTTCAACTCCTGAAAAGCTGCTTCACTTTCATCGCTCCATTCAAATTTGACGAACTTCTTCACCAATCGGGTTATGGGTAGAGCAATTTTGGAGAAGTCTTGGACAAATCTTCGATAGTAACCAGCTAAGCCCATAAAACTCCGGATTTCTGTGACATTGGTGGGTCTAGGCCACTTCGTTATTGCCTTTATCTTTTGTGGGTCAATAGAGATTCCATTCCCCGAAATAATGTATCCTAAGAAGGCAACTTCTTTCAACCAGAATTCACATTTCTTCAATTTTGCATATAACTTGTTCTCCCTTAACACCTCCAATACTTTTCTCAAGTGCTCTTCGTGTTCACGCGAATTTCTTGAGAACACCAATATGTTGTCAATGAACACCACTACGAACTTGTCGAGGTAAGGTTTGAAAACTCGATTCATCAAGTCCATAAAAACAGCAGGAGCATTAGTTAATCCGAATGGCATTACCGTAAACTCATAATGACCATATCGGGTTCTGAAGGCGGTTTTTGGGATATCTTCAGGTTTGATTCGGAGTTGGTGGTATCCAGATCTCAAATCAATTTTCGAGAAAGTGCTGGCACCTCGAAGCTGATCGAAAAGGTCATCAATGCGGGGTAGTGGATATTTATTTTTGATAGTGATCTTGTTTAACTCCCGATAATCAATGCATAATCTCAAACTTCCATCTTTCTTTTTCACAAACAACACTGGTGCACCCCAAGGTGATACACTAGGTCGAATATACCCTTTCTCTAGTAATTCATCTAGTTGCTTCTTTAATTCTTGCAACTCGGCTGGTGCCATTCTGTAAGGTGCCTTAGATATAGGAGCGGATCCTGGAATCAGGTCAATGCTAAAATCTATTTCTCTTTGTGGAGGCATGTCATGTATCTCTTCTGGAAATACATCAGGATATTCACAAGCTATGGGAATGTCAGACAGAGAAGGTTCAGGGGTCGTTAGGTCTACCATGTTGCAAAGGTATCCCTGACAACCAGTCATAAGAAGTTTGAAGGCTTTTGAGGTTGAGACGATTTTGGGTTCGGTTTTTCTTATTCGATAAGATACTTTACTTCCGTCTGGTTTCTTAAGGGTTATTTCATGGTTAAGACAATTTATGTCGGCTTCGTGTTTGGATAACCAATTCATACCCAAGATCACATCAATGTCGGTTAATTCAAATTGAACTAGGTCAACTAGAAATTTACAACCTCTTATTAGGATAGGGCAGTCCCTATATATGACATCACATGAGATAGATTCTCCATTTGGAAGGGCAACAGACATAGCAGAGAATTGAGAGCATGGTCTCACTTTCAAACTTTTAGCAAATGATGCAGAGACAAATGAATGTGAAGCTCCAAAGTCAAAAAGAACATAAGCAGGTATAGAATTGACAGGAAAAGTACCAGTAATGACGGTATCATCAGCTTCCGCTTCTTCTCGTTGCATCATGAATACTCGTGCAGCTTGGGGAGGTCCACAGGGAGGGTTACAGTTTGTAGCACCACCATTCCCACGAATCTGACCGGCTGGTTCATTTCTCCCGTTGGCTTGTCCTTGACGTCATTGAGGGCAATCTCGGATTATGTGATCTTTACTACCGCACTTGTAGCATTCTTCTGTACCAGCTCGGTATTCCTGCTCAGTATGGTTTCACTTTCTGCACTTAGAGCATTTTCGAGTTTGATTATGGTTCTCGAAATTTCCACCTCGATTCCCAGTTTCTTGCCTCTTGAATGTTCCGTTGTTGGGTTGGTTTTGAAAATTCTTCTTTCTTTTCCCGTTCTCAAAGACCTCCTTTCGAAGCTTGCTTTTTCTGTCAACGTTGATAGCCCTATCATACAGCTCCTGGAATGATGTACTCATGTGTGCTGCAAATTTCTCCTGAAGATCAAGATTAAGGCCTTCTTCAAAGCGGTTCATCCTCTGTCGATCCGTCGACACTAAGTCAGGGGCAAATCGAGCAAGCTCATTGAATTTCACAGCATACTCTAACACAGACATATTCCTTTGCTTGAGATGGATGAACTCATATTCCATTTTGAGCTGCAGGCTCTGGGGGTAAAACTGATTTCTCATTGCTCCTTTCAGATTTTCCCATCTAAGGCCGGGTTGGCTTTGCATTCCCTTTGCAGCCTTCCACCAGAGGTCTGCTTGGCCTTTCAGATAAAATACTGCGAAATTCACCTTCCATTTCTCAGGGCACTCAGTGACGTTAAATAATTTCTCCATATGATTAATCCATTCCTCGAACTCGGTAGGATCCGGCTTGCCATCATAGGTTGGTGGTTTGTGAGCAGAAAATCGCTTAAACATGTTAGAGCATTCTTCTTACTCTGATTTGGGCTTTTGTCGATTTCCTTGCAAGAGTTCCATCATTACTAGTCTTAATAAGTCTGTTCTATTATCGGTAGCAACGTCTCCGGTGGCTTCTCCGAATACAGGGTCACTTCGCAAAGCATCGAGCCTTGTCCTAATTTCTTCCAATGACACATCCGACACTTGATTCCCGTTTCCTCCTTCAACCTGATCGCTCTCACTTGTTGCCATTTTCTATCACATTGAATATTTCACATTCATATCACATTTAATGCAAATAAGGCAAAATACATCAAAAGTAAAGAAAATTTATCCCATTCCTGATCCTAACACTCACACTCATGGTTAATCTAGCATTTCTATTTGTTTACCAATTTATAAGTTTTATATTTTTATTTAATTTTCCTTAATTATCTTACACAACTTTATTATTGCTACCTCATTACTAATAATATTATTATCGTTATTATTTATTATACCACTTCACCTAAACCATTTTATCCTTTAAATTAATTTAAGTAAAACCTTTACGGTTTCACTTATGGTTTCGGAACCTTCAGCTCTGATACCACTCTGTAACGCCCCGACCTCTAATCATCATCTTTAAGTTGATTTATCCATCATTAGCAGCGGAACTTAGATGGTCGGTGCGTTACTGCCGTATTTTCCGATCGGGAAAATACAAGGCAAACATTCCTTCATTAAACTAAACACATTATAATCATTAAAACTCATAAGCATCTTAATTATACAAATATAAATAGCTAAGCATAGGTAATTACATAGTGATAGTTAAATTGAGTTCCTGTTCTAGTTGTCATAAGTTTTGATTACATAACCAATATAGTTTTTTCATAGATGTAAAGTAGTTGATCATCCTCACTTCTACGCCATCCCGTCACCTTCATCAGTACCTAAAACCAAAAGTAACATCGTGAGCCGAAGCTCAGTAACATACTACTTTAACAACGTAAATTCATTTCAATTCATTTTATTTGCAAACAGGGAGAAGAGAATATAGTAAAACACATTAGAAAATAGTAATGAAATGATAGCAAGGTAACCAATTATAAGTAGCATCTTGAAACTTCATAAGTTCCCATTATCTTTTCATCTTTTAGCTTGGTAACTGGCGAGTATAGACATGCGGGACGTCTCCCACCATGCGATGATCCTCAAGGAGCCCAGCTCCCTTGTTGGATACACCGCTCGCACCAAAATAGAGTGAAACATAACACGCGGTACCCCTCAAGGAGCCCGACTCCCTTGTTGGGTGTACGGCGGGTGCGAAGATACATGCACGACCCTAAAGTAGATAAGCGTAACATTATACTGCCAGAACCTCTTTCACTTTTATTTATCATGTTTCGTTTATTTAGCATACATTGGCATAAGCCATAGATCTTTCATGAATCATACTTGAGCATCAATAACTCACAAAATCATAATATATGTAAACATTTATGTAACTCATTGGAAAACAGTTTAAGTATCCCACAATCCATATAAAGAAACACATCACAAAATCCTTAACATAATTATAAACATCATTTCACAAACATATTTCGAAGGGGATCGTGGGTGTTACCAATAGATGTTACCTCGATTCCTGCTTAATAATCTTGAAAGCCAGGGGAGGCTATAATATCCCTTCCTTTTAATCTAACCATGAAACCGAGCAACGAAAAATTATTTTAACATTTAGACCTTTAGTTATTGAGATTACAATAATTATTAACAAGTGAATTTATAGGTAAAGATTACTCGTTTAATTCATAATATTATATGTTTATCTATGATTAATCATTAACTAAAGTGTTCTTAACATAATCTTTAGCACTGAAACATTTTTATGAACTCATAAACAAGCTTAAATATTCCTAATGTTCATTTACAACTTTACAAATTATAAGAGTAAAGTTTTATAATTAGTGTTACATAACTGAATTTGTTTAGATTATAGATCAACTTACTGCACTATTAAATCAGTCTATCAAGCCCAATAAATTAAAGGTATAAACTTAACTACTTAGCTTAGCTAAAACATATTCTTTTTGGCCCAACAATAGAAGTAACTAACCATGGGTGATATTTGGGCCCAACTAAATAAAATGAAGGCAATAGAGGAAGAGGTATATACCTCCTGCTCACAGAGCAGTCACGAAGAACAGGGAAGGAAGGAGATTGGGTGCAGCGTGTTGGAGCACCGGCAGCAGCGGCGGGAGGCGCGGAAATCCGGCGGTCCTGGGGGTGACTCGTCGGCGTAACGAGGAGAGAGAAAGAGTTGGGGCGAGAGTGAGAGAAGACGAGCGAATGAGGGAGAAGGCGGCGGGTTGGGTCGCGAGTCTGGGCAGGCGACGGTGGATAGGTGCGTGTGGTGGCTGAAGTACGGCGGCGCGATGGTGGTGCGAAGGGTGGTTGATCCGAAACAGATGAGAGAGAAAGGAAGTGGTGTGGGGTGATGGTAGGGACATAAATGGCCATTTATAACCATGGATGAGCTCTTAAAACTCTAAAAAAAAAGAAAATCAGAATTTGTGTTGCTGAACTTAGCAAAAATCTTGGATGTTGTGGTGAGTAATTCTATTGAATTTTGGGTTGATGAAATTGGTAAAACAATTCTGGTTTATGGGAGATTTGGTTTTGATATGATGATGTGAAGGTTTGGAACAAATTATCTTGTTGGTTTGATGAAGAAGATGGGGCGATGGCGACAATTTTCGGTGCACCAAAGAATCAGATACAACTCTACAAGAAGATGTTTGATGTTGACGGTTGGGTTGAGAGTAGATTAGTCTGTGATTTAGAAACTCCGTTGTTTGAGTTTTGAGTTTTGTGAGAGAGGAATTCATAGATGTTGACGTGGAGGTTGGAGCAATTTCAACAAAATTTTTGCTGCTGTTGGTGATGAAAATGGTGGATAGTGACATATTGATTTCATTGATTTCTTCTCTTTCTATCACAACACTACCACTTAACTAGAAGTATTAATTGATTTGTTAATAACTTAATCTAGTACTCACTTAATATTTTATTTCTTTACAAATTTCATTATTTGTAAATTTTGAAATTCATCAAAACTAGTTATCTTGTTTCATTAATTAGTTGTGGAGCAAACCGACTTTTGTCATACCTTATATTTAGTCGCTAATTATTATTATTTAATTAAAGCAAGGTTAAATTTTCGGGATATTACAGCTACAAACTCAACTCGCAGCGCAGAAGAATGAATTGGATTTGATAGAAGCTGAGGTGACCACGACAGTCAGAGCCAAACTCATGTATCAATACATGATGAAGCGCACAGCGTCATGGAATCCTCAGAAAGAGATTAACCTGTACCTCAAATGGGTAGGTTCAATGAAAGACTTAGCAAATCCAAGCGATTTAAACTAGGCCAGAGCGGAATCTTCTGCGAACGTTGACCAACAAGAGGATGACATCTTTGTTACCAGCGCAACACTGATAGCGTCTGACTTACCTCAAGGCGACAACTTGGAGAAGGAGGTCGTATCTGAAGTTCAAGCGGCGGAGAAGTCCGCTGATGACAATGTGAACGATGCTCCTGGTGTTTAGCTGTTTAAAACTTTAAACTTCTGCTTGAAAATAATGGATCTTTTGGGTTTTTTATGTGAATAACCGAACATATGTAGTTTTAACTTTTGGGTCACTCGTGGGAGTGACCATGACTTATGTTTGCTTTTGGCCATTCATGGGAATGGTATGACGTTTTACTTTGTGCAAATAATCTTTTGAAACTTATGTCGTGCCGTTTTCTGGCGTCTACATACGATGATTAGGCTCTTTGAAAGCCTTTCTGTTGTAATGGTTAGGTTTCTCTAAAATGAAAATTGACTATGCATGAAACACATTTACTTACTTGTCTTGAGCAGGCTGAATGCTTACGACGCTGTTAGACTTTTGTGAATGGCGTTGAGATCTTATGACGTTTTAACAACGTATGATGCGAAAGTAACTTTATTGGCGTCGTTTGCAATGCTTTGTCATTCTTGTTGACTTATTACACAGAAATAATTGTTGGTCGCTTCGTCTGAACGTCGCGATCTTATTGAAAAGTATGAAAAATCCTGTAAAATGAAACACACAGTAATGTTCCGTCGTTGATGTTTCAACTACTCTACGATGACATGTTCATCACTTATTGAATACAAAAATAAATGTCACTTAGTACTTAGCTAAAAGAAATATCTTTTGAGATGGACATCGTTCCAACTACGTGGGTGCATGGTTCCGTTGCGTCGGACCAACTGATATGCGCCATTACCGACGACCTTTCTGATTTGATAGGGACCTTCCCACTTTGGACCTAGCTTACCCGCGTTGGGCTCCTGTGTGTTCTGGAAGACTTTCCTTAACACCAAGTCGCCTTCAACGAACGATTTAGCCTGCACGTTTTTGTTAAAACTTCTTGCGACAATTTGTTGTTGTGCTGCCATGCGTATCAATGCTGCGACTCGCAATTCCTCTATGGTATCTAGGTCGCTAATCAGTTCGTCACGATTTTACTGCTCCGTCATCAGACCATACCTGGCAGTTGGAATACTTACCTCAGCTGGTAGGACTGTCTCGCAGCCATAAACCAGTGAAAAGGGTGTTTGTCCAGTCGCAGTGCGTTGCGTTATACGATTTACCCACAAGATAGCTGGCAACGCTTCTGCCCATTTTCCCTTCTTTGTAGTGAGACGCTTCTTCAATGTGTCTATGGCAGTCTTGTTACTGGACTCAGCTTGTCCATTCGCCTGAGGATATCTGGGCGTTGATGTCAGCAATGTGATGTTCGATTCGTCGCAGAATTGCTTTGTTTAATCACTGATAAATTGCGACCCATTGTCGCATCTAATTTCTGACGGAACACCAAACCTGCAAATAATGTTAGTATGTATAAAAGAAATTACCTCTTTGTCGCGTACCCGTTGGAAGGAATCTGCCTCTATCCACTTAGAAAAATAATCTGTTAGTGCTAACATAAAGACCTTCTGTCCTGGGGCTGGAGGTAGTTTGCCAACTATGTCCATTCCCCATTTCATAAAAGGCCACGGAGTTAAAGAGGGATGTAAAATTTCACAAGGTTTGTGCGTCATACCTGCATGTCGCTGACAACTGTCACATCTTGTGACGTAGTACCTAATGGCGTCTTGCTTCATTGTTGGCCAATAATAGCCCATTCTTAATGCTCTATTGGATAGGTTGCGTCCTCCAGAATGGTTTTCACACGTCCCTTCGTGTAGATCTTGTAAAACGTGCTCCCATTGATGCTTCTCCAAGCAACGCAAATACGACCTAGCAACAGACTTTTTGAATAGCACTCCTTGAATGATGACGTATCTAGATGCTTTGAAGCGGATTCGTCGTGCTTCGGTTCTGTCTTCTGGGAGTACATCATTAGTTAAATAGTCGTAAAAAGGTTTCGTCCAACTAACACTTACCTCGGCGTTTGCAGGGACGTCGTTGTTAGCTTCGTCAATGTTGTCATCTTTTGGCGCAACGTCGTCGTTGGACTGACCATCATCGTCGTTGTCGATTGCGGCGACGACGTTTGTACCGTCTTTGCACTTGTTTATCGCTGGAGTCATAAGATGAATGATAAGGACGGAGGTGAACGATACATCTCTCAAAGATGATCCTAGATTGGCCAAGGCGTCTGCCTGCGTGTTCTAATCTCTTGGTACCTGTATTATGTCAAAGGGGTTAAATATTTTGCTTTTACCTTGTGCGACCTCCAAGTATAGGGCCATCTTGGAATCTTTAGCGGCAAATTCTCCCTTGAGTTGGCTAACTATCAGTAGCGAGTCGTTGTAGACTTTTAGCGCTTTTGCCCCCAAGTCGCTTGACAAGGTCAATCCTGCGATTAGCGCTTCGTATTCAGCTTCGTTGTTAGTCGCTTTGAAGTCGCAGCAATATGGCTTGTACTATCTTGTCCCCTTGTGATGACTTCAGGACAACGCCAGGACCTGCACCACGAAAATTAGAAGAACCGTCAACAAATAAAATCCAAGTATCGTCGCTGACATTGTTGATCATGGCGACTTTGTCATCTGCGATCTTCTTTAGTTCTGGACTGAAGTCTGCCACAAAATCGGCCAAGGCTTGCGACTTGATTGCTGTCCTAGGCAGGTACTTAATGTCGTAGCCACTGAGCGTGATGACCCACTTTCCCATGCGACCTGTCAACTTAGGTCTACGCAAAACACTTTTGATGGGATAATTAGTCATGACAACGACAGTATGAGTCTCAAAGTAATGTCTTAGTTTTTTAACAGCAGTAACTAAGGCTAACACAAGTTTTTCCAAGGAAGAATACCTGGTCTCTGTGTCTAACAGAGACTTACTGACGTAGTAAATAGGGATTTTTGATTTTCAGCTTCTCTTGTCAAGACTGCACTGACAGACGTATTGCTTACGGCCAGATATAACTGAAGCGTTTCGCCATCGCTTGGTTTAGACAGCGGAGGTGGAGAAGCCAAGTATTGCTTGAGCACTTGCAGAGCATCCTCATGAGCTTGGGTCCAATCAAAACCTTTGGTTTTGCGCAGAACATCGTAAAACAAGTGGCACTTTTCGGACGACCTGGATATGAATCGATTAAGCACAGCGACGCGTCCGGTCAACTTTTGCACTTCTTTGACGTTTCTGGGGGATTGGATGTTGATTAATGCCTTGATCTAGTCGAGACTTGCCTCAATTCCTCGTTGCGTCACGACGTAACCTAAAAAATTACCTGCAGCAACTCCAAATGTACACTTAGTGGGGTTAAGTTCCATACCTTACTTTCGGAGGATGTCGAACGCTTCGGATAGATGTTGAATATGGTCGCTTGCTTGTTTGGATTTCACCAACATATCGTCAATGTATACTTCCATGGTGTCGCCTAGTTGATCCTTGAACATTTGGTTGACTAGGCGCTGGTACGTCACACCTGCATTTTTTAGTCCAAAAGGCATAACCTTATAACAATAAATACCTTTGTCGATGACGAACGCTGTCTTTTCCTTGTCATCTGGATGCATAAGGATTTGATTGTAGCCAGAGTATGCGTCCATGAACGTCAGGAGCTCGTGCCCTGCTATCGCGTCCACCATTGCGTCTATGTGGGGAAGTTGGAACGGATCCTTAGGACAAGCCTTGTTAAGGTCTGTGAAGTCGATGCAGACCCTCCACTTGCCGTTTTCTTATTGACAACGACAACATTAGCCAACCAATCGGGATATTTAACTTCGCGTACCTTAGATGTGTCAATCAACTTTTGTACTTCGTCGTTTATAATTTGATTGCGTTCAGGAACGAATTTACGTCGTTTATGCTTGACTGGTTTGTGCTCCGGATTGACGTTTAGTTTATGAGTGATAACGTATGGACTTATACCTATCATATCTTCATGGGACCAAGCAAAACAATCCAAGTTAGTCTTTAGAAAATCGATTACCTGGTTACGGAGTTCTGGCGATAGAGTCGCTCCAATGCGAACGACGCGATTAGGGAAGGTTGGATCAAGCGCCACTTCATCGACGTTCTGCTCATCCGGCGCGTCGGGCGCTGATCCGCTTGTTAATTGCTAGATGGACGCCTTGGCAGGCTTTAGCGACGAACGGTGACGCTGCATATCCATCTCGGTGCTCAACGACGCTGGGCGTGGGTTAGGGTTGTTCATTTCGGATATCCGATCCGATCCGAAAATTTCGGATCGGCAAAATAGTGATCCGAATCCGATCCGAAAAAAATCGGATTTCTGCATTTCGGATATCCGAAATATTCGGATCAGATAACTGGATATCCGAAATTTTCATATGCTCAATTTTACTCGTTTCAGATTCAAGATATTTTGGGGAAATATTTGGCTTCGGCAATCTGCCATATATCCTGTTCTTTAATTTTTCAATGGCCCATTCTTGGGTCAACCACCATACATCCATGAATCATGATTCATCCAAATTCCAACATACCACCATTGATATAACATCCTAGGCTCTTTTATTTTTGGCTAAAAATTACTCCTTGCTCTGGATCTGATAACAAATTACAAGCATGAGTTGGTGGGGTGGAATAGTTTATTACTGAGTTCCTCAAATTTTAATTAAACCGAAAATTGAAGAAGAGGAAGGCAGAGGAGAGATGGGTGGACTACTGGACTCGTTTTTCATTGGCGTTGCCGATGGGTTGGAGGTGGTCGATGTTCGACGAAGGGACGAGTCGACGGTGTAGTGAAATGCTAATAGTGTTGAGTGAAGAGGAAGGTGATGCCGTGCGTGGTGCTCGATCGCTGGTGCTGAGGAGTCGAAGATGAAGATCTGAAACTTGGCCGTCGCTGTGAAGAGTCGAAGGGTCAAAGGCAATGCCGCCGCGCGGCGGGGGCTGTGATGAGGTCGTCGGTTGGGGACTAGAGAAGGGATTAGTGGTGCGGTTTGGGTCTGGGTCTCTAGGATGGGATGTTATAAACTTTGACCCCTAAGTTTGTTTAACAAGTTTCCAGAATTTTTATTAAAAAAATTATCACTTTATAAAATTTCGGATATTTCGGATATCCGAAATATTTTTTTCCCCGATCCATATCCGATCTGAAAATTTTCGGATATCCGATCCGAAAAATCCGAAATGCAAAAATTCGGATTGGATATCCGAAATTTCGGATCGGATCGACCGGATCACGGATCGGATCGGATATTTTTTAACAGCCCTAGCGTGGGTGCCCCGGGGTGCTGAGACATGAGCTTCATCAGGCACCGATTCTGCTTCTCGATCAGGATCATCCGCTTTGCCATGGGATCTTCATCTCCGTTCACGGGGTATTTTCAAGGTTACCTCCGTCTTGATCGTTAAAGGGGCCTCCGTCTAGGAAACCTCTATCGTCTTCCGACTCAGCGCTCTCGGAATCAGTGAGGGGTGCATGATGGGAATGTCGTCTGCACTGAAGCGACGTCGGGCCTTGGACGCTTTCGTCGAGGCCAATTCTTCTTGTAACATTTGTATCTTTTCTTGTGATGACGAGAAGTTAGAGGATAGTTGCTCGTTGGCATTTTTCATTTCGGCCATCTCTGCCTTCATTTGATCATAGAGCTTCTGCATTTCGTCGGTGTTCATTGGTGCGGCCATCTTGAGGGAATTGGAAGAAAGTGATTGATCTGGCTGTGGCCCCACGGTGGGTGCCAAATTGTTTATGCTGATTTTCACCTAAGCGACGAGATATGATATGCGGACGACAACAACCAGATTTATGCAATGTATGCTATGCAAATATGAAAGGGATTCACAGGGGAACGACACAAAGAAGTTTTGACGCGGAAAAACCCCAATGAAGGTGGGTAAAAAACCGCGGGTGGATATGAGTCCACCAATCCACTATATGCAATTGTCACTCGGAGTGAATGACAATCAATACAACCTAGAATATTTGTTCTAAGTACAATATCTCAGTTACAATGTAAATAAAAAGGTTAACTTAAGGCGCAAAGTGTTTGATGAATTGTATAGAATAAACTTATGATTGCTCGAGCTTATGTGAGTGAGGTGGAATGTGTCTCCTTCTGCTTCAGCTCTGCCGTCTTTATATAGCAGCCTTCAACTCAACGTGCCTCCCAAAATATCGGAAGTAGTTACCCAAGATCTTGGCACAATATCTCCGTTTTCTTAGCATTACCTTTGACTGCCATTTGAAGCATCTAAATTGACTGAACATGGGATGGACTCAGTAGCCCTTATTCTTCGGCAATCAGTCGTGCTTTGACCCAGTCCTTGCGTCACACTACCATTGTCAACGTCAACGTCGAGTATTCTCTGCGTCAATGTTAATCTGCAAAAATCAGCCATAACAATTTCTACAATGGCTTAACTAAGGATGAATTCTTTTCACTAGAGTTTTGTTGAATTATATGAAGTGAAGTGATTTTTGCATATGTTCACTTATTCGAACTTACTGAATTATTGAATCTTAGTTTAATATTTTCAGAACTTATTTGAATTTATTATCTTTATTTTTGGGTTGCATGGAGATGGCTTATGGATGGTGGCTTTTTGAATGATGGACGAGAGAGGGAAATAACTCTTAATCCAAAGTATGTCCATTTTTTCATTTATTTATCTTTTTGTATTTTTTTATTAACCTAGGTTATTTCGAGACAATTTAATTTGAGTCTCACCATCGAATTCGAAGCATATATGATGGTGAAAGGCCAATGAAAAATAAAAAGAAAAAAATGAAAATGGAAAGGCTATAATAGATGAAGTCCTATAGTGACATAGACTCGAGGGGAAAAGACAGAAATTGCTTAGGGTAAGGACTCTCTAGCTCATCTTAGGAAACAAGAAATAAAAGACTAAGCCTTTAAATTAGGATACACTACGCAAGAGGTTGTTGGTGATGCAGATTATCGTTATAGGATGTATTAGTAGTCTATCGACATCGACCATGTTTTGGAGTGCATTTGTAGGATCCGACACTAGATGTCAGATGTTCATCATTCCATTGGAATTCGCAGTAGAAATATAGGTTGCACCTTTTGAATTTTCTTTTAGGTGGAGGGTTCGGAGTAGACCTTATGGAAATGATCACGCCTCTATTGTGAAGGCGGTCAGAAGTAATCTTATGATTCTAAACGAAGTTGGGATGGTGATAGTGCGCTTGATGAGCTTTAAAGTAGGCTCACATTTTGTTCCTCCATTAGGTGTTCCTAAGTTATAATCTCTCAACCAGTCATGAACAAAATCGATTGGACCTTGCTTGTAAGATTTTAGAAATGAATTTCGAAATGAGAAATCAAAATAAGGAATGGAGAAATGGAAATGGAAAATCAGAGACGAGAAATGGAAATGGATTGGAAATGGAGGATTAGAAATGGATATGGGTTTTGGAGTAGTATGTGCCTAACTATATGCAAATGCGGACATGGACTGGACTGGACTGGACTATGCAAGCAGATTAGACTCGATGACTGGGCTTTCTATGGCGATAAGGAATGCTAGCTTCACTAGACTTAATGGGTTACCCTTATGGACTTAGGGGTGATTGGCTTCGCCAGACTCGATGATTTTGGGAAGCAATAATAATCACTCAAGAGGATACTGTAATTCATTAGCTCTCCCTCTCTCTTAGATAACTTTACTAATACTCTCTACAATCACTCTGGTTACTCATTGTATTGACGGTGAAATTGATATAGTGGATTGGCAATCACAAGAATCACCCGCGGTTTTTCCCCGTCCATTGGGTTTTCCGCGTCACCATTTGTTTGTGTTCTTAATTTCTTTATTTGCATCTTTATTGTCCTTTGTTTATCTCATATAAAATTTGTATATTGCTCTTGTTGTTGGCTTCCCAAAACCTTTTAAGTACTCAGTACAAAATTGGCATAAACAATTTGGCGCCCACCGTGGGGTCCTCAGCAAGATCTCTATACATCGATCATCTTTTTCTTTCTATCTATTATTTGTTCGTTTGTGCCTTCTCCCTTTTTCTGTGTTTACAATGGCAGGAGAATGGGTAACCACTCAAGAGGTCATCAACGAACTCAACCGCGTCAAAGCTGTCATGGCCGAATTGCAAAATAGATATGTCGCGTCGTGCATGGAGAAACAAAGCCTGAGTCGACTTAGAAGTCTAAGGGCCCTAAGCGTCGCAGCGTAGATGACGTCTCTAAAATGCCCGGCTTAGATGGAGGATCGTTCGAGACACCCGTAGGTCATAACATCCCCATGCATGGAGACGATCTGAATGGAGACGCAGACGCCGACGATGAGCCCGACACCAATCCCATTGGAGGACAGGACAAGACACAACAACGATCGGTCGCCAATGATCCTATCCAGCTACGTCTCCAACAACTGGAAGATATGATCGCCAGAATCCCCAGCGTCCCTGTAGACACATAATCGTGTCTCCCCATTTAGCACCCTATGATGACCAATACCCTGCTCCATTTGGTCTGGATCAAGGAAAGAATAAAGAACGAGTCTAAAATAAAATGTTTTAAGCCAAAAACCATTTTCTAATCCTTTTTATTAACTCATTTCCGAAAACCTTTTTATAACCAATTTTAATAAGCCCATTTTCTAAAACGTTTTAAAATAACCCTTTGAAGGCCCATCTTCGAAAAACTTTTAAAAATAGTTTTGTGAAAGCCCAAGCTTATAAAACCCCTTTTCTAGCCCAATTTAATTAATAGAATTAATTAATTATATTGATTAGTTTTATTAATAAAAATCTTTTATAAAAATAATCTTTTTCCAACATGTTTTTAAATATCTTTTGTCTAACTATTTTCTAAAATCATTTTATAAAAAATCATCTTTTTCCAAAGTGTTTTCAAAAATCTTTATCTAACTATTTTATAAAAATCTTTTTAGAAGCCTCTTAAGCTTTCGAAACCTATTACTGGCCCAAATTTACCTAAACCTATATATATCCTCCTAACAATTCACATTGGCGGACTAACCAATTTACACGGCACTCATAACAAAATACACGACAACTCTCACATAACACGCACGACCTACCTAAAACACTCGACTCACCTTTTATTTCTCTCGGATCTCCTAACCAAAACTCACGCACCAAATTATTAAATCCTCCACCGCCTAATACTTCGTCTAACATCGTCGAATCCTGTGCGGCAATCCACCAATTCACATCACCTGATCCTAACAAAAACATACTACCATACAAGACTTCGTAATCTGACACCAACACTGATCATCATCATCATTCACCTATCATCCCACTAATAAGGAAGCACCTAAACAAAGTCAACGAACCAAAACATAAAGTTACAACCATATTTACAACACAAAATATCAACGGAACATACTATACAAAACAACTGTTTTTTTTTTCAAGACTAGTTTAACATTCAATTTTCCAAGATCCGTATAAATCAATGACCCCGGACGGTGGTATAATTTCTGAGGGTCAACTAAATTAACTAACTTTATATTATTTTCTTTCTTTATTTTTATTATTTTCTTGAAGTTACTAACATTCTATTCATTATGTAGATTGTTAACTCGTCCCTGCGACTGTAAGTATTGTATATATTATACTAACTCCATGCAGTATTTTATTTTCTTATTTTTATTTCTTATTCATGAACATATTATTTTTCATGCCTGATTGCAATATATATCACCTTGTATTTATTATTAATCAAGACCTAAATAAATGTTCTAACTAATTCAGATAACATGGACAACCTGCTAGGAACCCATTAATATTGATTGTCTAATAATTTGTCACTAAAAATATAGTCTTTCATGTGTTTCCTGAACCAACCTAGACTAAATATTTTTAGGGTGCTTTAAAACATTATTTGATTATTCTTTGGCATAAAGTCTGTAATGAATCGATATTTAGTAGAGGCCAACTTTGGGCGAATGTGGTTCATTATAACTATATTCATACCCTCACCCCCGAACTCAATCATTGGTTCACTTTGACCATCTATGGAGTCATGACGGAGAAATCTACATTGGATAATTTGTCCCTATGTTTTTCCCATATCAAATTAGGTTTATGATTCTTCCTCTAAAGAATTGTTGGCGACTTCAAAACGTATTTTTAATAAAACCTTAACAATGGGATAGTCAAATATACGCGCTCACACCGCGTGTAGGCATTAAAGGAATTCAAAAATCCTACGCCTACAATTTGACGACTTCACTGGGGAGGATTTTAAAAAAAAATTAATTTTTTTTAAATGAGTGGGTGAAACTTGAAAAATACGATTCATTCTTATTTTTATGCCTTAGAATAATATATTGTTTTGCATGTGCATGGCTATTGTTCAGCCACCATAAGGACAATCTACCTTGCCTCATTAGCACATGTTCTATGTGTGAGGTCACCCCCGGGGGGTTTGCGCTTTGTCCTTCCAAAAAGCTTCCTGAGCGATAGTGTTGGATCTTAGTCATAAGCAACCATGGCATTGTTCTCTTGTTCCTGACTTGAGACTGGAGTGCGTCTTACACGTGGCCACCTCTTTAAGCAGAGGTACGAAGCGTGGGATCAATCTCTTAGTCATGGACCTTTTTCAGCCTTAACCTAAAACTGACCATAGTTTAAACATAGAACGTGACTTTAGGTTGGAACTCTGCATATTATACTATTTGTGCATCTTCATGTCTGCGTGCTTTAAATGCTTAGTATTACGCGACGTTTCGAGTCGAATGTCGTCAAACGAATTTTACTCAATCAAAAATTGATGAAAACAAATTTCTCCGCGTCTGCGCTTCGCGCGTTAGTCTGCGTTCAGCGCAGCAGTAGCTCTGCGCTCCACACTATCATCTTGCGTCCAACGCAGCTTATAGTGCGCAGCGCTACTCTCCGCGCCGAGCGCAGGCTTGACCTGCGTGCCAAGTCACTACCTTCTTGATCCTCACGCGCATCTTTCCTTTTTCTCACTAAAACATAGGATAATTAGATTTTTTCATCAAAAACGAAAATTCTCCATCTTTTTTTAATATCTTAATCTATTTCGAAAACTTTATCTCATATTTTTTTTTCAAATCCTAACTTTTTCGAAAATTCTATCCTCATCCTTTACCAAACTACATCTCCCATCTTTTAAAAAAAAAAAAAAATGATCTCCCATCTTTTTATTTTTTTGAAAATTCATCCTCGTCTTTTCTTCAAAAATTATTCTCCTATCTTTTTCAAAATTTCATCCCCTCTTCGATCTCCTATCTACTTCAAAAATTCTATCTCCACCTTTTTTCAAAAAAAAAATATCCATCTTTTTTCCTATCACATATTTTTTTCGAAAATTCATCCTTGATCTCTATCCTATCTATGTATGTATATAATCTATCATTTGTGTACATCGTCTAGGATTCCTTTTAGCGTCCATCTTGTTGTAAAAGTTTCATCCCCTTAGGAATTCTAATTGCACTAGAAGTCCGTCTGACCAAAATGTCTAGATTCATCCAGTTTCATTCCATTTATAGTTCTTAACCCCGTCTAACTCTATCCGTGCTAGGAGTCTTAATCCTGTCTAGGTTCACCCATCTAAGAAGTCTAGGGTCGTTAGAATTCTGTCTATCTTAGGAGTCTATGTCCATTAGAACTCGCCCATCTTAGAAGTCTATAATCCATAGAAAGTCCATGCATAATAGGAGTATAAAACAATTAGCATTTTGTCCATCTTAGGAGTCTAAATCCATTAGAATTCATTCATCTTAGGAGTTTCGAATCCATTAGAGTTCCGCTCATATAAGGGTCTAAATCCATCAGAATTCCATCCATTTTAGGAGTCTAGGTCCACTAGAGTTTCATACATATTAGGAGTCTAGCATCCTCGAAAGTTCGTCGAATCTAGAATTCTAACGTCATTAGAAGTCTATCAAGTCTAGGATTCCAAGTCATTACAATTTCATATCAATTAGGATTTGCATTCATACAAGAGTCAACCTGCATTGCATAGTCCGTCGTTCACACATTTCATGCATAACTAGAGTTATTAGGCATCTAGGAGTCTCATTGCATCCATACTCTCCATTGCATCTCATGCATTCCGCATTTAGTAGTTCCCGAACTACAAGCGATTTGATTCCCTCTTTTGGGATATGTAGGCAGCCTTTATAGGTTCGAACGCATAGATTGAGTCATTCATACATGCATTAGGTCTAGGTGCATCCAAAAAAGAAAAAGAGAGTCATACATACATGCATTAGGTCTAGGTGCATCCAAAAAAAAATCATCATGCATTTAGGATATTCAGATTCGTTCATAGAAGCTCAACTCTTTTAAAACAAACACACATTCTCCTATTCCATTCCTTTCTCTCCATCATCACCCCTATTGGATGATCCATTGTAGGAAATACGCAATATGTCAAGAACACTTCAAGAACAAGTTGATGAGTTGAAGGGTACATTGGTAGATCTTGTAGCACGTGTCATCAGACTAGAGGCACACTACCCCGTTATTCAAGAGAATTGTAATGCAAATATACAATAGTATGCCTATTGCAAATACCACACACACGATGGACATAAAACTGATTACTGCAAAAAGTTAAAAGAGGGGAGGCTTACACCCCCTACTGCTGCAAAAATGCCTAAGACAATGACCTTAATGTCATAGAAGTAGACACATCTCCGAGCTCATTAAGACATTTGGACTCGCTTAGGTCCAATCAACACAAAAAGAAAATACACCTCTTCTCTTTTCATTTAGAAAGAGACCTCATGAAGATCGAAGCAATGAAGTTGTCTCGTCACGTGACGTAGGAGTCTAGACCTGTGATTTCATTTTCTGTTTCATCTCTCTCATGTTACCCAGTCTAACATAGGATTTCGCTCTTATTGCATGTACTCATAATTTTCTACTAATAAATGAGTATTTCTTTTCTATCCTTGCACTAATGAGCATCAACGGAAATCACGATTGTCGCCTTAAAAGAAATGAATTTCTAATTCTCTCATGACTATTCTAATAAAGGCAATGAACAATGGGCATAAAAGAGGCATTCCTCCCTTCACTACAACCATTCCTCCAAACATAACACCCCTCTCCCTTTAACCTACCTCATGGGAAGTACATTTGACAACAATTCAATGTGAAGGGCAAGTAAAGAAAAAGAGCAACATCAGAAAAAAAAAAAAGGCAACAAGAAAAATCAAAGCAAAAATGACGAATAAAAAAAAAGAAGCAAAAAAATGATACAAAAAAGTGCAAAATATATATGAAAAAAAAGAAGTGTTGCAAATAAGCCCATCAATAGCTTTGTCAAAGGTATTTCTTTCAAAACCTTTAACCTTCAACCAAAACTTTAACCATAAATCTTTACAAGCTAAATCATATATCTGACAAACCTTCCCTCCAAGCAATCCATAACCATCCATGTCGCATTCCAATAAGCCATAAAAGACAAACCAAAGCCCGCTAGGTCGAAAACCCATAAGGGCGACTTAGGCAAAAGTCAGGGCATCTTCTCATTCACTAGCCTGAACTACGAATGGTCTGATTCTGCTAAAGATACGTAGGAAACCTCACCCTGAGGTCCGACCGCTTTAAATCAAACCAAACCAACATCACTATCCACCCTTGCCAAAGACCTCTTCCAAATCAATGATTAATTCAATGATTAATTCAATGCTTAATTCATTGCAAATGGCTCCAAAGCAAAATGCTAGGCAACCAATTAAAATGTTAAGAGCTACGACTGGCCTGATTCCATCAAGGATACGTAGGCAACCTCTTTTGAGGCCCGGCCATTTTAATTCAAAACATATATTTTAAAGGCTCGCCTAGGCCCATGAGAAAGCGCGATCTCCCAAATCATGAATTTTCAATGCTCATCCCCTACCCTTAGAACTAGACTGGGATTTAAACCTGCATCATAAGCCTACCTTATTGCGTGAGTCAAGTCATTATGACTCCGCCTTCTTCTAATTCTTATCCCTTCCTTTTTCTAAGCCACATTATCGCTTCTAAGCCAACCTTAGCATAACCTTTCAACACTTAGCGCTATGACCGCGCTTCATCCTTGAGTGTTCCTCTCTTTGGCCTTTCTTGTCTTCTCACCTTAGGAACCCTATATGGAATCTTCGGTCGAAACTTCCGCTAAGCGTGACGAGATATCTTTAAAATCAAGCAATCAAGCTGAGTACTTCATAAACTCCATCTTATCAGGGGCTTCATCACTATTCCACACAGAAAATCATAGGCTCCAAGTATAGGCCTATTGTAATAAGGACTTCATTACGAGTCCATACATGAAATCTTGGGTTTTAAAACCCACACTAATACAAGATTGAACCGATTGTATTGGCTCACTTAGGCCTTAACATAAGAAACTCGAAGCACATACAATTCAAGCATTACGAGGACTACAATGCATTTCAAATCCAACAGATCATCCTTCATAGGCTCCATGTGTACCTTGATAAGGGCTTCGTTACGAGTCCATACAAAATATTGTGGGCTCCAGCCCCATACGAGATCCTAACTGTTTTATGGGCTCACATAGGCCCATAACAACTACAACATATTTCGAATCAAACATAACCTATGTGGATCATCCTTGGGGGCTTCCCATTTCTCCTCTTTCAAAAATTATTTTTCTAAACAAAAAAAATTGAGCTTAGAGGAACAAAAAAAATCATATCATATGCATTAGTGTCATATCTCTGCATTAGTGTCATATCATCTGCATTTGCATTACATATTTGCATCGTCCAAACACTATGTCAATCATTGCATGCTTCCTTCATCCTTAGCCATAGGATCCTAGCATCAATCATCGAGTCACACATACACACACATATTATACACATTCTACAGTCTAGTGTCACACAGTTGCACACTTACACTATATCCTCATAGTTTAGGTCATCAGTATGTCCTATCCCTTCTCGCTTTTCAGTGAATGAACTTTTCGTAAGTTATATTTCTCGCTTTTTAGCGAATGAACTTTTCGTAAGTTATATCTTTCGCATTTTAGTGAATGAACTTTTCGTAAGTTATATCTCTCGCTTTTTAGCGAATGAACTTTTCGTAAGTCATATCTCTCGCTTTTTAGTGAATGAACTTTTCGTAAGTTTTATCTCTCGCTTTTTAGCGAATGAACTTTTCGTAAGTTATATTTCTCGCTGTTTAGCGAATGAACTTTTCGCAAGTTATATTTCTCGCTGTTGAGCGAATGAACTTTTCGCAAGTTATTCCTTCTCGCTTTGAGCGAATGAACTTTTCGCAAGTTATTCCTATTCCTATTGCTTTTAACCCAAATCAATCTACCTCGAATAATCCCTTTCATGCGAATAAACTTTTTGTAAGTTGTTCTTTTCTTCCTCGCTTTTAAGCGAATGAACTTTTCGTAAGTTATACATTTTTTCCTCGCTTTAAGCGAATGAACTTTTTCGTAAGTTATACATTTTTTTCTCGCCTACACGCGAATGAACTTTTCGGAAGTTACTCCTTTCTGTTTGCATGCTTGTGTTCATTGCATTTAACAAGGTTTCAAACCGTCAATAACGGCACACAAACCGTTAGGTCTGCGGACCACTTTCAATCAACTACAACGACTGCCTTGGAGCGGGACAATAGCTCATTACAACAGCCTTGGAGCGGGACAATAGCTCATTACAACAGCCTTGGAGCGGGACAATAGCTCATTACAACAGCCTTGGAGCGGGACAATAGCTCATTACAACATCCTTGGAGCGGGACAATAGCTCATTACAACATCCTTGGAGCGGGACAATAGCTCATTACAACATCCTTGGAGCGGGACAATAGCACATCCTTGGAGCGGGACAATAGCTCATTACAACGGCCTTGGAGCGGGACAATAGCTCGATACCAACGGCCTTGGAGCGGGACAATAGCTCATTACAACAGCCTTGGAGCGGGACAATAGCTCATTACAATCGCCTTGGAGCGGGACAATAGCTCATGATTCTTTTTCCCATATATCATTTCATTTTTGCAAATTTACAATTACTTTGCAAATATGTTTCACGCATGTCTGTTCCTGAAACCTTTGTTTGTTTTGCAGGTACAGGCGTAAAAGAATGATTTTGGATTGCAGAGCATCTAGAATCATTCTCTGTCCCGACACGTATACTTTGACTTTCAGTTTTACAAACCTCAGTCAAAGTGGGGGATTCTGTAGACACATAATCGTGTCTCCCCATTTAGCACCCTATGATGACCAATACCCTGCTCCATTTGGTCCGGATCAAGGAAAGAATAAAGAACAAGTCTAAAATAAAATGTTTTAAGCCCAAAACCATTTTCTAACCCTTTTTATTAACTCATTTCCGAAAACCTTTTTTATAACCAATTTTAATAAGCCCATTTTCTAAAACGTTTTAAAATAACCCTTTGAAGGCCCATCTTCGAAAACCTTTTAAAAATAGTTTTGTGAAAGCCCAAGTTTATAAAACCCCTTTTATATCCCAATTTAATTAATAGAATTAATTAATTATATTGATTAGTTTTATTAAAAAAAATCTTTTATAAAAAATAATCTTTTTCCAACATGTTTTTAAATATCTTTTGTCTAACTATTTTCTAAAATCTTTTCATAAAAAATCATCTTTTTCCAAAGTGTTTTCAAAAATCTTTATCTAACTATTTTATAAAAATCTTTTTAGAAGCCTACCAACTTTCAGAAACCTATTGCAACCCAACTACCTAAACCTATCTATATCCTCCTAACAATTCACATCGGCGGACTAACCAATTCACATCGGCGGACTAACCAATTCACACGGCACTCATAACAAAGTACACGACAACTCTCACATAACACGCACGACCTACCTAAAACACTCGACTCACCTTTTATTTCTCTCGGATCTCCTAACCAAAACTCACGCACCAAATTATTAAATCCTCCACCGCCTAATACTTCGTCTAACATCGTCGAATCCTGTGCGGCAATCCACCAATTCACATCACCTGATCCTAACAAAAACATACTACCATACAAGACTTCGTAATCTGACACCAACACTGATCATCATCATCATTCACCTATCATCCCACTAATAAGGAAGCACCTAAACAAAGTCAACGAACCAAAACATAAAGTTACAACCATATTTACAACACAAAATATCAACGGAACATACTATACAAAACAACTGTTTTTTTTTCAAGACTCGTTTAACATTCAATTTTCCAAGATCCGTACAAATCAACGATCCCGAACGGTGGTATAATTTCTGAGGGTCAACTAAATTAACTAACTTTATATTATTTTCTTTCTTTATTTTGATTATTTTATTCAAGTTACTAACATTCTATTCATTATGTAGATTGTTAACTCGTCCCTGCGACTGTAAGTATTGTATATATTATACTAACTCCCTGCAGTATTTTATTTTCTTATTTTTATTTCTTATTCATGAACATATTATTTTTCATGCCTGATTTCAATATTTATCACATTGTATTTATTGTTAATCAAGACCTAAATAAATGTTCTAACTAATTCAGATAACATGGACAACCTGCTAGGAACCCATTAATATTGATTGTCTAATAACTTGTCACTAAAAATATAGTCTTTCATGTGTTTCCTAAACCAACCTAGACTAAATATTTTTAGGGTGCTTTAAAACATTATTTGATTATTCTTTGGCATAAAGTCTGCAATGAATCGATATTTAGTAGATGCCAACTTTGGGCGAATGTTGTTCATTATGACTATATTCGTACCCTCACCCCCGAACTCAATCTTTGGTTCACTTTGACCATCTATGGAGTCATGATGGGGAAATCTACATTGGATAATTTATCCCTATGTTTTTCCCATATCCAATTAGGCTTATGATTCTTCCTCTAAAGAATTGTTGGCGACTTCAAAACGTATTTTTAATAAAACCTTAACAATGGGGTAGTCAAATATACGCGCTCACACCGCGTGTAGGCATTAAAGGAATTCAAAAATCCTATGCCTACAGTCCCACACCCCATGGAGAAAGCGACGTCGAATAGTTATGCAGATTCGCCCTTTGCCGATGCCATCGCCGTGATAGAGGTTCCGAAGTGATTCTCGGTCCCTACTATGAAGTTGTATGATGGCACAACAGATCCGAAAGACCACGTCGCTCAATATAAGCAGCGGATGATTACCATTTCGTTCCTTCGGAACATGCGAGAAGCATGTATGTGCAAAGATTTTGGATCGACGTTGACCGGACCGGCTCTACAGTTGTTTATCCACCTTGGTAACGACACTATCTCTTCCTTTGCTCAATTGATTAATACTTTTAATTTGCAATTTGCTAGTAGTCTTAAAATGGAAAAACAGGCTAGTGTTTTACATAGAATTGTGCAAAAATCTGACGAATCCTTGAAAGAATTTGTCCACAGGTTTAACAGGGAAAGGGTGTCGATTCCAAACTGTGACGTCAAGACTACGATTGAAGCCTTCCGACGGGGACTAGCCGAAGAGTCAGATCTATCAAAAGGACTCACAAAATATCCCTGTCCAACATTCAAAGATGCTCAAGCCAAAGCCTTGCCTCAGATCCGCCTAGAAGAGGACATGCAATCAAGGAAGGAATTCAATAACGCCGACAGTAGGAAATCGACGCCTAGTAAGAAACGCTCTTGGCGTCCAAAGCCTTACGAGAGACCACATCAAGTACATAGCGTCCGTCATACAGGACATGTCAGCTACTGGAAGAGCGACCCTAGCTTGCCGCCTAAACTCAATGAATATGGATTCAGCGTCAACGCTTCAGGTATTGTTAACACTTTGCATTCTCTTGGTAACGATGTCCAATGGCCTTTTAGGAAGGAGAAGACAACGTCAAGTCGAGATAAATCCAAATGGTTGAGTTCCATGGAGATCATGGGCATGACACTGACGAGTGCATTGCGTTAAGACGCGAAGTTGCACATCTCCTTAAAGAAGGGCACCTCAAAGATTTGCTGACAGGAAAGGGGAAAGATACTTTCTCTAAATCCAACGGACATCGACAACCTCCTTCGTCGCCGACGCATGTAAAGCTAATTGATGTCATTATCGGAGGATCAAATATTTGTGGACTAACAAATTCTGCAGCTAAGAGGCATGTGAGGGACGTCATTAGCCAAGACGTCGTCCCGAAAGAACTCCGACACCCGCGTGACGCTGAACTGGAAGCTATGCCGATAACGTTTGACGAATGTGATTTTGGCGACGACAGAGACATCCATCATGACGGTCTGGTAATTTCTCTAACTATAAGTAATTGCTTACTAAAACGTGTGTTAGTGGATAATGGCAGTTCAGCCAAATGAGGGATGCCTTGGAGGATATGAGCATCGACGAACGTGACATCATCTGGAAGTCTACTGTCCTAGTCGGATTCAGTGGAGAGGCTAAGCATACCATGGGAGAAGTGACCCCGCCTACCTATGCTAAAGGGCTGAACATGCCCACCAAATTCTATGTTGTAGACTGCCCATCGTCATATAATGTCATTCTTGGAAGACCGTGGATCCATAGCATGAAAGCTGTTCCATCCACGTATCATCAATCACTGAAATTCCCGACCAAGTGGGGAGTGCAGGAAATCAAGGGGGACAGACAAATTGCCAGAGAATGCTACAAAATGTCTCTTAAACCACGCAAAATGGACGCATAGCAATTACAGTTACAGACGTTGGGGGAACAAGAGTACGATGAGCAGCAAGTGGATGCAGCGCCGACAAGCCAGACAAAACTGTCAAAATTGGAGCGTTAATGGCTCCTGACGTCGGAGAACAGGTAATAAAGTTTCTTACAGCTATCACTTATTGATTTGCATGGTCGCATGAGGATGTCACAGGTATAGATCCCGACTTCATAACGCACAAGCTCAACGTCGATCCTCACCATCAACCAGTGAAGCAGAAAAGATGCAAGTTTGCTCCTGAGAGAAATCATATAATAATTGATGAGAGCATGAGCAATAGGGTGGGTTTTGGTTAGTCTAGGAAAAAGTAAAACTAGCTTTACTTGGTTTTACTATTGGGGCAATTGGCCCTTGGAGTTGGTTGGTCTAGACTGCCAGACCATATGCACCTCGGATGGCGTGCATAGGACGAATAGTCATTCGTCGCGTGGCAAAAAAAACTGGGCGAAATTTCTTTTTTAAAAAAAACCAGTTAAACGCTGAGGAAAAGGAAAAAGGGAGAAAGAAAGTGCTGAATGTCAGAAATCTTGCACACGCGTCAGTCAATAACGGGCCCAACTTACTGTTTGCAAACCACACGCTGCCAAGTGTCCTAGGGGGCGAGAATTTGTGGGTTTCTTGTTGAGTTAATTTTTCTAACGTTACAAATTTTGTAACGGTAATATAAAAAAAGTACACTAATGGCTATAAAATAATTTTATCTATAAATGGAGCCTGAATTTTATATATTTTACCACACTTCTTCCTAACCTATTTTTTTCTAATTACTCTCTCCTACCTAATATTTCTTATACTAAGCCAATATTATGGATTCAAATAATCCTAATTACTCATCTGTATTTTTTAAATTATCTATCTTATGTAATGTGTTCCTTTGTTTTTTAATTATAATGTCAAGTTAGTGTAATTTAATTTAACGTAAGCTAATTAGCTTTTATTATTAAAATACATAAATAATTGGTTTATATGTCACTAATTAAAATATGAATACAAAACATCTATTTCATATAAAAATAAATATTTGGTAGGAGAGGGAGTATATGGTGGGGTATATCAAAAGTAGGAGAAAGAAATAGAAAAACCAAGTAAGATTAGCCCACCCATTGTGGGAAAAAAAAGATGAGTTGGTGGGAGTTTAGTGGGATGTGAGGTGTAAGAAGGAGGAAAGGAGAGAGAATGACAAAAACTCAAAGACCAACCAACCCATTGGTGATGCTCTGAGATCCAAAAATTGATCGACACCGGCAAGGTAAGAGAAGTAAAATACCCTGATTGGCTTGCTAACGTCGTCGTTGTAGGAAAAATAATGGAAAGTGGTGAGTCTGCATCGACTTCACTGATCTTAACAAGGCTTGCCGAAAGATCCATTCCCTCGCACATTGACACCCTTGTCGACGCCACCGCTGGACATGAGTTGCTAACATTTATGGACGCCTTCTCCGGTTATAATCAGACACTTATGCACCCAGAAGACCAAGAAAAAACGTCGTTTATTACTGACCGGGGCATCTATTGTTACAAGGTGATGTCGTTTGGGTTGAAAAACGCTGGCGCGATGTACCAGCGTCTAGTCAATTCTATGTTCAAGGACCAGCTAGGAGATACTATGGAAGTATATATTGATGACATGTTAGTGAAATCCAAAGCTGCAAACGACCATGCGTTTCGCGTTTACAACTGGCATTTGACGTCATACGAAGGTACCGAATGAAACTTAATCCTACTAAGTGCTCTTTTGGAGTGTCTGTAGGAAAATTTCTAAGGTACATCGTCATGCAACGAGGAATAGAAGCCAGTCCTAATCAGATAAGAGCTATCATTAACATCCAATCTCCGAGGAATGTCAAAGAAGTCTAAAAACTCACAGGACGTGTCATAGTTCTGAACCAGTTCATATCCAAATCTTCTGACAGATGTCGCCTATTCTATGATGTCTTAAAAAAAAAAAAAAGGCTTTGAATGGACGGAACAACACGAAAAAGCGTTGCAGGAGCTCAAACAATATCTAATGACTTCTCCCTTATTGTCTCAGCTGACGGCAGACGAACCATTGCAGCTTTATGTCGCCGTCAGTGAATCTTCTGTCAGTGACATCCTAACAAGGGAAGATACGGATGGAAAACTACCAATTTATTATGTAAGTAAATCACTTGTAGATGCCGAAACCATGTATTCGTCTTTAGAAAAGCTTGTATTAGCATTAGTCACTGCTTGTAAAAAACTAAAACATTATTTTGAAGCTCATGCGATATGTGTTAAGGCTAACTATCCTATTAAGACTATTTTAAGACGTCTAGAGTTGACAGGAAGAATGAGCAAGTGGGCTATCACTCTTAGCAGTTATGACATCAGGTACCAACCAAGGACGGTGATAAAATCACAAGCATTGGCAGATTTTGTGGCTGACTTCAGCCCACGCTTAGAAGCATCGGCGCAAAGCGAAGTAATTATGCTATACATCAATACAGTTAATACTAAATGGGTGTTATATGTAGATGGATCTTCAAATTTTCGAGGAGTTGGACTTGGTATATTCTTTGAAGTCGCCATAAGGGGACATTATTGCCCGAGCAATCAGTTTGTGATTTCAAGGCGACAAATAATGAGGCGGAGTACGAAGCGTTGATAGCGGGACTAACATTGGCCAAAGACTTGGGAGCAACAATCGTCGAAGTGTATAGCGATTCATTACTAATAGTCAGTCAAATCAATGAGGAGTTTGCCGCCAAAGATTCCAAAATGACGGCGTACCTCGAGGTAGTTCGTTCAAAGGTAAAGATTTTTTTCAACATTTAATATCCATCAAATCCCCAAGGACCAAAATACACAGGCAGATGCATTAGCCAACATTGGATCAGCCATGAGGACGTCAGACTTTAAAAGCATACCAATAGCATATTTGACGACGCCGGCAATCGATCGTTCAAAAAGTGAGATGGACGTCAACGATATCTCTGCAATACCCCCTACCAGTTGGACGGCATCAATTATTTCATACCTTAAAGACGACGTACTCCCAAAAGACAAGATAGAGGCCAGAAAGGTACGTTTTTCAAATCTTCAATGTATATTTTGATAGACAACGTCCTACTTCGAAAGTCAACCGCAGGACCATATTTACGATGGCTCGACGACAACTAGTGCAAACAAGTGCTTCAAAAAATGCACGACGGCAGTTGTGGTAACCATTCAGGTGGACGCAGTTTGTCCAATAGGACCTTGAGGATGGGTTATTATTGGCCGATGTTGCGTCACGACGCCAACGAATATGTCAAGAAGTGCGACGCTTGTCAACGACATATTGTATGTCCCATAGACCAGCTGAGAAGTTACACCCAACCATTACCCCATGCCCCATGGCCCTTCATGAGGTGGGGGATGGACATTGTCGAAAAATTACCTCTTCTTGCTGGGGTAAAAGTATTTATCTTTGGCATTGACGGATTATTTCTCCAAATGGATCGAGGCTGATTCATTTACTCAGGTACGTGATTAGGAAGTAATTACTTTCATATGACGAAACATAATTTGCAGGTTTGGCGTCCCATCAGAGATAATCTGCGACAACGGATCACAATTCATTAGTGAGCCCACACGCAGCTTCCTAGCAAAGTGGAACATACAATTAAATATGGCAACGCCAAGGTATCCACAGACGAATAGACAGGCTGAGTCAAGCAACAAGTCAATCATAAAAGTCCTCAAGAGACGCTTGAAAGCAGCCAAAGGCAAATGAGCGGAAGAGCTTCCATCAATTCTATGGACAAACAGGACGACGCCCAAGACGGCGACGGGTCAGACGCCGTTTTCTTTAGTATATGGTTACGAAGCCGTCCTACCTCCAGAAGTGCAAATCCCGACGGCAAGATATGGGTTATTGACGCCAGATAGGAACGACGTCGAGCTAAGCAATGACCTTAATACCAACGAGGAGTTGAGAGAAGCAGCCTTAGTGCGCATGTCATCACAACAACAGATAGTCGCACGCAGTTTCAACAAAAAACGTCAAAGCCAAGACATTAAAGATAGGCGACTAGGTACTTAGAGAATTCTTTCAAAATACCAATTAAATGCAGGTAAATTGGCACCAGCGTGGGAAGGGACATATCAAGTATGCAAGGTGGTAGGAAATGGCGCCTATAGATTGCGAACGAAAGAAGGTAAGCATGTTCCTAGGAGTTGGAATGCAACTCACTTAAAATTGTATCACTTCTGAATAATATATTGACAACAAAAGGGACGTCAATTGCAACACGAGTAAGAGAGTCATAAGTAATTTACCAATTATTTTTTTCCTTTTGTTTTCAACATAATTTATTCTTTACTATTATTTTTATAGAACATCCTACCGACTTGAGCGTCGGAGGGTCGTTGGCTTCACCCTTCTTTGTGAAGACAGGTGTCGGGAACAACAATATGCTTGCGTTGGACAACAAGTCATCCGGTAACGACATCATCGGTAAGATCTTGGCGTCATGTTAGCTTGGACGTCGACTCCAAATTGACAAGGCATACTCCGTATAGTTGGATTAAAGTCAGCGTCGAATATGACACAATGCGATGTCAACCCACAAAGCACAATACATCTTGGAAGACGTCGCAACATTTCACATACAAATGTGCGATAAATGGCTAACTGGAAGAGGCAATATTACCCTCCACTTGCAGTTAGCACAAAAATTGGCACAACACCAAAAGGTACCTATACGTACATACATACGTCTACTACGAGATACACATACAACATACACATACTTGTACAATGAACACATATGCATAAACGCAACAAACACGTCACATTGATGAAATTGCTAATAAAGCAATAGTTAAAAGTACCAAAACAAACACACCACTTGAAGTTTTAGACTAAGACAAATATTGTTTAAACTTGGTGACCCAACACCCAAAAACCACAATAAAAAGAAGTTTGTTGAAGCCGGGAGTCATAGCACCTAAAAGCTTTCAACTAAGAAGAGCTAATTTGTCTCCGTTTATCCTTGACACTGTCCGCGAGGACGGATTCGGCGATCGTCGTTGTATCAGCGAGTGGACGCAGTCGGAAGCAAATCTTCCGGAGTCCCAATGTGCTCCCGGGAAAGTGTTGACGTCCTTCTCAAGGGTCCAAGAGGACGTTTGACCCTCCATGAATTGTTTCATCGGCCTCGTCTTGGTCTTCCAAGTATAGTAGCTGGCAAGCATTAGTGAGCTCTTTTTGCAACACCGACAGTTTGGCTCCCATCTCAGCAACTTGCGCGTACGACACCTCCTTCGCCTCTTTCAACGTTGTCACTTTAGTTGTTACCACCTTCAATCGGTTTTCAGCCGATGTCCGAGCAACAATGGATCTGTCTAACTTCTCGTGAAGGGTTTTGCACTCACGTTCCAACGTCAAAGCATTGCTATGCAGAGCCGGCGATTCTGGACAGCCTGAAGACAAATAACAATGGTCATTCAAGGAAGAATTGATAAAACACATACATGGCATGCGAGATACTTACATGAAGTTGCAGTGCTAATCCCTCACTTGCCACATGTTGGAGGGAGATTGGCTAGCGTTCTTTGAGGCGCGGAGAAAGCTAACTTTTCAGCAGCCGGCCATATAGTAGGAGCCACCCATTCCATGAATTGCTTAGGGAGAGATAGTGAAAGTTTCCCCTTCGGGAGATGAAGTCGTTGCGGGTTTGGCAACCGACGCCGTCATGGGTAACATTGACGGAAGGTGCCGGCATCGGTTCTTGTTGCTTCCTTTTCTTCTTCATCCGTTCCAGCATCTCAGACTCTTACAATACGATGCCGGGGGATTTGGATTTGGTGGATAGAGTCTTCTCTGGCGTCATGATGTAAGTCGGATGTAAGGCATGTCATATGTAAGCATTGACAAGGGATGAATGACGTACCGAAGCCAAGGAAGGAGAGTCGTCGTCGGTTGGGTCGATGGGGTCTTGGTTGATCGGCTGGCGTCGGCAGCACAAGGTTGAAATTGTTTCGAAAAGTGCGCTCCTCGAGATTTGTAAGTTTTCAAGAGCTTGTTGACCTTTCCTCTGGAGTATTCGCTTGCTTCAATGGGCAGGGGCGGAACCTCCGCAAATGGGGAAACAATTAGAAAAATGTCAACGTCGTCAACATCGAAACACACATAAAGGAAAGATAATTGGTTTTTTCACCAGGTACCCCTGAGGTTTCACAATATTCACCTGGTACCCTCGCGTTTTCAACAATTCACCTGGTGCCCCTGAGGTTTTGAAAAATACATGGCTTGCCCCCTCTTAGTTAAGTTTCCGTTACATTTTTTATTCACCATTTATCCCTACGGTTTGTGAGAATTTAGGATTCGACGATTGCCAACATTTCCACTCGTATTTCATTTCTCTCTCCACCACAACAAGCACCAACACCACCACCCCTACCTCCCACTCTGCATCACCACTAAAACTACCTCCCTCCACTCTTTGCTTCGCCAGGCGCCTACGTCTCCAACCGGATTTCCTTCTCTCACTTTGCCTTGATTTCTCTCTCTTCAATTTTTTTTGGTTGATCCTAACCCCATTGAAATGTTTGAATCCTAACCCATCCCATTCCCTTCCCCTCCACCGCCCCACCTCCTCCCCTTCCACCGGCCCCCCCCCCTTCCCCTCCCCTCCACCACCGCAGCCCCCCTCCCCTTCTCCACCACCGCCCCCAGGCCCCCACCCCCTCCCCTCCCCCTCCTCCCGTTGCGGCCCCCCCCCCCCCCCCCTCCCCTCCCCCCCAGTCGCGGCCCCCCACCCCCTCCCCCTCCCCTCCCCTCATCGCGGCCCCCCACCCCTCAACCTCCCTCTGCCGCGGCCCCCACCCCTCCTCCTTCCGGTCCGGACCACCATCTCCACCATTCGAACCACCATCTCCACAATCGAGCCAACCAAGTGCGGAAATCGAGCCAACCAAGCCCATAAATCGAGCCAACCAAGCCCATAAATCGAGCCACCCAAGCTCGGAGATCGAGCCACCCAAGCCCGAAATCGAGCCACCCAATCCCCGTCGTTTGGTGCAAGAGAGAGAGAAACAACGGCAAGGGGTCACGAGAGAGAGAAACAACGACGAGGGGTCGTGAGAGAGAGAGAAACAACGACAAGGGGCTGCGAGAGAGAGAAACGCCGACAAGGGGGTGGTGCGAACGTTTGGTGGTGCGAACGTCGTTCTTCTTGTTGTTGTTTTGGTGGTGCGAACGGCAAGGGGCTGCGAGAGAGAGAAACGCCGACAAGGGCTGCACCTAGGATGGGAGGGGAGAGGCTGGGGCGAGGGAAGGGGTGAGGGGAGGTGGTGGGGTTTGGGTGGTTAGGACATTAGGGTGGGGTGGGGGTCGGGTGGTGGGGTTAGGGGTTAGGGAGAGAGATAGGTTAATTAGGGTTTAAAGTTATTAATTAGGTTTAATTAGAGTTAATTAGGATTAATTAGTATTAGTTAGGTTAGTTAGGGGTTAATTTGGTTGATTTAGCCTTAATGACTAACGGAGTTGACGGTCGTTAGTCATTAAGGGTATTCTAATGATTTTTCAAAACCTCAGGGGCACCAGGTAAATTGTTGAAAACGCGAGGGTATCAGGTGAATATTGTGAAACCTCAGGGGTACCTGGTGAAAAAACCGTTTATTACCTTCAGTGTTCTAGCCGACACATAAGTTAGAGTTAGCCCGTTCTATTGTTGCTTTATCGACAAAAATGTATCTTTTCTTCCACCCTCTCGTCATTAGCCCCGGTATTTTCCACTAGGGAACAACCTCCGGGGCCTTAAAAACAAAGTATACCTCGTGTTCTCCACTTTCTTTACTTCATACACGTAAAGCGAATCTCCCAATTTTAATTCCATATTCATACCCCTAGGCAAAATATCTATCACCTGAATAACCCTTTAATTCCATATTCATACCCCTAGGCAAAATATCTATCACCTGAATAACCCTCCATGCCAAATGCATAATTTGTCCTAGGCTCACTTGCAAGGTTTCAAGTAGTTCACTCATTAGTGGGTTCAAAGGAAATTTGTGGCCTATCTTAATACTAGTGGGAAAAACCTTATATGACACAACAAAACTGATCCGATTCTTACAAAACCGGATCAGTAAATCCACCAAATTATGGGCGCAAAAGAACGGTTACATTAACTGATCCGGTTGGCAATGGAATTGGATCAGTTTCATCAACGGATCCGGTTGGGTTTGTCTACTGATCCGGTTCAGCTCAGCTGACCGGATTAGTTAACACTTATATTAGGTCCAACTAGCCCATTTTCCCCAAAAACCGAGCAAGAAAATGGAGAGCACGAGGTATCACCCCTGTTCTTATTGAAGATATAGGCTGCTGCCGATGTATCGAAGTACCGAGGAAAAGTTCCAAAGCAGCAGCTTACATTTCTTTGTCTTAGCTAGCTATGTGTAAAGTAATTAGTTATTAGTTAGGCGAGCTGTAATAACTAACTTCCTGATTTCAAGGAAGTTAGTTACATTAGTTAGAGAGGGTTATTACATCACTTGTAATAAACACAAGGTCTATAAATACCTTGCTGTGATAGTTTCCGTAATTCATTCAAACACTCACAAAATGAAATGAATATTCTCTCTCTATTCTCTCTCTATTCTCTCTATACTTCTTGTTCTAAAATGCTGAGAATTATTACAGTTCTCAGTCTGCCTCTTTTCCCGCATACAAAGCCCAAAACCCAGCCCAAACTCTCTCACCTCTACCCTTGAAACTCTCGCCCAACTCCCTCCTCTGTCCTCTCTAGTCTCTAACCTCTCATTTCCCCCATCTCCTCTACTGAACCGGTGTTCGGTGTTCCCCTCTCATCTCCTCTCTCCATTTTCGTCGATCATCTCCCTCTTCTCTCCCCTTCACCAGTCGCTTCATCGCCTGCAACTCCACCTCCATCTCTGGATTATTCGCCGCGTCTTCGCCAAGAATTTTCGACTTCAATTTTGAGTTGATTTTCGCAAACTGAATTGTGATGTTTTGTTCAATGAAATTGTGAATTTGTTGTATGCACGCAGACGCAGTTTCAGTCGAATGTGTGAGTGTATGTAAGTTGAAGCTATGGAGAGGAGAAGGGAGTGTTGGGAGGTATGGTTGTAGTGTTCTTTCTTGTGCTTGGAAGGCGCCTAGGGTTCTCACTGGTTCTTTAGCTAGTACTACTCAGAGTTCGTTTCCGTCTTCGTCGTCGCCTTATTCTTGTAGAAGATTCAACCGGCATAGATATGTGAGTTGATTTTTGTTCTTTTGTATGGTATTCATGCTCAATTTATCGCTGTAATGGGAGAATTTTAGCGTTCTATCGTTATCTGATGTATAAAAGTCTCTTTTTTAGGGTTTCTTTTTTAGGTTTTTTGATTTTTTCGAATTACTGGAATTAGGGTGATCTTTGAATTTTTCGAATTACAATACATGTATATTTTTTCTTGAAATTAAGAAATTTGGGTGTTTGGTTTCTTAGGAAAGTGGAAAAGGGCTTCTTTTAGTAAGTTTCTGCTTGATTTTTGACCGTGGGTAACTCAATGATGCTTGTTGGCATGTTTTGTGGAAACCTTTTTGTTGAAAGCACATTATTTTTAGAATTTTATACGAGTTTTGCGCTAGGGTTTTAGCATATGTTATAAGCTGACTGATTGAAGCTTTCTATTCTACTTTTTTTTCATAAAAAAATAACTTTTCAAGAAATTGTAAGCTAAAACTTTATTAATGTGGTTAAGTAAGAGGATTAGTCACTTTCATTTCCTGTTTTCTTGAAATTTAGCAATACTGTGAGGCATATTTAAAGTGTGTGAAAGTAAGATATTGTTTCTCTTTTACTTCACTTAACTGGTATGAAAGATTTCACTTAGCTATCAACAGTACCTACTAAAAACCTTTGTGATAAGGGATGACTAGTTTTTGGGTACTGTATAAATATCAATTATCCAGTTTTCTGCTGACTTAATTGAGTGTGAGGTTGAGTATTGCTAATAAGAATTTTAGTCGCTTAATTCTGGTATTGCAATGTGTAAATTCTATATCATGTATGTGATACTTGCTACAGCTCTATGCTTAGAGTTAGATGTAGACTGGATCATGCAGGGAATGGTGATGTGCCAATTTGATTTATGTTAATAAGAATGGGATAGTCGGAAGCTGTACAAGTACCATTGATGTACTTGCTGCTTTGCTCTTTTCGAATCATTTTTATGGTTACTCGGAATATAGTTTCATGTTTAGTTGCTTGTAATTGTTAGGAGTAGGATTTGTTTCTGACGGTGCCAGAAGTGAGGTATAAGATATTGGTGGTAGAAATGGAGAATTACGAGGTACTAGAGCAGATTGGAAAGGGTGCCTTTGGTTCAGCCCTTCTTGTGCGGCACAAACTTCAGAAAAAGAAGTGAGTTCATCTCTTACCTGTCTGCTTTGAGTAACAGTTTGAGTTTCTAATGATACCAACATTTAGGCATATTCTTGTGTGGTTTTGTTCTCATGGTGAATTGGTGATATTCTATTTAGGTATGTTCCTCTTAAGAGCCTCAATTTGTATGCCCTGTCTAGGTAAAAGTTGATCTCATATCTGACTATTCCTATCATCCTTTTAATGCCTAATGCTATATGTTTGTGCTGACAAATTTGTAAATTTTTGTCCAGCTTTACAGATGAAGTTTACAAGAATATGTCACGTCTTACTCATCTGAGATTCTTAGATCTTTGTGGAGCTCAGGTAGATTTCTTGTCTTCAGATTACGATATGACAATTGTTGAAGCTCTAATCTAATAGGTCTTACTCATTTTGATGTCTCTTCTAACAAACATGTTTGCCTATATATGATTTAAGTTTCTTATATGTATGTAGAGATTTTGATGTTATCTTATTGATTATTGAATTAATCATTGTAGGAGAATGGCAAAACCTGAGTTAGCAATGGTCTGTACTGATGAGGATGTGCTCTTCCCGGACTACATTTTTGATGGTTTTGCTGGTAAAGGCGTGTTTAGTGTAGTGAAGAAAGCAACGGACACAAGGACTGGATGCTTAGTAGCTGTTAAGATGATCAGTCTGCAAATACTTCAGTGAAACAAAGCAGCAGAAGATCAAGGTAGTGCGTAATTTAATCTGTTCTTATCATGGTGTGTTTATTAAACTTTTTCGAACTCTAATTTATTTTTGTTAGATACGCGTGGGATTGCTTCTTCATGAAGAACCCTATATATGATCCATTAAGTTCCTAGGCCAGAGTTATTTAACTGATAAAAATGACAATTTTACCTTTGTTTATCAGTACTTTGATTGAAAAGACAGGCAATCTATATGATTTTGTAGTCCATTAACATGTCCTTAACTTAAGTGTGTGATTTGTCTGTGTTATTTATTAGTAATTTGCTTGTTCTGTCTAATTTGTTACATGCTTGGAGGGTTTAAGAGACTGAGTTAATTGGTCTTAATTTGTTACTTGTTTTCTCCTTATAGTGGAAAGAGAGATGACAATTATGAGGAAGTTGATGAATCCTTATGTCATTCAACTGTATGATGTTGTATACACACCATCTCATGTATGTCTCATTATGGAGTATGCATCAAAGGGAGATTTCTTTGATTATGTTGCTTCAAGGAAGAGCCTGGAAGAGGATGAAGCACGGCCATTTTTCCGCCAGGTAGAAATTAAAATCAGATTTTACTTGTTTTCAGAATCTTACTACAAAGTTTCAGAATGTTTTGATTGTAGATATGCTAATCTTCTTTTATGTGGAGTCAGTTGATAGCAGGATTCGAGTATTGCCATGGAAAGATGGTTGCACACTGTGATCTGAAACTCGAGAACCTGCTTTTTTAGACGAAAATCTCAATCTGAAGATAATAGATTTTGGTCTGAGTGCCTTCATGAATGACAGTTCTATGCTGAATGAAAGTTGTGGAAGCCCACATTATGCTGCTCCAGAGGTCTAAAATGACATTCTCATACTACAATGTTGTGGTTTAATGTTTTATGTTTTTGTAGAAGTAAAGAATATTTTTATGTATCTAATTATTTATGTTTATGCTTCAATTAAGCATAATATGCTTAATAAAATGAGTATTGATATATACTATTGATTTTGTATCAATTAATAATGAAAAAAATGCAAAAAAAAAATGTGGTTTTTTGGGGGTCAAGCGATCCGGTTTGCTAGCCCATCCGATCCGGACCAAAATCAAATCGGTAAGCCCGATTTTGATCGAATCGGATGGGCTTTTTTCCACTAGTGTAAATGGGTACTCATACAAAATTACCCAGCCATCAGGGCAATCGTCGGGCCTCTCATTTTTTTAGGGATTCTAGCCTTAGTGTCAAAGCGTAAACCTGCTTTTTCCACAAAATCGTCTATTTGATCTTCTAAAATTTCACTTACGGCACTAGGTCCGCCAATAAATCCGGCATCTATAATTACAATCTTTTTACCGGCGTTGAGGGTTTTTGTGGGTCTCTTAGATTTCCTAATCTTGGGGAGGTCTTTTGGAGCCATGGGGAGAAGTCGAACGAAAGGAAGAGAGAAGGGGAGATGTATATTACCTGTTGGAGAACCGGAGAAGATGAAGAAAACCTTGGCCGTCGGAATTGCCAAGAAAGTGCTTGGAGGAGATAGAGAGAAAAAGCGTTTTCGGAGTTTTTTGAGGAAAGAGTGAAATGACAAAAGTAACTGGTGAAGATTATAAAAAAAAGGAGGGGGGAAACATGAGAAGCCAAACAATCATGGGCATTGGGACACGTAATTGCGCCACTTCCCAATATGTTTGTACAGTGGCATCTATTAGGGGCAATTGTTTGGCCCAGATAATTATCTTATTAGCAGCAAAAGATTAATTTTGAATTATGAAGATAAGGGGTAGAGGTAATCAAAGGAACGTGTGATTTGCTACTGGGATCCACTATCAAAATTGTTTGAGAGAATAAAGGGAAGCGATTAGGAGGTTGGTTGTTGCGTCCTATCTCCAAGGAGGGCTTGACAACGACTACAACGAGATATTCTTGGGTTATATATATGTAGAAAAGTTGTAACCTAGTTAATTCATTCAGCTCCACATTGACTACATACTGTAATTCATTAGCTCTCCCTCTCTCTAAGATAACTTTACTAATACTCTCTACAATCACTCTGGTTACTCATTATATTGACGGTCACATCGATATAGTGGATTGGTGATCACAAGAATCACCCGCGGTTTTCCCCGTTCATTGAGTTTTCCGCATCACCATTTGTTTGTGTTCTTAATTTCCTTATTTGCATCTTTATTGTCCTTTTTTTTATCTCATATATAATTTGTATATTGCTCTTGTTGTTGGCTTCCCAAAACCTTTTAAGTACTCAGTAGTCAGTACAAAATTGGTATAAACATCATCCATTATAATACACATGTAGCCAACCATATCTCACGTCATCTTATAAATAAATCATATAATCAAAGACCAAATGATCATCAACCTAATAACATTGGACATATAACAAATTAAAATGAATAAATGTTTACCTCCTCCAGTAGTGCTTAAACTCATTCTTTGAATCACATCACTTTAAGACATAATTGAATACATCAACGAAAATGTCCTTTTCCCTCAACCCTTTTATATTTACAATCGAATTCTTGCCTATATGCCACGTGCATAACCGGTGAATAGCACTTGGAAACACTTCGGATATTCCATCGGCCATAGCTCTACTTTGATCGATCATTATTGTAACAGGGAGGCTTCCCACCCATACTCCTTAAGAAAGAAGAGAAAAGCCAAACAAAAGAATAAGTAATCTCATTTAACACAAATCCAACCCCAAACATAACATTTCTTTGGTGGTGGTTCATCCCAACAAAAGGACCACACACATCATTGCGTAACGATTCGTCTTGTATGTCGTGTCATGCACAACCAAATCCCCAAAGCACTCATAATCCCTCTTCATCTGTCCATCTCTCCAAAATATATTGACAAGATGACCCCCATCATCAAGCTCGATATCATAAAAAGATCGCTTTCCTTAGCTTGTCTTCTACTAAAAGTCTTTATCAAATGGTTTGTGTCGCACCCGTCGATTTTCTTCTTTTTATCGGCCGCAACCACATCATATGCATCTCTGCTAGTAAATCCCATGTTAGCATAACCCCCAGCTTCTTTCCTCAATACTCTAACTGCATCCAACACAGCAACCCCACTACTCCTCAGGCTGCTGATCATTTCCAAATGCTCCTCTGTCACTTTTCTATGCCACCTGATGAAGTGCCTCTTACGGTCTTACCTAGAGGAACCATTCCAAGATTATACACCATATGGTGCCTAACAACAGTAAACATATCACTATCTTTGTCAACGTCAAACTGGATATGCGCTTTACACCCAGTACGTTGATAAATCTTAAAATAAGCCTGGAAAAAAATGAACACAAGTCTATCCGTAATGAACATCACCTACTTTCGGTTGAAAATGGCTTGATCCAAAAAGAGCATAATCACTAAACTTCAACACAACCCCTTCAGATACAATGAACATCATCTTGATATGAAAGTACATTAAACTAAACTAAATGAACATCAACCTGAACATGCTCAACTTAGAAATCAACAAACATTAAACATCAACCGCAAACTTCACAGTATTTAATGCATTAAATTAGGATCTATTAACCAATATTCAATGCACCTAACTCTAGGCTAAAAGTTAATGAATCAGATTCCAAATGTCGTTATAAAAAGGCTTGTTCATTACGTTCATTTCATATAATCAATCCTTCCCTTCCTCCCTTCCACACAAAGAAAGCCTATAACTTGAAACATGGATCCACAAAATTACACGACACATTGAAGAATGCTTTGAAGGCCACTGAAGCTTATTTTACAAGCATGGATGGTATTTGATGAAGAAACTACATGAATTAAAACAACAAGAAGGAAAAGATACAATGGCCAAACTCTAGGAAATCTCGCAAGTTCGTAACATCTTTGTCAAACCTACTTGTAAGCGTAGGTGCTGCGAGTGATTTTGTGAATGAGGTTGCCGAGGGAATTTGGTGTGTGAGTTCGAAAGTTTGGTTTATGCCGTGGAAGGTGAGTGTCCTTTTTTAGATGGAGGAGATTGGGGTAATATATATGTTTAGGTAGGTTTAGGTAGTTGAGTTGCAATAGGTTTCCGAATGTTAGTAGGTCTCTAAAAGATTTTAGAAAATAAAAGATTTTAGAAAAGAGTTAGTAAGAGATATTTAAAATCACTTTGCAAAAAGATTATTTTTATTGAAAAAGATTTTAGAAAATAATTAGACAAAAGATATTTAAAAACACTTTGAAAAAATATTATTTTTATTAATAAAACTAATCAATGTAATTAATTAATTCTATTAATTAAATTGGGCTAGAAAAGGGGTTTTATAAAATTGGGCTTTCACAAAACTATTTTTTTAAAAGGTTTTCGAAAGATGGGCCTCAAAAGGTTAATTTAAAACGTTTTAGAAAGTAGGTTTAGTAAAACTAGTTATAAAAAAGGTTTCGGAAATGGATTAATAAAAAGAGTTAGAAAATGGATTTGGGCTTAAAACATTTTATTTTAGACTCGTTCAATATTCTTTCCTCGATCCGGACCAATTGGAGCAGGGTATTGGTCATCATAGGGTACTAAATGGGGAGACACGATTATGTGTCTACAGAAGCCCCCACTTTGATTAAGGTTTGTAAAACCGAAAGTCAAAGTATACGTGTCGGGATGGAGAATGACTCTGGATGCTCTGCAATCCAAAATCAATTTTTTACGCCAGTACCTGCAGAACAAGCAAAAGTTTCAGGCACAGACATATATGAACAAATTTGCAAAATAAATGTAAATTTGCAAAAATGAAATGATATAGGTGAAGAGAAATCATGAGCTATTATGGTCCCGCTCCAGGGTGTTGATGACGTGTAGAGCTATTATAGTCCCGCTTCAGGGTGTTGATGATGTGTAGAGCTATTATGGTCCGACTCACGACGGGATAGAGCTATTAATGGTCCGGCTCATGACGGGATAGAGCTATTAATGGTCCGGCTCATGACGGGATAGATAATTTGTAGAGCTATTAATGGTCCGGCTCACGACGGGATAAAGCTATTAATGGAGCTATTAATGGTCCGAGCTCACGACGAGATAAAGCTATTAATAGTCCGGGCTCATGACGGGATAGATAATTTGTGGAGCTATTAATGGTCCTAGGCACACGACGGGATAGAGCTATTAATGGTCCCGAGTCATGACGAGATAGATAATTTATGGAGCTATTAATGGTCCTAGGCTCACGACGGGATAGAGCTATTAATGGTCCGGGCTCATGACGGGATAGATAATTTGTGGAGCTATTAATGGTCCGAGCTCACGACGGTATAGAGCTATTAATGGTCCGAATCATGACGGGATAGATAATTTGTGGAGCTATTGATGGTCCGGCTCACGACGAGATAGAGCTATTAATGGTCCTAGGCTCATGACGGGATAGATAATTTGTGGAGCTATTAATGGTCCGGCTCACGACGGGATAGAGCTATTAATGGTCCGGCTCATGACGGGATAGATAATTTGTGGAGCTATTAATGGTCCGGCTCACGATGGGATAGAGCTATTAATGGTCCGGCTCACGACGGGACAGAGCTATTAATGGTACGGCTCATGACGGGATAGAGCTGTTAATGGTCCCGCTCCTAGGTAATGTGTTGTGATGATGGTCCGCGGACCTAACGGTGTGTTTTCCGCTGTTAATACTCCGGAGTACGTGTTGTCTCTCGAGCAAGATTTGCGTACAGTATAGCATGTTGGTAGAATGGTAAAATTGTATTTTTGTTGCGGATTTAAAAATCCGCTAGTTTTGTCGCACGCAATGTCGAATTGTAATGAATATTTGAATTCATTGGAAGTTGAGAGTGTGGGCCCCACTTGGCTAAGAAGCCCCCAAGCGTGTTGTATAGGACTGTGCGCCAGACGCACCGGCATGCGCTAGGTGTGGGATGCTGCGCCGGACGCAGTTTGCTGCGTGCGATGTCGTAATGAACATTTGAATTCATAAGGAGTTGAGCATGTGGGCTCCACTTGGCTAAGAAGCCCCCAAGAGCGATGTAAAGGGATGTGCGCCGGACGCACCGGCTGCGCGCTTGGCGTGGGATGTTGCGGCGGGCCGCGATGCGCTACGTGTGGCGACAATGTTGTCGGTGTGCTGGACGAACCATGTATATAGCACTTGGCTTCTGTTGTTAAATTGTAATGGTCCACAGACCTGGGCAGAATATAACTCGTATAGAGTTGTTCAATGTTGGGTGCCTGTAAATACAAAGAATACACAGATATACAGACAAACAATGCATGTTTCCTGTGATGTGGGTGCTAGTGTATGGATAGGAAAAGACTTGACCTATAAAGAGTGACCTCTAGTACTCTAGACTTAAGGGTGCTATCGTGTATGCATACGTGCGTGTGTATGTGTGACTCGATGATTGACGCTAGAATCCTATGGCTAAGGACGAAGGATGCAATGTTTTGACACAATGTTTGGACGATGCAGATATGTAACGCAAATGTAGAGATATGACACTAATGCAGAGGTATGACACTAATGCATATAATATGATTTGATGATTTGATTGTTCCATTAGAAGCTCAAATTTTCGTTTTAGAAAATTGTTTTCGAAAGAGAAGAAAAGGGAAGCCCCTAAAGATGATCCATGTAAGTTATGTTTGATGCGATATGTGTTGTAGTTGTTACGGGCCTAAGTGAGCCCATAAAACAGTTAGGATCTCGTATGGGTCTAGAGCACACAACCTTTTGTATGGACTCGTAATGAAATCCTTATCAGGGTACACATGGAGCCTAATGATCTTCTATGCAGCCAATAGATTATATGTTCGATTTGGAATACGTTATAGAACGAGCTTATGTAGCGCTTGAGTTGTATATGCTTCGAGGTTTGTATGTCAAGGGCCTAAGTGAGCCCGTGAATAGGTGCAATGTTGCATTTGTGCGGGTTTAAAACCCAAGATGTCATATATGGACTCGTAATGAAGTCCTTCAATAGGTCGGGACTTGGAGCCTACGATTTTCTGGATGGACCAGTGATGAAGCCCCCGGCAAGATATAGTTGATGAAGCATCCAACTTGATTGCTTGATTTTGAAGATATCTCGTCACGCTTAGCGGAACTTTCGACCAAAGATTCCATATAGGGTTCCTAAGGTGAAAAAGTCAAGAAAGGCCAAAGAAAGGAACACTCAAAGGATAAGGCGCGGTCATAGCGCTGAGCGTTGAAAGGTTATGCTAAGGTTGGCTTAGAAGCGATAATGCGGCTTAGAAAAAGGAAGTTATTAGAATAAGAAAAGGCATAGTCATAATGAATTGACTCACGCAATGAGGTAAGCTAATGATGCAGGTTTAAATCCCAGTCTAGTTCTAAAGGTAGGGATGAGCATTGAAAATTCATGATTTAGCGATCACGCTTTTCTCATGGGCCTAGGCGAGCCTTAAAAAATGTTTTGAATTAAAATGGCCGGGCCTCAAAAGTGGTTGCCTACGTATCCATGATGGAATCAGGCCAGTCGTAGCTCTTAACATTTTAATTGGTGGCCGAGCATTTTGCTTTGGAGCCATTTGCAATGAATTAGGCATTGAATTGGAAGAGGTCTTTGGCAAGGGTGGATAATGACGTTGGTTTAGTTCGATTTTAAGCGGTCGGACCTCAGGGTGAGGTTTCCTACGTATCTTTAGCAGAATCAGACCATTCGTAGTTCGGGCTAGTGAATGAGAAGATGCCCTGACGTTTGCCTAAGTCGCCCTTATGGGTTTTCGACCTAGCGGGCTTCGGTTTGTCTTTTATGGCTTATTGGAAAACAATGTGATTGGTTGTTAGGAAAATTTATTACAGAGGTATGATTTGGCTTGTAATGGTTTAGAATCGAAGGTTGAAGGTTTTGAAGGAAATACCTTTGGCAAAGCTATTGATGGGCTTATTTGCAACACTTCTTTTTTCTTCTTTTTTCATATTTTGCACTTTTTGTTTCATTTTCTTTTGTTTCTCTTTTTTTTTTTTTTGCTTTGATGCTTGTTTTGTTGCGCTTTTTTTTACTTGCCCTTTACATTGCATTGTTGTCAAGTGTACCTCCACTAAGGTAGGTTAGAGGGAAAGGGGTGTTATGCATTTGAGTTGAAATGGAGGAATAGTTGTAGTGAAGGGAACGGATGCCTCTTTTATGTATGCCAGTTGTTCATTGCCATTATTAGAATAGTCATGAGAATTAGAAATTCATTTCTTTTAAGGCGACAATTGTGATTTCCATTGATGCTCATTAGTACAAGGTTAGAAAAGAAATACTCATTTATTATTTGAAAGTTATGAGTACATGCAATGAAAGGGAAATCCTATATTAGACTGGGCGAATAAGAGAAATGAAACAGAAAATGGAATTTCAAGTCTAAACCCCAACGTCACGTGACGAAACAGCTTCGTTGCTTCGATCTTCAGGAGGTCTCTTTCTAAACGAAAAGAGAAGAAGTGTATTTTTTCGTGTTGATTGGATCTAAGAGAGTCCAAATGCTTTAATGAGCAGAGATTTTTTCGGGAAGTTTCCCCTTCAATATGGTGTTATCAGTAGGTTCAAAATAGGAATTTGCATTAGTTATCCTATGAATGACATTATCCATTTTCTTGTTGAATTCAGGAGATTCACCAGACTCGACCTTCTCAAGCCTTATAGTTATTTCTTCCATCTTACTAGACATCTTGACTAAGGCTCTAGCCATTTCAGCAACTTGTTGTTCGGTATTCGATGGATTACCCATTTCAGTGTCGCTTGATTTCTACGTAGATCATCAAAGGAGATTTAGAGATAGAATGATGATGGAAAGAGAGAAATGGAATGAAAGAATGTATGTTTGTTTAAAAGTTGAGCTTCTAGGAACAAATCTGAATATCCTAAATGAATGATGATTTTTTTTGGATGCACCTAGACCTGATGCATGTATGCATGACTCTTTTGGATGCACCTAGACCTAATGTATGTATGCATGACTCAATCTATGCGTTCGAACCTGTAAAGGCTGCCTACATATCCCAAAAGAGGGAATTAAATCGCTTGTAGTTCAGGACTACTAAATGCGGAATGCATGAAATGAAATGGAAAGTATGGATGTAATGAGACTCCTAAATGCCTAATAACTCTAGTTATGCATGAAGTGTATGAATGATGGACTATGCAATGCAGAGGGACTCCTGTATGAGTGCACTCCTAATTGACATGAAACTCTAATGACTTCAGAATCCTAGACTTGATAGACTTCTAATGACGTTAGAATTCTAGATTTGACGGACTTTCAAGGATGCTAGACTCCTAATATGCATGAAACTCTAGTGGACCTAGACTCATAAAATGAACGGAATTCTGATGGATTTAGACCCTTATATGAGCGGAACTCTAATGGATTCGAAACTCCTAAGATGAACGAATTCTAATGGATTTAGATTCCTAAAATGGAAAAAATTCTAATGGTTTTAGACTCCTATTATGCATGGATTTCTATGGATTACAGACTTCTAAGATGGCAAAAATTCTAACGACCCTAGACTTCTTAGATGGGTGAACCTAGACAGGATTAAGACTCCTAACATGGATAGAGTTGACGAGGTTAAGAACTCTAAATGGAGTGAAACTGGATAAATCTAGACATTTAGGTCAGACGGGCTTCTAGTGCGGCTAGAATTCCTATGGGGACGAGACTTTTACAACAAAATGGACACTAAAAGAAATCCTAAATGATGTGCACATAAAAGATGGATAATATACATGAAAGGATGAATTTTTAAAAGAGATATGGGATAGAAAAAAAGATGGATATATTTTTTTTTTTTGAAAAAAAGGTGGAGATAGAATTTTTGAAGTAGATAGCAGATTGAAGATGGGATGAATTTTTTTTTAAAAAAGGATAGGAGAATAATTTTTGAGAAAAAAAGATGCGGATGAATTTTCAAAAAAAAGATGGGAGATCATTTTTTTTTAAAAAGATAGGAGAATAATTTTGAATAAAAAAAAAAGATGAAGATGGAATTTCAAAAAAAAAGATATGGGATCATTTTTCGGAAATTAAAAAAGGATGATGGTGTATGGTGCCACAACATGGCGTGACACGTAGGAATTTAGCGCTGCAAGAATATAGCTTGCGCATGACGCGGACATCAGCGTTGAACGCGAAATACGAATGGCACTGGGCGCAGCACTTAGCGCGCGCGACGACAAAGAACTGCGCTTGACGCAGCAAGAAGCGCTAGATGCATATTTGGATTTGCGCGGAGCGCAGCTGATTTGGAGAGACGAATTGTTATATTTTTGCTCGTGTAAGAGGCACTCCAGTCTCAAGTCAAGAACAAGAGAACAATGCCATGGTTGAGTAGGTTTGCTTATGACTAAGATCCAACACTATCGCTCAGGAAGCTTTTTGGAAGGACAAAGCGCAAACCCCCCGGGGGTGACCTCACACATAGAACATGTGCTAATGAGGCAAGGTAGATTGTCCTTATGGTGGCTGAACAATAGTCATGCATATGCAAAACAGTATATTATTCAAAGGCATAAAAATAAGAATGAATCGTATTTTTCAAGTTTCACCCACTCATTTAAAAAAATTAATTTTTTTAAAAATCCTCCCCAGTGAAGTCGCCAAATTGTAGGCGTGGATTTTGAATTCCTTTAATGCCTACACGCGGTGTGAGCGCGTTTATTTGACTACCCCATTGTTAAGGTTTTATGAAAAATACGTTTTGAAGTCGCCAACAATTCTTTAGAGGAAGAATCATAAACCTAATTGGATTGAAACGGAAGGGACATCTTAGGGACTTATCCAATGTAGATTTCCCCGTCATGACTCCATAGATGGTCAAAATGAACCAAAGATTGAGTTCGGGGGTGAGGGTACAATATAATCAGGCTCTATATTGCCCATTGCTGGCCTCTACTAAATACCGATTCACAACAGATTTTATGCAAAAGAATAATCAAATAACGTTTTAAGCACCCTAAAAAAAATTAATCTAGATTGGTTCAGGAAACACACAAAAAGACTAATTATTTAGTGATCAGTTATTAGAAAATCAATATTAATGGGTTCCTAACAGGTTGTCCATGTTATCTGAATTAGTTAGAACATTTATTTAGGTCTTGATTAACAATAAATACAAGGTGATAAATATTGCAATCAGGCATAAAAAATAATATGTTCATGAAAATAAATAAAAATAAGAAAAGAAAATAATGCAGGGAGTTAGTATAATATACTTCCTCCGTTCCAAAATAAGTGAAACACTTGTCTCAAAAAGCTCTCACATAAATGAGAGAAGTGTTTCACTTATTTTGGAACGGAGGAAGTATACAATACTTACAGTCGCAGGGACGAGTTAACAATCTACATCATGAATAGAATGTTAGTAACTTCAAGAAAATAATAAAAATATATAAATAAAGAAACAAAATAAAGGTTGTGAATTTAGTTGACCCTCAGAAATTATACCACTGTTCGGGGTCGTTGATTTGTACGGATCTTTGAAAATTAAATTGTTGAACGAGTCTTAAAAACGTTTTGTGTTTTGCGTTGGTTTTGTAATATGATGCGTGAGTATTAGTGAGCCGTGAGATGAGATGAGATGATGATGGATTATAGATGGGATGATGATGTGGCGTAGGCAATCAAGTGGTGTATCAATATTGTTTCCGTATGGAGATGATGATAACTACTGATGATGACCAGGTGAGAGGAGTATTGAAGTGTTTTAGCGGTGGAGTATTGTAGGTGGTGCTGCGTGAGTTGAGGTCGCCGAGTATGTTAGGCGGTTGATGTGGTGTGTCGAGGGATTTTGGTGAGAAGATTTAGATTGAGAGTTGGCCGTGTGATGCTAAATTTTCTCCTCTGAAATTATAAGATGGAGGGAATATATATATGGGTTTAGGTAGTTGAGTTGCAATAGATTTTCAAAAGATAATAGATTTCTAAAAGATTTACTTGTTAAAAAGATTTTAGAAAAGAGTTGGATAAAAAGATATTTAAAAACACTTTGGGAAAAGATTATTTTTATATAAGATATTTTTATTAATAAAACTAATCAATATAATTAATTAATTCTATTAATTAAATTGGGCTTAGAAAATGGATTTTATAAATTGGGCTTTCATAAAAACTATTTTTAAAAGGTTTTCAAAGATGGGCCTCAAAAGGTTAATTTAAAAACGTTTTAGCAAATGGGCTTATTAAAACTAGTTATAAAAGAGGTTTTTCGGAAATGAGTTAATAAAAATAGTTAGGAAATGGTTTTGGGATTAAAACATTTTATTTTAGACTCGTTCTTTATTCTTTCTTCGATCCGGACCAATTGGAGCGAGGGTATTGGTCATCATAGGGTACTTAAATGGGGAGACACGATCATGTGTCTACGTAGCCCCCACTTTGACCGAGGTTTGTAAAACCGAAAGTCAAAGTATACGTGTCGGGGACGGAGAATGATTCCGAGATGCTCGCAATCCAAAATCACTCTTTTACGCCATTACCCGCAAAACAAGCAAAAGTTTCGAGAAGACATATATGAAACAAATTTGCAAAATAAATGTAAATTTGCAAAAATGAAATGATATGGGTGAAAAGAAATCATGAGCTATTATGGTCCCGCTCCAGGGTGTTGATGACGTGTTGAGCTATTTTGGTCCCGCTCCAGGGTGTTGAGGACGTGTAGAGCTATTATGGTCCCGCTCTAGGGTGTTGATGATGTGTAGAACTATTATGGTCCCGCTCCAGGGTGTTGATGATTTGTAGAGCTATTAATGGTCCGGCTCACGACGGGATAGAGTTATTAATGGTCCGGCTCATGACGGGATAGAGCTATTAATGGTCCGGCTCATGACGGGATAGATAATTTGTGGAGCTATTAATGGTCCGGCTCACGACGGGATAGAGCTATTAATGGTCCGGCTCATGACGGGATAGAGCTATTAATGGTCCGGCTCATGACGGGATAGAGCTATTAATGGTCGGCTCATGAATAGCTATTAATGGTCGGCTCATGACGGGATAGATAATTTATGGAGCTATTAATGGTCCGGCTCACGACGGGATAAAGCTATTAATGGTCCGGCTCATGACGGAATAGAGCAATTAATGGTCCGGCTCATGACGGGATAGATAATTTGTAGAGCTATTAATGGTCCGGCTCACGACGGGATAGAGCTATTAATGGTCCGGCTCATGACGGGATAGATAATTTGTGGAGCTATTAATGGTCCGACTCACGACGTGATAGATCTATTAATGGTCCGGCTCATGACGGGATAGAGCTATTAATGGTCCGGCTCATGACGGGATAGATAATTTGTGGAGCTATTAATGGTCCTAGCTCACGACGGGATAGAGCTATTAATGGTCCGACTCATGACGGGATAGATAATTTGTGGAGCTATTAATGGTCCGGCTCACGACGGGATAGAGCTATTAATGGTCTCGATCCTGGGTAATGTGTTGTGATGATGGTCCGCGGACCTAACGGTGTGTTTTCCGATGTTAATACTCCTGAGTACTTGTTGTCTCTCGAGCAAGATTTGTGTACAGTGTATCATGTTGGAGGAATGACGAAATTGTATTTTTGTTGTGGATTTGAAAATCCGTTAGTTTGTCGCGCGCAATGTCGTAACGAACATACGAATTCATTTGAAGTTGAGAGTGTGGGCCCCACTTGGCTAAGAAGCCCCCAAGCGTGTTGTATAGGACTGTGCGCCAGATGCACAGACCTGCGCTTGGCGTGAGATGCTGCGGTGAACGCAGTTTGCTGCGTGCGATGTCGTAATGAACATTTGAATTCATTAGGAGTTGAGCATGTGGGCTCCACTTGGCTAAGAAGCCCCCAAGCGCGCTATAAAGGGTTGTGCGCCAGACGCACAGGCATGCGCTTGGCGGGGGATGTTGCGCTTTCGACTTTTTTTTTTGCTTGCCCTTTATATTGAAAATTGATGTCAAATGTACTTCCAATGAGGTAGGTTAAAGGGAGATGGATGTTATGTATTTAGGTTGAAATGGAGGAATAGTTGTAATGAAGGGAGGAATGTCTCTTTTATGCCAATTGTTCATTGCCTTTATTAGACTAGTCATGAGAATTAGAAATTCATTTCATTTAAGGCGACAATCGTGATTTTCAGTGATGCTCATTAGTGCGAGGTTAGAAAGAAATACTCATTTATTAATTGAAAATTATGAGTACATACAATAAGAGGGAAAATCCTATATTATACTGGGAAATATAAGAGAAATGAAACAGAAAATGAAATCATAAGTCTAGACTCCTACTTCACGTGACGAGACAGCTTCATTGTTTCGATCTTCATGAGGTCTCTTTCTACATGAAAAGAGAAGAAGTGGAATTTTTTCGTGCTGATTGGACCTAAGCGAGTCCAAATGTCTTAATGAGTGATTGGGCTCGGAGATATGCCTACTTCTATGACATTGAGGTCATTATCTTCGGTATTTTTCAGCAAATCATTCTCAATCTGGATACCCACATCATATACTCTTGCGAAGCTATCAAGACCCAAGTATTTGAGGTGGTTTATGTATTTAGGGAGGAGGTTAGAAACGAATATTCGTACCAAGTCTTTTTCTGCAGGCCTTGATACCATATGGGCTGATTACTCTCTCCACCTATTCAGATAAGTGGTAAAACCTTCATTTTCACCTTGTTTAAGAACCTCGAGTTCTCTAAGGGAGGTTTGCATTTGTGCGTTTGACTCATATTGTTTCATGAAAGCAATAGTGATGCATTCCCAAGATTTAGTTTGCTTGGGGTCTAGGGAATAGAACCAATTCTAACATATTGGGTCCAACGACATCGGGAATACCATTGGGTAAAGTTCAGGGTCAACCGATTTGATGATCATGGTTGCACGGAAATTCCTTAAATGATATTTTGGATTATCGGTTGGTTTAATTTTAGGGATGTCAGTTGTAGAGAACTCTTCAGGAAGTTTCCCTTTTAGTTTGGTGTTATCAATGGGCTCAAAATAGGAATTTGCATTGGTTACCCTATGAACAACACTCTCCATTGTCTTGTTGAATCCAGGAGACTCACCAGACTCGATCTTCTCAAGCCTTATAGCTATTTCTTCCATCATGCTGGACAGCTTGGCTAAAGCTCTAGCCATTCCAGCAAGTTGTTGCTCGTTATTCGATGGACTGCTCATTTCAATGTCGCTTGATTTCTACATAGATCATCAGAGGAGATTTAGATATAGAGTGATGACGGAGAGTTCGAAATGGAATGAAAGAATGTATATATGTTTGTTTAATACCTTAAGGGTCCAACGATTCAATCCCAGAACGCGTAGATTTGACTACCCCATTATTAAGGTTTTATTAAAATATGTTTTGAAGTCGCCAACAATTCTTTAAAGGAAGAATCATAAACCTAATTGGATATTGAAACGGAAGGGACATCTTAGGGACTTATCCAATGTAGATTTCCCCGTCATGACTCCATAGATGGTCAAGAATCAAAAAAAGTGAGTTCGGGGGTGAGGGTACAATATAGTCAGAAACTATATTGCCCATTGCTGGCCTCTACTAAATACCGATTCACAACAGATTTTATGCAACATAATAATCATATAATGTTTTAAAGCACCCTAAAATAATTAATCTAGATGGGTTCAGGAAACACACAAAAAGACTAATTATTTAGTGATCAGTTATTAGACAATCAATATTAATGGGTTCCTAGCAGGTTGTCCATGTTATCTGAATTAGTTAGAACATTTATTTAGGTCTTGATTAACAATAAATACAAGGTGATAAATATTGCAATCAGGCAGAAATATAATATGTTCATAAAAATAATTAAAAATAAGAAAATAAAATATAGCAGGGAGTTAGTATAATATATACAATACTTATAGTCGCAGGGACGAGTTAACAATCTACATCATGAATAGAATGTTAGTAACTTCAAGAAAATAATAATAAAAAATAAATAAAGAAAATAAAATACAGTTAGTTAATTTAGTTGACCCTCAGAATTTATACCACTGTCCGGGGTCGTTGATTTGTACGGATCATGGAAAATTGAATATTGAACAAGTCTTAAAAAACAGGTTGTATATTGTTTCGTAATATGTATTATGCGCAAGATTTCTTTGTATCAACTATATTAGGCGTTGACTTTGGAGTATTGTATTGTGGTGTTGATGAATGTTTGATGATGATGATGATTGGCGTTTGTATGTGTAGCAGCAGGAGAATTTGGTAATGTGATCAGGGGACAAAAAGATGATGATGATTATTAGAGTGAAACGATTAGATGAAGATAATAGGTGTAGGAAGATGAATCAGGCATTGGCGGTGATGATGATTAATGTATTGATTGTGCCCGAGGTTTGCTTTTGACGATAAGTTTGTTATTGTTGCCGTGTGAGATTTGTGAGGGATGGTCGTGAGATGAGTGTTATGAGTTGTGAGTATCGTGAATTGTGTTGTAGTTGTTACGGGCCTAAGTGAGCCCATAAAACAGTTAGGATCTCGTATGGGTTTAGAGCCCACAACCTTTTGTATGAAATCGTAATGAAATCCTGATCAGGGTACACATGGAACCAAATGATCGTCTATGCAGCCAATGGATCATATGTTCGATTTGGAATACTTTATAGAACGAGCTTTTGTAGCGCTTGAGTTGTATATGCTTCGAGGTTTGTATGTCAAGGGCCTAAGTGAGCCCGTAAAGTAGGTACAATATTGTATCAGTGTGGGTTTTAAAACCTAGGATTTCATGTATGGACTCGTAATGAAGTCCTTATTACAATAGGCCTATACTTGGAGCCTATGATTTTCTGAGTGGACCAGTGATAAAGCCCCCAGTATGATGGAGCTGATGAAGTATTCAGCTTGATTTTGAAGATATCTCGTCACGCTTAGCGGAAGTTTCGACCGAAGATTCCATATCGGGTTCCTAAGGTGAAAAAAGACAAGAAAGGTCAAAGAAAAGAACACTCAAGGGATGAGACGCGGTCATAGCGCTGAGTGTTGAAAGGTTATGCTAAGGTTGGCTTAGAAGCGATAATGTGGCTTAGAAAACGGCAAGGGATAAGAATTAGAAGACGACGGAGCCATAATGAATTGACTCACGCAATAAGGTAGGCTAATGATGCAGGTTTAAATCCAAGTCTAGTTCTAAGGGTAGGGATGAGCATTGAAAATTCATGATTTGCGAGATCGCGCTTTTCTCATGGGCCTAGGCGAGCCTTAAAAATAAGTTTTGAATTAAAATGGCCGGGCCTCGAAAGAGGTTGCCTACGTATCCATGATGGAATCAGGTCAGTCGTAGCTCTTAGCATTTTAATTGGTGGCCGAGCATTTTGCTTTGGAGCCATTTGCAATGAATTAGGCATTGATTTAAGTATTGATTTGGTTTGGTTTGAACGGTCGGACCTCAGGGTGTGGTTTCCTACGTATCTTTAGCAGAATCAGACCATTCGTAGTTCAGGCTCGTGAATGAGAAAATGCCCTGACTTTTGCCTAAGTCGCCTTTATGGGTTTTCGACCTAGCGGGCTTTGGTTTGTCTTTTATGGCTTATTGGAATGCAATGTGGCTGGTTGTTAAGAAGGTTTATCACAGAGATTTGAAGTTGGAGGTTTGGAATCGAAGGTTGAAGGTTTTGAAAAGAAAGTACTTTTGGCAAAGCTATTGATGGGCTTATTTGCAACACTTCACTTTTTTTTTTATATTTTGCACTTTTTTATCATTTTTTGCTTTGATTTTTCTGATGTTGCTCTTTCGACTTTTTTTTTTGCTTGCCCTTTATATTGAAAATTGATGTCAAATGTACTTCCAATGAGGTAGGTTAAAGAGAGATGGATGTTATGTATATAGGTTGAAATGGAGGAATAGTTGTAATGAAGGGATGAATGTCTCTTTTATGCCAATTGTTCATTGCCTTTATTAGACTAGTCATGAGAATTAGAAATTCATTTCATTTAAGGCGACAATCGTGATTTTCAGTGATGCTCATTAGTGCAAGGTTAGAAAGAAATACTCATTTATTAATTGAAAATTATGAGTACATGCAATAAAAAGGGAAATCCTATATTAGACTGGAAAAAACAAGAGAGATGAAACAGAAAATCAAATCCTAAGTCTAGACTCCTACGTCGCATGACAAGATAACTTCGTTGCTTCAATCTTCATGAGGTCTATTTCTAAACGAAAAGAGAAGCAGTGTATTTTTTTCGCGTTGATTGGACCTAAGCGAGTCCAAGTGTCTTAATGAGCGATTGAGCTTAGAGATGTGTCTACTTCTATGACATTGAGGTCATTATCTTCGGTATTTTTCAGCAAATCATTCTCAATCTGGATACCCACATCATATACTCTTGCGAAGCTATCAAGACCCAAGTATTTGAGGTGATTTTTGTATTTAGGGAGGAGGTTAGAAACGAATATTCGTACCAAGTCTTTTTCTGCAGGCCTTGATACCATATGGGCTGATTTCTCTCTCCACCTATTCAGATAAGTGGTAAAACCTTCATTTTCACCTTGTTTAAGAACCTCGAGCTCTCTAAGGGAGGTTTGCATTTGTGCGTTCGACTCATATTGTTTCATGAAAGCAATAGTGATGCATTCCCAAGTTTCAGTTTGCTTGGGGTCTAGGGAATAGAACCAATTCTGACATATTAGGTCCAACGACATCGGGAATACCATTGGGCAAAGTTCAGGGTCAACCGATTTGATGATCATGGTTGCACGGAAATTCCTTAAATGATATTTTGGATTATCGGTTGGTTTAAATTTAGGGATGTCAGTTGTAGAGAACTCTTCAGGAAGTTTCCCTTTCAGTTTGGTGTTATCATCAATGGGCTCAAAATAGGAATTTGCATTGGTTACCCTATGAACAACACTCTCCATTATCTTGTTGAATCCAGGAGACTCACAAGACTCGATCTTCTCAAGCCTTATAGCTATTTCTTCCATCATGCTGGATAGCTTGGCTAAAGCTCTAGCCATTTCAGCAAGTTGTTGCTCGTTATTCGATGGACTACCCATTTCAATGTCGCTTGATTTCTACATAGATCATCAGAGGAGATTTAGAAATGGAGTGATAATGGAGAGAGAGAAATGGAACGAAGGAGTGTATGCTTGTTTTAAAAGTTGAGCTTCTAGGAACGAATTTGAATATCCTAAATGCATGATGATTTTTTTTTTGGATGCACCTAGACCTAATGTATGTGTGCATGACTCTTTTGGATGCACCTAGACATAATGCATGTATGCATGACTCAATCTATGCGTTCGAACATGTAAAGGCTGCCTACATATCCCAAAAGAGGGAATCAGATCGCTTGTAGTTCAAGACTACTAAATGCGGAATGCATGAGATGAAATGGAGAGTATGGATACAGTGAGACTCCTAAATGTCTAATAACTCTGGTTATGCATGAAGTGTATGAATGATGGACTATGCAATGCAAATGAATTCTAGTATGAATGCAGTCCTAATTGACATAAAATTCTAACGATTTCAGAATCCTAGACTTGATAAACTTCTAATGACGTCAGACTTTCTAGGATGCTAGACTCCTAATGTGCATGAAACTCTAGTGGACCTAAACTCCTAAAGTGAATGAAACTCTAGTGGACCTAGACTCCTAAAACGGACGGAATTCTAATGGATTTAGACTCCTAAGATGGACATAATTCTAATGGATTTAGACTCCTAAGATGGACAAAATTCTAATGGGTTTAGACTCCTAAGATGGATGGGACTCAAGCGAATTAAGACTCCTGACATGAATAGAGTTAGACGAGGTTAAGAACTCTAAATGGAGTGAAACTGGATGAATCTAGACATTTGGGTCAGACGGACTTCTAGTGGAGTTAGAATTCCTAAATGGATGAGACTTTTACAACAAGATGGACACTAAAAGTAATCCTAGATGGTGTACACAAATGATGGATAATATACATAGAAAGATAGGATAGAGAAAAAGGATGAATTTTCGAAAAAAGTTATGTGATAGGAAAAAAGATGGATATTTTTTTTGAAAAAAATGTGGAGATAGAATTTTGGAAGTAGATAGGAGATTGAAGATGGTATGAAATTTTGAAAAAGATAGGAGAATGATTTTTTCGAAAAAAATATGGGTGATAGAATTTAGAGAAGCTGGGGATTTTTTTTAGGGAAAAAAAAGATAAAGATTGGAGATAGATTAAAAAAATATGGGAGGATAGAAAATAAAGACATAGTCTCTTTCTCGTCACAAGGAAAAGAGTAGGATTGTGAAACAAATTTACAAGACATGAAAGCCACGAGTGATATGTGACCAGCAGCAAGGCTGCGCTTCACGCCAAAGAATACGCAAAGACGCGGAATAAAAAAATGCGTTAGACTCTAGCAGTTGCGTGGGACGCAGAAGAGGGTATGTGGGGAACGCAAGTGGCAGCGCGGGACGCAATTAACTCGAGTCGACGCATATAGTTTGCGCTAAACACAGCTTAAGCGAGACATGATTTTTTTACTTTTTTGCTCGTCGCGATCATTAATTCGATAGGTTGACTCGAAACATCGATAATATAGAACAATTAAAGGCACACACATACAACTATGCACAAATAGAATAATAGTATGCAAAGTTCTCAACCTAAAGTCTAGTTCTACGTTTCAAACTATGGTCAGGTTTGGGTTAAGGCTGAAAGGGTCCATGACTAAGAGATTGATCCCACGCTTCGTACCTCTGCTTAAAGAGGTGGCCACGTGTAAGACGCACTCCAGTCTCAAGTTAGGAACAAGAGAACAATGCCATGGTTGAGTAGGTTAGCTTATGACTAAGATCCAACACTATCGCTCAGGAAGCTTTTTGGAAGGACAAAGCGCAAACCCCCCGGGGGTGACCTCACACACAGAACATGTGCTAATGAGGCAAGGTAGATTGTCCTTATGGTGGCTGAACAATAGCCATGCATATGCAAAACAGTATATTATTCAAAGGCATAAAAATAAGAATGAATCGTATTTTTCAAGTTTCACCCACTCATTTAAAAAAATTAATTTTTTTAAAATCCTCCCCAGTGAAGTCGCCAAATTGTAGGCGTGGATTTTTCATTCCTTTAATGCCTACACGCGGTGTGAGCGCGTTTATTTGACTACCTTTTTGTTAAGGTTTTATTAAAAATATGTTTTGAAGTCGCCAACAATTCTTTAGAGGAAGAATCATAAACCTAATTGGATGTTGAAGCGGAAGGGACATCTTAGGGACTTATCCAATGTAAATTTCCCCATCATGACTCCATAGATGGTCGGGAACCAAAAAAGTGAGTTCGGGGTGAGGGTACAATATAGTCAGGAACTATATTGCCCATTGCTGGCCTCTACTAAATAACGATTCATTACAGATTTTATGCAAAAGAATAATCATATAATATTTTAAAGCACCCTAAAATAATTAATCTAGATGGGTTCATGAAACACACAAAAAGACTAATTATTTAGTGAGCAGATTATTAGACAATCAATATTAATGGGTTCCTAGCGGAGTTGTCCATGTTATCCGAATTAGTTAGAACATTTATTTAGGTATTGATTAACAATAAATACAAGGTGATAAATATTGCATTCGAGTAGAAAAAATAATATGTTCATAAAAATAAATAAAAATATGAAAATAAAATACTGCAGGGAGTTAGTATAATATATACAATACTTACAGTCGCAGGAACGAGTTAACAATCTACATCATGAATAGAATGTTAGTAACTTCAAGAAAATAATAAAAATAAATAAAGAAATAAAATAAAAGTGGTTAATTTAGTTGACCCTCAGAATTTATACCACCGTCCGGGTCGTTAATTTGTACGGATCTTGGAAAATTGAATGCCGAACGAATCTTAAAAAATTGTGTTTGTTTCGTAATATAGCCGTGTTTGTATTATTGCTTTTGATTAATATGATGATGATGCGCTAATAATGGGCGCTAGTATTAAGTGATATGATGAGTATGATAAAGAAACAAGATTAATTATATGGTAGTGGTGTTAAACGTGGGTTTCCTGGAGGTACATTAGTATTAGGGAGTAGTATGAGTGGTGATGATAATCGATCGGGTGAGGAAGTTTTGGTATTTTGCGGTGCAAGTGATGAATTGAGATGATGATGTGGCGATGGAGGATGATATGGTGGGGGTGTGAAGGATGAGAGTTGTCGAGAGATTTTACAAGGAGTGCCAGGTGATTTATGAGAGTTGCCGAAGGAAATTGGGTGTGGTGAATTGTGTGTTGTTGCCGTGTGAGATTTGTTGTTCAATACTTCTGTAGATCATGAATCTAGAATTATGTTGTTTAATGTAATTTCCAAATCTGGAACTTAGAAATATGTGATGATTCTTGGATCGTGAATCTCATAATCAAGATTAGCGTAGTTTCTAAGTTTGAAACTTAGAAACATGCTTGGGGAACTTTGAATGTGTGATGATTTAGCTGGTAGAAATCATGCTTTAGGCAATGCATGTATGTTGATGTGTGAAATGGGTTTTGGGAATCTCACGTAGTAGTGAAGATTTGAAGCGGTTTTACCTATCCATGAAATCTGGTAATTTAGAGACGGGAACTCTTTTTTTATTCTTAATTTCATTTGTGATGTTCAATCCGACTAGCATGTCGTCGGGAGAATCGGGTGGGGAGGATGATGGTAGAGCAGCTTTCGGATCTAGGAGGGCGTGGAAGGCCGTGGGGTGGACTCCCGACCAGTTGTACTTTGATCCGGATCATCATATTTCACATGTCCGCTCTCGGGCATTGTAAGTATTGTTCGTTATACCGACTTCATTTCACACGATTGCCTAGGCATTTGATTGATTATTCTTACATTTGCAGGACGAGGGTAACACTCGTCATTTTGGGACTTTTGACTTTACCTGGCTCAGGAAGGTCCGAAAGGTCCGCGATCAAGCTGTTCTCATCGAGCAGAGTGGCCTGTCCTCTTTTCTCGACGTTTATGAGAGTATGGGAGAGGTTCATTCCTCTCAGATTGTGGTTCGAGGTTTGTTGGAGTGGTGGTGGGATACTACCAACTCTTTCCACATGCGTCGTGGGGAGTTGACCATCACTCCGCTGGATTTCTCCTTGATTTCCGGATTGTCTTTTACCGGCGTCCAGGTACCGATAGGTGAATCATTGTCGTTCAAGTCGGCGGTGGTTCGAGGCTTGATAGGCCCGGTTGCCGATATGCTTCCTCCGAACGCCTCATATGCTCCCCGGTCTAAAGTGGCTCGTGGTCTCACCCTTCGGGGATTACCGAGGAGCGTAAGGTACGCATTCTCGCCGTGGTTGGCCGCTCGTGGCCCGTTGCGACCGGATAGGGGATCGCGCGTTTCGACGCGATATCTCGGCACCTTGAGGGAGTTGTCTCGGGTGTCGACCTATGACCCCGAGCGGCTGGGCTATTGTAGTCTCTTATGCGCATGCGTACTTTGCAAGGGCGGTTGGGTGATGGTGGACCGGCTCCCTTTTTGGTCCATGGAGACTCTTGGAGGTATGATTGTATACATCGTCTATCTTTTGTCTCATTATTTTGATCAGTAGTAAAGTAATCTTATTGTTACAGATTTGGTTTTATGAGTATTTTCCGGGATTGGCCCCGGAAAGGGTTCGGGACCCTACACTTCCTGCCGGCTTGTCCTGGGCGGAGCGCGGGATGACTCGGTATGGCGCTGTAGAGAGTGTCCGGAAGGCTATCCGGCGGGCCAAGGACGACATGGTAATCGTAGTGAATCAATCTTGTCCCTTGGGTATATGTAGTAGGTGTTAACTTTTCTTTGCTTTTCAGGTTACCTCTTATCCTTGGGCGTCGTTTCCGGAGATACCGGCTTGGACTCATAGGGCCCGCATTCTGACTCGCGAGAGAGTCATTTTTTATGGAGAATCATACCCTGTGTGGTATTTGGGCGAGAGGGTGACCTGCCAGCACGATGGGACGAGGTTACTATTAGTGCCTCATGACCCTCCTGTCACTATGATGGACAGGGTTGCTCTTGTTCAGGCTATCGAGGGAGGGGCGACGCTTCGGGTGTTGATGATTTGTAGAGCTATTAATGGTCCGGCTCACGACGGGATAGAGCAATTAATGGTCCGGCTCATGACGGGATAGAGCTATTAATGGTCCGGCTCATGACGGGATAGATAATTTGTGGAGCTATTAATGGTCCGGCTCACGACGGGATAGAGCTATTAATGGTCCGGCTCATGACGGGATAGAGCTATTAATGGTCCGGCTCATGACGGGATAGAGCTATTAATGGTCCGGCTCATGACGGGATAGATAATTTATGGAGCTATTAATGGTCCGGCTCACGACGGGATAGAGCTATTAATGGTCCTAGCTCATGACTGAATAGAGCAATTAATGGTCCGGCTCATGACGGGATAGATAATTTGTAGAGCTATTAATGGTCCGGCTCACGACGGGATAGAGCTATTAATGGTCCTAGCTCATGACGGGATAGATAATTTGTGGAGCTATTAATGGTCCGACTCACGACGTGATAGAGCTATTAATGGTCCGGCTCATGACGGGGTAGAGCTATTAATGGTCCGGCTCATGACAGGATAGATAATTTGTGGAGCTATTAATGGTCCGGCTCACGACGGGATAGAGCTATTAATGGTCCGACTCATGACCGGGATAGATAATTTGTGGAGCTATTAATGGTCCCTAACCACGACGGGATAGAGCGATTAATGGTCCGGCTCATGATGGGATAGAGCAATTAATGGTCCGGCTGATGACGGGATAAATAATTTGTAGAGTTATTAATGGTCCGACTCACGATGGGATAGAGCTATTAATGGTCCGGCTCATGACGGGATTGATAATATGTAGAGCTATTAATGGTCTGGCTCACGACGGGATAGAGCTATTAATGGTCTCGATCCTGGGTAATGTGTTGTGATGATGGTCCGCGGACCTAACGGTGTGTTTTCCGATGTTAATACTCCTGAGTACTTGTTGTCTCTCGAGCAAGATTTGTGTACTGTGTATCATGTTGGAGGAATGACGAAATTGTATTTTTGTTGTGGATTTGAAAATCCGTTAGTTTGTCGCGCGCAATGTCGTAACGAACATGCGAATTCATTTGAAGTTGAGAGTGTGGGCCCCACTTGGCTAAGAAGCCCCCAAGCGTGTTGTATAGGACTGTGCGCCAGATGCACAGACCTGCGCTTGGCGTGAGATGCTGCGGTGAACGCAGTTTGCTGCGTGCGATGTCGTAATGAACATTTGAATTCATTAGGAGTTGAGCATGTGGGCTCCACTTGGCTAAGAAGCCCCCAAGCGCGCTATAAAGGGTTGTGCGCCAGACGCACAGGCATGCGCTTGGCGGGGGATGTTGCGCTTTCGACTTTTTTTTTTGCTTGCCCTTTATATTGAAAATTGATGTCAAATGTACTTCCAATGAGGTAGGTTAAAGAGAGATGGATGTTATGTATATAGGTTGAAATGGAGGAATAGTTGTAATGAAGGGATGAATGTCTCTTTTATGCCAATTGTTCATTGCCTTTATTAGACTAGTCATGAGAATTAGAAATTCATTTCATTTAAGGCGACAATCGTGATTTTCAGTGATGCTCATTAGTGCAAGCTAAGGTTAGAAAGAAATACTCATTTATTAATTGAAAATTATGAGTACATGCAATAAAAAGGGAAATCCTATATTAGACTGGAAAAAACAAGAGAGATGAAACAGAAAATCAAATCCTAAGTCTAGACTCCTACGTCGCATGACAAGATAACTTCGTTGCTTCAATCTTCATGAGGTCTATTTCTAAACGAAAAGAGAAGCAAGGTGTATTTTTTGCGTTGATTGGACCTAAGCGAGTCCAAGTGTCTTAATGAGCGATTGAGCTTAGAGATGTGTCTACTTCTATGACATTGAGGTCATTATCTTCGGTATTTTTCAGCAAATCATTCTCAATCTGGATACCCACATCATATACTCTTGCGAAGCTATCAAGACCCAAGTATTTGAGGTGATTTTTGTATTTAGGGAGGAGGTTAGAAACGAATATTCGTACCAAGTCTTTTCTGGGCCTTGATACCATATGGGTTGATTTCTCTCTCCACCTATTCAGATAAGTGGTAAAACCTTCATTTTCACCTTGTTTAAGAACCTCGAGCTCTCTAAGGGAGGTTTGCATTTGTGCGTTCGACTCATATTGTTTCATGAAAGCAATAGTGATGCATTCCCAAGTTTCGGTTGCTTGGGGTCTAGGGAATAGAACCACCTCGACATATTAGGTCCAACGACATCGGGAATACCATTGGGTAAAGTTCAGGGTCAACCGATTTGATGATCATGGTTGCACGGAAATTCCTTAAATGATATTTTGGATTATCGGTTGGTTTAATTTTAGGGATGTCAGTTGTAGAGAACTCTTCAGGAAGTTTCCCTTTCAGTTTGGTGTTATCATCAATGGGCTCAAAATAGGAATTTGCATTGGTTACCCTATGAACAACACTCTCCATTATCTTGTTGAATCCAGGAGACTCACAAGACTCGATCTTCTCAAGCCTTATAGCTATTTCTTCCATCATGCTGGATAGCTTGGCTAAAGCTCTAGCCATTTCAAGAAGTTGTTGCTCGTTATTCGATGGACTACCCATTTCAATGTCGCTTGATTTCTACATAGATCATCAGAGGAGATTTAGAAATGGAGTGATAATGGAGAGAGAGAAATGGAACGAAGGAGTGTATGCTTGTTTTAAAAGTTGAGCTTCTAGGAACGAATTTGAATATCCTAAATGCATGATGATTTTTTTTTTGGATGCACCTAGACCTAATGTATGTGTGCATGACTCTTTTGGATGCACCTAGACATAATGCATGTATGCATGACTCAATCTATGCGTTCGAACATGTAAAGGCTGCCTACATATCCCAAAAGAGGGAATCAGATCGCTTGTAGTTCAGGACTACTAAATGCGGAATGCATGAGATGAAATGGAGAGTATGGATACAGTGAGACTCCTAAATGTCTAATAACTCTGGTTATGCATGAAGTGTATGAATGATGGACTATGCAATGCAAATGAATTCTAGTATGAATGCAGTCCTAATTGACATAAAATTCTAACGATTTCAGAATCCTAGACTTGATAGACTTCTAATGACGTCAGACTTTCTAGGATGCTAGACTCCTAATGTGCATGAAACTCTAGTGGACCTAAACTCCTAAAGTGAATGAAACTCTAGTGGACCTAGACTCCTAAAACGGACGGAATTCTAATGGATTTAGACTCCTAAGATGGACATAATTCTAATGGATTTAGACTCCTAAGATGGACAAAATTCTAATGGGTTTAGTCTCCTAAGATGGATGGGACTCAAGCGAATTAAGACTCCTGACATGAATAGAGTTAGACGAGGTTAAGAACTCTAAATGGAGTGAAACTGGATGAATCTAGACATTTGGGTCAGACGGACTTCTAGTGGAGTTAGAATTCCTAAATGGATGAGACTTTTACAACAAGATGGACACTAAAAGTAATCCTAGATGGTGTACACAAATGATGGATAATATACATAGAAAGATAGGATAGAGAAAAAGGATGAATTTTCGAAAAAAGTTATGTGATAGGAAAAAAGATGGATATTTTTTTTGAAAAAAATGTGGAGATAGAATTTTGGAAGTAGATAGGAGATTGAAGATGGTATGAAATTTTGAAAAAGATAGGAGAATGATTTTTTCGAAAAAATATGGGTGATAGAATTTAGAGAAGCTGGGGATTTTTTTTAGGGAAAAAAAAAGATAAAGATTGGAGATAGATTAAAAAAATATGGGAGGATAGAAAATAAAGACATAGTCTCTTTCTCGTCACAAGGAAAAGAGTAGGATTGTGAAACAAATTTACAAGACATGAAAGCCACGAGTGATATGTGACCGGCAGCAAGGCTGCGCTTCACGCCAAAGAATACGCGGCACGCGGAATAAAAAATGCGTTAGACTCTAGCGATTGCGTGGGACGCGAAAGAGGGTATGTGGGGAACGCAAGTGGCAGCGCGGGACGCAATTAACTCGAGTCGACGCATATAGTTTGCGCTAAACACAGCTTAAGCGAGACATGATTTTTTTACTTTTTGCTCGTCGCGATCATTAATTCGATAGGTTGACTCGAAACATCGATAATATAGAACAATTAAAGGCACACACATACAACTATGCACAAATAGAATAATAGTATGCAAAGTTCTCAACCTAAAGTCTAGTTCTACGTTTCAAACTATGGTCAGGTTTGGGTTAAGGCTGAAAGGGTCCATGACTAAGAGATTGATCCCACGCTTCGTACCTCTGCTTAAAGAGGTGGCCACGTGTAAGACGCACTCCAGTCTCAAGTTAGGAACAAGAGAACAATGCCATGGTTGAGTAGGTTAGCTTATGACTAAGATCCAACACTATCGCTCAGGAAGCTTTTTGGAAGGACAAAGCGCAAACCCCCCGGGGGTGACCTCACACACAGAACATGTGCTAATGAGGCAAGGTAGATTGTCCTTATGGTGGCTGAACAATAGCCATGCATATGCAAAACAGTATATTATTCAAAGGCATAAAAATAAGAATGAATCGTATTTTTCAAGTTTCACCCACTCATTTAAAAAAATTAATTTTTTTAAAAATCCTCCCCAGTGAAGTCGCCAAATTGTAGGCGTGGATTTTTCATTCCTTTAATGCCTACACGCGGTGTGAGCGCGTTTATTTGACTACCTTTTTGTTAAGGTTTTATTAAAAATATGTTTTGAAGTCGCCAACAATTCTTTAGAGGAAGAATCATAAACCTAATTGGATGTTGAAGCGGAAGGGACATCTTAGGGACTTATCCAATGTAAATTTCCCCATCATGACTCCATAGATGGTCAGGAACCAAAAAGTGAGTTCGGGGGTGAGGGTACAATATAGTCAGGAACTATATTGCCCATTGCTGGCCTCTACTAAATAACGATTCATTACAGATTTTATGCAAAAGAATAATCATATAATATTTTAAAGCACCCTAAAATAATTAATCTAGATGGGTTCATGAAACACACAAAAAGACTAATTATTTAGTGAGCAGTTATTAGACAATCAATATTAATGGGTTCCTAGCAGGTTGTCCATGTTATCTGAATTAGTTAGAACATTTATTTAGGTATTGATTAACAATAAATACAAGGTGATAAATATTGCATTCAGGTAGAAAAAATAATATGTTCATAAAAATAAATAAAAATATGAAAATAAAATACTGCAGGGAGTTAGTATAATATATACAATACTTACAGTCGCAGGAACGAGTTAACAATCTACATCATGAATAGAATGTTAGTAACTTCAAGAAAATAATAAAAATAAATAAAGAAATAAAATAAAAGTGGTTAATTTAGTTGACCCTCAGAATTTATACCACCGTCCGGGGTCGTTAATTTGTACGGATCTTGGAAAATTGAATGCCGAACGAATCTTAAAAAATTGTGTTTGTTTCGTAATATAGCCAGGTTTGTATTATTGCTTTTGATTAATATGATGATGATGCGCTAATAATGGGCGCTAGTATTAAGTGATATGATGAGTATGATAAAGAGACAAGATTAATTATATGGTAGTGGTGTTAAACGTGGGTTTCTTGGAGGTACATTAGTATTAGGGAGTAGTATGAGTGGTGATGATAATCGGATCGGGTGAGGAAGTTTTGGTATTTTGCGGTGCGGGTGATGAATTGAGATGATGATGTGGCGATGGAGGATGATATGGTGGGGGTGTGAAGGATGAGAGTTGTCGAGAGATTTTACAAGGAGTGCCAGGTGATTTATGAGAGTTGCCGAAGGAAATTGGGTGTGGTGAATTGTGTGTTGTTGCCGTGTGAGATTTGTTGTTCAATACTTACGTAGATCATGAATCTAGAATTATGTTGTTTAATGTAATTTCCAAATGCGGAACTTAGAAATATGTGATGATTCTTGGAGCGTGAATCTCATAATCAAGATTAGCGTAGTTTCTAAGTTTGAAACTTAGAAACATGCTTGGGGAACTTTGAATGTGTGATGATTTAGCTGGTAGAAATCATGCTTTAGGCAATGCATGTATGTTGATGTGTGAAATGGGTTTTGGGAATCTCACGTAGTAGTGAAGATTTGAAGCGGTTTTACCTATCCATGAAATACGGTAATTTAGAGACGGGAACTCTTTTTTTATTCTTAATTTCATTTGTGATGTTCAATCCGACTAGCATGTCGTCGGGAGAATCGGGTGGGGAGGATGATGGTAGAGCGGCTTTCGGGATCTAGGAGGGCGTGGAAGGCCGTGGGGTGGACTCCCGACCGGTTGTACTTTGATCCAGGATCATCATATTTCACATGTCCGCTCTCGGGCATTGTAAGTATTGTTCGTTATACCGACTTCATTTCACACGATTGCCTAGGCATTTGATTGATTATTCTTACATTTGCAGGACGAGGGTAACACTCGTCATTTTGGGACTTTTGACTTTACCTCGGCTCGGGAAGGTCCGAAAGGTCCGCGATCAAGCCGTTCTCATCGAGCGAGTGGCCCGTCCTCTTTTCTCGACGTTTATGAGAGTATGGGAGAGGTTCATTCCTCTCGATTGTGGTTCGAGGTTTGTTGGAGTGGTGGTGGGATACTACCAACTCTTTCCACATGCGTCGTGGGGAGTTGACCATCACTCCGTCGGATTTCTCCTTGATTTCCGGATTGTCTTTTTACCGGCGTCCAGTGTACCGATAGGTGAATCATTGTCGTTCAAGTCGGCGGTGGTTCGAGGCTTGATAGGCCCGGTTGCCGATATGCTTCCTCCGAACGCCTCATATGCTCCCCGGTCTAAAGTGGCTCGTGGTCTCACCCTTCAGGGGATTACCGAGGAGCAGAAGGTACGCATTCTGCTGTGGTTGGCTGTCTGTGGCCTGTTGCGCACTGATAGGGGATCGCGCGTTTCGACGCGATATCTGCAGCCCCTTGAGGGAGTTGTCTCGGGTGTCGACCTATGACCCAGGCCGAGCCAGGCTATTGTAGTCTCTTGTGCTGCATGCGTCTGCTTGCGAGCGATTGGGTGATGGTGGACCGGTCTCCCTTTTTGGTCCATGGAGACTCTTGGAGGTATGATTGTATACATCGTCTATCTTTTGTCTCATTATTTTGATCGTTAGTAAAGTAATCTTATTATTACTAGATTTGGTTTTATGAGTATTTTCCGGGATTGGCCCCGGAAAGGGTTCGGGACCCTACACTTCCCCGCCGCTTGTCTCGGGCGGAGCGCGGGATGACTCGGTATGGCGCTGTAGAGAGTGTCCGGAAGGCTATCCGGCGGGCCAAGGACGACATGGTAATCGTAGTGAATCAATCTTGTCCCTTGGGTATATGTAGTAGGTGTTAACTTTTCTTTGCTTTTCAGGTTACCTCTTATCCTTGGGCGTCGTTTCCGGAGATACCGGCTTGGACTCATAGGGCCCGCATTCTGACTCGCGAGAGAGTCATTTTTTATGGAGAATCATACCCTGTGTGGTATTTGGGCGAGAGGGTGACTCCCGGCACGATGGGACGAGGTTACTATTAGTGCCTCACTGACCCTCCCGTCACTATGATGGACGGGGTTGCTCTTGTTCGAGCTATCGAGGAGGGGCGACGCTTCGGGTGTTGATGATTTGTAGAGCTATTAATGGTCCTGGCTCACGACGGGATAGAGCAATTAATGGTCCTAGCTCATGACGGGATAGAGCTATTAATGGTCCGGCTCATGACGGGATAGATAATTTGTGGAGCTATTAATGGTCCTAGGCTCACGACGGGATAGAGCTATTAATGGTCCGGCTCATGACGGAGATAGAGCTATTAATGGTCCGGCTCATGACGGGATAGAGCTATTAATGGTCCTAGCTCATGACGGGATAGATAATTTATGGAGCTATTAATGGTCCGGCTCACGACGGGATACAGCTATTAATGGTCCGGCTCATGACGGAATAGAGCAATTAATGGTCCGGCTCATGACGGGATAGATAATTTGTAGAGCTATTAATGGTCCTAGCTCACGACGGGATAGAGCTATTAATGGTCCGGCTCATGACGGGATAGATAATTTGTGGAGCTATTAATGGTCCGACTCACGACGTGATAGAGCTATTAATGGTCCGGCTCATGACGGGGTAGAGCTATTAATGGTCCTAGCTCATGACAGGATAGATAATTTGTGGAGCTATTAATGGTCCGGCTCACGACGGGATAGAGCTATTAATGGTCCGACTCATGACGGGATAGATAATTTGTGGAGCTATTAATGGTCCGGCTCACGACGGGATAGAGCGATTAATGGTCCGGCTCATGATGGGATAGAGCAATTAATGGTCCTACTGGCGATGACGGGATAAATAATTTGTAGAGTTATTAATGGTCCGACTCACGATGGGATAGAGCTATTAATGGTCCGGCTCATGACGGGATTGATAATATGTAGAGCTATTAATGGTCCGGCTCACGACGGGATAGAGCTATTAATGGTCTCGATCCCGGGTAATGTGTTGTGATGATGGTCCGCGGACCCTAACGGTGTGTTTTCCGATGTTAATACTCCCGAGTACTTGTTGTCTCTCGAGCAAGATTTGTGTACTCGTGTATCATGTTGGAGGAATGACGAAATTGTATTTTTGTTGTGGATTTGAAAATCCGTTAGTTTGTCGCGCGCAATGTCGTAACGAACATGCGAATTCATTTGAAGTTGAGAGTGTGGGCCCCACTTGGCTAAGAAGCCCCCAAGCGTGTTGTATAGGACTGTGCGCCAGATGCACAGACCTGCGCTTGGCGTGAGATGCTGCGGTGAACGCAGTTTGCTGCGTGCGATGTCGTAATGAACATTTGAATTCATTAGGAGTTGAGCATGTGGGCTCCACTTGGCTAAGAAGCCCCCAAGCGCGCTATAAAGGGTTGTGCGCCGAGCGCACGGGCATGCGCTTGGCGGGGATGTTGCGCTTTCGACTTTTTTTTTTCTTTGCCCTTTATATTGAAAATTGATGTCAAATGTACTTCCAATGAGGTAGGTTAAAGAGAGATGGATGTTATGTATATAGGTTGAAATGGAGGAATAGTTGTAATGAAGGGATGAATGTCTCTTTTATGCCAATTGTTCATTGCCTTTATTAGACTAGTCATGAGAATTAGAAATTCATTTCATTTAAGGCGACAATCGTGATTTTCAGTGATGCTCATTAGTGCAAGCTAAGGTTAGAAAGAAATACTCATTTATTAATTGAAAATTATGAGTACATGCAATAAAAAGGGAAATCCTATATTAGACTGGAAAAAACAAGAGAGATGAAACAGAAAATCAAATCCTAAGTCTAGACTCCTACGTCGCATGACAAGATAACTTCGTTGCTTCAATCTTCATGAGGTCTATTTCTAAACGAAAAGAGAAGCAGTGTATTTTTTTCGCGTTGATTGGACCTAAGCGAGTCCAAGTGTCTTAATGAGCGATTGAGCTTAGAGATGTGTCTACTTCTATGACATTGAGGTCATTATCTTCGGTATTTTTCAGCAAATCATTCTCAATCTGGATACCCACATCATATACTCTTGCGAAGCTATCAAGACCCAAGTATTTGAGGTGATTTTTGTATTTAGGGAGGAGGTTAGAAACGAATATTCGTACCAAGTCTTTTCTCGGGCCTTGATACCATATGGGTTGATTTCTCTCTCCACCTATTCAGATAAGTGGTAAAACCTTCATTTTCACCTTGTTTAAGAACCTCGAGCTCTCTAAGGGAGGTTTGCATTTGTGCGTTCGACTCATATTGTTTCATGAAAGCAATAGTGATGCATTCCCAAGTTTCAGTTTGCTTGGGGTCTAGGGAATAGAACCAATTCTGACATATTAGGTCCAACGACATCGGGAATACCATTGGGTAAAGTTCAGGGTCAACCGATTTGATGATCATGGTTGCACGGAAATTCCTTAAATGATATTTTGGATTATCGGTTGGTTTAATTTTAGGGATGTCAGTTGTAGAGAACTCTTCAGGAAGTTTCCCTTTCAGTTTGGTGTTATCATCAATGGGCTCAAAATAGGAATTTGCATTGGTTACCCTATGAACAACACTCTCCATTATCTTGTTGAATCCAGGAGACTCACAAGACTCGATCTTCTCAAGCCTTATAGCTATTTCTTCCATCATGCTGGATAGCTTGGCTAAAGCTCTAGCCATTTCAGCAAGTTGTTGCTCGTTATTCGATGGACTACCCATTTCAATGTCGCTTGATTTCTACATAGATCATCAGAGGAGATTTAGAAATGGAGTGATAATGGAGAGAGAGAAATGGAACGAAGGAGTGTATGCTTGTTTTAAAAGTTGAGCTTCTAGGAACGAATTTGAATATCCTAAATGCATGATGATTTTTTTTTGGATGCACCTAGACCTAATGTATGTGTGCATGACTCTTTTGGATGCACCTAGACATAATGCATGTATGCATGACTCAATCTATGCGTTCGAACATGTAAAGGCTGCCTACATATCCCAAAAGAGGGAATCGAATCGCTTGTAGTTCGGGACTACTAAATGCGGAATGCATGAGATGAAATGGAGAGTATGGATACGGTGAGACTCCTAAATGTCTAATAACTCTGGTTATGCATGAAGTGTATGAATGATGGACTATGCAATGCAAATGAATTCTAGTATGAATGCAAATCTAATTGACATAAAATTCTAACGATTTCAGAATCCTAGACTTGATAGACTTCTAATGACGTCAGACTTTCTAGGATGCTAGACTCCTAATGTGCATGAAACTCTAGTGGACCTAAACTCCTAAAGTGAATGAAACTCTAGTGGACCTAGACTCCTAAAACGGACGGAATTCTAATGGATTTAGACTCCTAAGATGGACATAATTCTAATGGATTTAGACTCCTAAGATGGACAAAATTCTAATGGGTTTAGTCTCCTAAGATGGATGGGACTCAAGCGAATTAAGACTCCTGACATGAATAGAGTTAGACGAGGTTAAGAACTCTAAATGGAGTGAAACTGGATGAATCTAGACATTTGGGTCAGACGGACTTCTAGTGGAGTTAGAATTCCTAAATGGATGAGACTTTTACAACAAGATGGACACTAAAAGTAATCCTAGATGGTGTACACAAATGATGGATAATATACATAGAAAGATAGGATAGAGAAAAAGGATGAATTTTCGAAAAAAGTTATGTGATAGGAAAAAAGATGGATATTTTTTTTGAAAAAAATGTGGAGATAGAATTTTGGAAGTAGATAGGAGATTGAAGATGGTATGAAATTTTGAAAAAGATAGGAGAATGATTTTTTCGAAAAAAATATGGGTGATAGAATTTAGAGAAGTCGGGGATTTTTTTTTAGGGAAAAAAAAAGATAAAGATTGGAGATAGATTAAAAAAATATGGGAGGATAGAAAATAAAGACATAGTCTCTTTCCGTCACAAGGAAAAGAGTAGGATTGTGAAACAAATTTACAAGACATGAAAGCCACGAGTGATATGTGACCAGAAGCAAAGGTTGCGCTTCACGCCAAAGAATACGCAAGCACGCGGAATAAAAAAATGCGTTAGACTCTAGCGTTTGCGTGGGACGCGAGAAGAGGGTATGTGGGGAACGCAAGTGGCGGCAGGACGCAATTAACTCGAGTCGACGCATATAGTTTGCGCTAAACACAGCTTAAGCGAGACATGATTTTTTTACTTTTTGCTCGTCGCGATCATTAATTCGATAGGTTGACTCGAAACATCGATAATATAGAACAATTAAAGGCACACACATACAACTATGCACAAATAGAATAATAGTATGCAAAGTTCTCAACCTAAAGTCTAGTTCTACGTTTCAAACTATGGTCAGGTTTGGGTTAAGGCTGAAAGGGTCCATGACTAAGAGATTGATCCCACGCTTCGTACCTCTGCTTAAAGAGGTGGCCACGTGTAAGACGCACTCCAGTCTCAAGTTAGGAACAAGAGAACAATGCCATGGTTGAGTAGGTTAGCTTATGACTAAGATCCAACACTATCGCTCAGGAAGCTTTTTGGAAGGACAAAGCGCAAACCCCCTGGGGTGACCTCACACACGTAACATGTGCTAATGAGGCAAGGTAGATTGTCCTTATGGTGGCTGAACAATAGCCATGCATATGCAAAACAGTATATTATTCAAAGGCATAAAAATAAGAATGAATCGTATTTTTCAAGTTTCACCCACTCATTTAAAAAAATTAATTTTTTTAAAATCCTCCCCAGTGAAGTCGCCAAATTGTAGGCGTGGATTTTTCATTCCTTTAATGCCTACACGCGGTGTGAGCGCGTTTATTTGACTACCTTTTTGTTAAGGTTTTATTAAAAATATGTTTTGAAGTCGCCAACAATTCTTTAGAGGAAGAATCATAAACCTAATTGGATGTTGAAGCGGAAGGGACATCTTAGGGACTTATCCAATGTAAATTTCCCCATCATGACTCCATAGATGGTCAGGAACCAAAAAGTGAGTTCGGGGGTGAGGGTACAATATAGTCGGGAACTATATTGCCCATTGTTGGGCCTCTACTAAATAACGATTCATTACGAATTTTATGCAAAAGAATAATCATATAATATTTTAAAGCACCCTAAAATAATTAATCTAGATGGGTTCATGAAACACACAAAAAGACTAATTATTTAGTGAGCAGTTATTAGACAATCAATATTAATGGGTTCCTAGCAGGTTGTCCATGTTATCTGAATTAGTTAGAACATTTATTTAGGTATTGATTAACAATAAATACAAGGTGATAAATATTGCATTCAGGTAGAAAAAATAATATGTTCATAAAAATAAATAAAAATATGAAAATAAAATACTGCAGGGAGTTAGTATAATATATACAATACTTACAGTCGCAGGAACGAGTTAACAATCTACATCATGAATAGAATGTTAGTAACTTCAAGAAAATAATAAAAATAAATAAAGAAATAAAATAAAAGTGGTTAATTTAGTTGACCCTCAGAATTTATACCACCGTCCGGGGTCGTTAATTTGTACGGATCTTGGAAAATTGAATGCCGAACGAATCTTAAAAAATTGTGTTTGTTTCGTAATATAGCCAGGTTTGTATTATTGCTTTTGATTAATATGATGATGATGCGCTAATAATGGGCGCTAGTATTAAGTGATATGATGAGTATGATAAAGAAACAAGATTAATTATATGGTAGTGGTGTTAAACGTGGGTTTCCTCGGAGGTACATTAGTATTAGGGAGTAGTATGAGTGGTGATGATAATCGGATCGGGTGAGGAAGTTTTGGTATTTTGCGGTGCGAGGTGATGAATTGAGATGATGATGTGGCGATGGAGGATGATATGGTGGGGGTGTGAAGGATGAGAGTTGTCGAGAGATTTTACAAGGAGTGCCAGGTGATTTATGAGAGTCAGCCGAAGGAAATTGGGTGTGGTGAATTGTGTGTTGTTGCCGTGTGAGATTTGTTGTTCAATACTTCTGTAGATCATGAATCTAGAATTATGTTGTTTAATGTAATTTCCAAATCTGGAACTTAGAAATATGTGATGATTCTTGGATCGTGAATCTCATAATCAAGATTAGCGTAGTTTCTAAGTTTGGAACCTAGAAACATGCTTGGGGAACTTTGAATGTGTGATGATTTAGCTGGTAGAAATCATGCTTTAGGCAATGCATGTATGTTGATGTGTGAAATGGGTTCTGGGAATCTCACGTAGTAGTGACGATTTGAAGCGGTTTTACCTATCCATGAAATCTGGTAATTTAGAGACGGGAACTCTTTTTATATTCTTAATTTCATTTGTGATGTTCAATCCGATTAGCATGTCGTCGGGAGAATCGGGTGGGGAGGATGATGGTAGAGCAGCTTTCGGATCTAGGAGGGCGTGGAAGGCCGAGGGTGGACTCCCGACCAGTTGTACTTTGATCCGGAGCATCATATTTCACATGTCCGCTCTCGGGCATTGTAAGTATTGTTCGTTATACCGACTTCATTTCACACGATTGCCTAGGCAATTGATTGATTATTCTTACATTTGCAGGACGAGGGTAACACTCGTCATTTTGGGACTTTTGACTTTACCTGGCTCAGGAAGGTCCGAAAGGTCCGCGATCAAGCTGTTCTCATCGAGCAGAGTGGCCTGTCCTCTTTTCTCGACGTTTATGAGAGTATGGGAGAGGTTCATTCCTCTCAGATTGTGGTTCGAGGTTTGTTGGAGTGGTGGTGGGATACTACCAACTCTTTCCACATGCGTCGTGGGGAGTTGACCATCACTCCGCTGGATTTCTCCTTGATTTTCGGCTTGTCTTTTACCGGCGTCCAGGTACCGATAGGTGAATCATTGTCGTCCAAGTCGGCGGTGGTTCGAGGCTTGATAGGCCCGGTTGCCGATATGCTTCCTCCGAACGCCTCATATGCTCCCCGGTCTAAAGTGGCTCGTGGTCTCACCCTTCAGGGGATTACCGAGGAGCAGAAGGTACGCATTCTGCTGTGGTTGGCTGTCTGTGGCCTGTTGCGCACTGATAGGGGATCGCGCGTTTCGACGCGATATCTGCAGCCCTTGAGGGAGTTGTCTCAGGTGTCGACCTATGACTGGGCCGAGCTGGGCTATTGTAGTCTCTTGTACTGCATGCGTACTGCTTGCAGGCAGTTGGGTGATGGTGGACCAGTCTCCCTTTTTGGTCCATGGAGACTCTTGGAGGTATGATTGTATACATCGTCTATCTTTTGTCTCATTATTTTGATCAGTAGTAAAGTAATCTTATTGTTACAGATTTGGTTTTATGAGTATTTTCCGGGATTGGCCCCGGAAAGGGTTCGGGACCCTACACTTCCTGCCGGCTTGTCCTGGGCGGAGCGCGGGATGACTCGGAATGGCGCTGTAGAGAGTGTCCGGAAGGCTATCCGGCGGGCCAAGGACGACATGGTAATCGTAGTGAATCAATCTTGTCCCTTGGGTATATGTAGTAGGTGTTAACTTTTCTTTGCTTTTCAGGTTACCTCTTATCCTTGGGCGTCGTTTCCGGAGATATCGGCTTGGGCTCATAGGGCCCGCATTCTGACTCGCGAGAGAGTCATTTTTTATGGAGAATCATACCCTGTGTGGTATTTGGGCGAGAGGGTGACCTGCCAACACGATGGGACGAGGTTACTATTAGTGCCTCACTGACCCTCCCGTCACTATGATGGACGGGGTTGCTCTTGTTCGGAGCTATCGAGGGAGGGGCGACGCTTCGGGTGAGCTGTCACGACTTTGCTTTTCGTGGTCGCGATTACCAAGCTGTCCTCTTGCCTCGCTTGGCTCCTCCTGTCAAGTTTAACGAGGTATGCACATTGAGTTTGCTTGTTTTTGCTTACTTTGACATGACCAATGTTATTGTTTTCTTGCTTTTGCTAGGAGGCTGCTGCGGCTCGTATCTCCTTCGTTCCGGACCTGAGAATCCGGTATACTGGAGAATCCGGGTTTGTTGAGGAGACGATTGATGTTGCCCCAGAGGCAGAGCAGCACGTTGTTCGTGCTATGCCGGCCCATCTGAGCTCGGTAAGTGTCGAAAGTCATGAACTTTCTTTATTCATTCTGCTTGTAGTGATTTATGTACGTGTTGTTTTCAGGTTCCTCGGGAGACTGTCGTTCAGATTCTCCGAGTGGTTGACTCGTTGAAGCATGGGATGGCCAAGCTGAAGAGGAGCATGTCCTGCCGCCGCAGCGACGTACATTGCCAGGTAGACTGACCTATTGTGCTTGGGTTGTATTTTTTTTTGTTGTATTCGTTTCACTAATGCTCTGTGACACTTTGTGCAGCGTCGTCCTCAGGGGAGTGGGCCTCGTCCCGAGGCGAGGGTATCGACCCAGTCTAGGCTTTCGGCTCATACTCCCGAGAGTCGACATCTGATAGGCCTCCGACGGATCCGTTTACTGGGCAATTCGGCATTGGCAGCATGGACTTCACGGGGGGTGCCAGGCCTGACCCACACCCTGGGCCTTCTCTGATGTGGATGGAGCAGATGCGGATGCAGCAGATGCAGATGTTGCAGATGCAACAGCAGATGTTGGGGATGCAGCAGTTGTATCCGACGCGGCCGACTCTGCCTGTGACTCCTTTAATGCAGCCTGGGATTGGCTATCACGTGGGTGAATCGAGCGGGGTTCAGGTTGAAGAATCGGAGGAGTCCTCTTCGGGGGAGTAGGATCCCCCTTCTTCTTAGATGTCTCCATTACTTTACTTTTGTGTACCTGCGGCCTGCACTTTTGCTATAATGTATATGTATGTTGATATGTGTTGCGTCTTTTGTTCAACCATTATGATCATTGGTGTTGTTTCTTTTCCATGTTTGTAAGTGAGATTTTGTCAGCAATGACTCTTATTCTAAAATGCCATGTATAAATGCAATGCGACTGACTCAGTTTTAAGCAACTTTGAATGGAGCGTAGCCGACCTTCTCCCAACAAAAAAAAGAAAGGAAAAAAGAAAAAAAAATGAGAGCTAAAAGGGTTTGGGTTTTGGATGGGTGGGCTTTTACAAAAATGGACCAAAAACATGAATATTCAGTGAAAAACAGTTTTTTTGTTATCCGTAGTGGAGGGGGAGTGGCCCAAAATTCTGTGTGAGATCATAATCCGAGTCGACCTATGTGCGTCGAAATCGTGCGCTGAGCGCATGTCTTGGTGTCTGGCGCTTGACCGTGCGCTGGGCGCAGGAGTGTAGCAGCGTCTGGCGCGCTCTTATGCGCTAGGCGCACATTTTGGCGTATAACGCGTTTTCCGTCTGGAACGGTAAATCCGAATCCGCTTAGAGTTGAGATGCGAAACCGTTATAAATAGGCGAATATGTACGTTTTTTCAGTATTACGAGTTTAATATTTTTCTTTGCACTTTTTCTCTATAATACTTTGCTGTGACTTTTAACTATTTGCCATGGCTTTTGAACCAACTCTAAGTGGGTGGTTGTCATCACTGACCATTGCTGAGAAACACGAGCTCGGCAGGCGGCATATGGATGTATTGGCTTCCTTAAGGTTTGTTCAGTTAGACTATAATTTCCTTTATGCGGCTGTTAATTTTTGGGATGTCACCAATCATTGTTTTTGTTTTGGGAATCACGAATTAACGATTTTGCCTAAGGAATTTGGTGCCATAATTGGATGGCCCTGTAGTCAATTACCCTGTGTCCCTTCTTTGGAGGATTATTTTTTAAGGACTTTGAGAGGTTCATGGATTTAAAGGAAGAAAATATGTCCAAAATTGTATATGGGAGGAGGGTTAATTTGACTAGGTTAGCTGCAATGTATAGTCCTCCTGCTGACTGGGCTAGACAGACGTATCGTATGCGGGCGCTGGTATTTTGCCTGCTTAGTCGTTTTCTCTTTATGAATGGGGACAATGGTGCTGGTTTTGCCTGTTTGATTACTGTAGCAGAGCAACTGGAGGTAGGAAGGACACCGATGCCACTTTGTGTAGGGGAGATGATTTCCAGTCTAGATGCTGTAAAGAAGGACCTAAAAGGGCAGATTTCAGGGAGCCCCCTATTGTTGCAGGTAAAATATATATTTTTTTAGTCATGAACCAAAGAAATAATCTTCTTTTCCATTATATTTGACTATATTATGACTCTATGCGAAGTAATAACACATGTTAAATTTTTCGAATTATGACTGGGGAGGATTTTTTAAAAAAATTGATTATTTTAAATGAGTGGGTGAAACTTGAAAAATACGATTCATTCTTATTTTATGCCTTTGAATAATATACTGTTTTGCATATGCATGGCTATTGTTCAGCCACCATAAGGACAATCTACCTTGCCTCATTAGCACATGTTCTATGTGTGAGGTCACCCCTGGGGGTTTGCGCTTTGTCCTTCCAAAAAGCTTCCTGAGCGATAGTGTTGGATCTTAGTCATAAGCAAACCTACCCAACCATGGCATTGTTCTCTTGTTCCTGACTTGAGACTGGAGTGCGTCTTACACGTGGCCACCTCTTTAGCGGGGTACGAAGCGTGGGATCAATCTCTTAGTCATGGACCCTTTTCAGCCTTAACCTAAACCTGACCATAGTTTAAACATAGAACTTGACTTTAGGTTGAGAACTTTGCATATTATCCTACTTGTGCATCTTTATGTGTGCGTGCTTTTAAGTGCTTTGTATTACGCGATGTTTCGAGTTCAAATTTATCGAACGGATTTACGCGAGCAAAAATTTAACAATTCGTCTCTCCAAATCAACTGCGCTCCGCGCAACTCCAAATATGCATCTCGCGCTTCTTGCTGCGTCAAGCGCAGTTCTTTGTCGTCGCGCGCTAAGTGCTGCGCCCAGCGCCATTCGTATTTCGCGTTCAACGCTGATGTCCGCGTCATGCGCAAGCTATATTCTTGCAGCGCTAACTTCCTACGTGTCACGCCATGTTGTGGCGCCATACACCATCATCCTTTTTTAATTTCCGAAAAATGATCCCATATCTTTTTTTTTTGAAATTCCATCTTCATCTTTTTTTTATTCAAAATTATTCTCCTATCTTTTTTAAAAAAAAATGATCTCCCATCTTTTTTTTGAAAATTCATCCGCATCTTTATTTTCTCAAAATATTCTCCTATCTTTTTAAAAAAAAAATCCATCCCATCTTCAATCTGCTATCTACTTCAAAAATTCTATCTCCACCTTTTTTTCAAAAAAAAAAAAATTATCCATCTTTTTTCCTATCCCATATCTCTTTCAAAAATTCATCCTTTCATGTATATTATCCATCTTTTATGTGCACATCATTTAGGATTCCTTTTAGTGTCCATCTTGTTGTAAAAGTCTCGTCCCCATAGGAATTCTAACCGCACTAGAAATCCGTCTGACCTAAATGTCTAGATTTATCCAGTTTCACTCCATTTAGAGTTCTTAACCTCGTCAACTCTATCCATGTTAGGAGTCTTAATCCTGTCTAGGTTCACCCATCTAAGAAGTCTAGGGTCGTTAGAATTTTTGCCATCTTAGAAGTCTGTAATCCATAGAAATCCATGCATAATAGGAGTCTAAAACCATTAGAATTTTTTCCATCTTAGGAGTCTAAATCCATTAGAATTCGTTCGTCTTAGGAGTTTCGAATCCATTAGAGTTCCGCTCATATAAGGGTCTAAATCCATCAGAATTCCGTTCATTTTAGGAGTCTAGGTCCACCAGAGTTTCATGCATATTAGGAGTCTAGCATCCTTGAAAGTCCGTCAAATCTAGAATTCAAACGTCATTAGAAGTCTATCAAGTCTAGGATTCTGAAGTCATTAGAGTTTCATGTCAATTAGGAGTGCACTCATACAGGAGTCCCTCTGCATTGCATAGTCCATCATTCATACACTTCATGCATAAATAGAGTTATTAGGCATTTAGGAGTCTCATTACATCCATACTTTCCATTTCATTTCATGCATTCCGCATCTAGTAGTCCTGAACTACAAGCGATCTGATTCCCTCTTTTGGGATATGTAGGCAGCCTTTACAGGTTCGAACGCATAGATTGAGTCATGCATACATACATTAGGTCTAGGTGCATCCAAAAGAGTCATGCATACATGCATCAGGTCTACGTGCATCCAAAAAAAAAATCATCATTTATTTAGGATATTCAGATTTGTTCCTAGAAGCTCAACTTTTAAACAACACATACATTCTTTCATTCCATTTCTCTCTCTCCATCATCATTCTATCTCTAAATCTCCTTTGATGATCTATGTAGAAATCAAGCGACACTGAAATGGGTAATCCATCGAATACCGAACAACAAGTCGCTGAAATGGCTAGAGCCTTAGTCAAGATGTCTAGTATGATGAAAGAAATAACTATAAGGCTTGAGAAGGTCGAGTCTGGTGAATCTCCTGGATTCAACAAGAAAATGGAGAATGTCATTCATAGGATAACTAATGCAAATTCCTATTTTGAACCTACTGATAACACCAAACTGAAGGGAAAACTTTCCGAAAAATTCTCTGCTCATTAAAGCATTTGGACTCTCTTAGATCCAATCAACACGAAAAAATACACTTCTTCTCTTTTCGTTTAGAAAGAGACCTCCTGAAGATCGAAGCAACGAAGCTGTTTCGTCACGTGACGTAGGAGTCTAGACTTGAAATTCCATTTTCTGTTTCATTTCTCTTATTCGCCCAGTCTAATATAGGATTTCCCTTTCATTGCATGTACTCATAACTTTCAAATAATAAATGAGTATTTCTTTTCTAACCTTGTACTAATGAGTATCAATGGAAATCACAATTGTCGCCTTAAAAGAAATGAATTTCTAATTCTCATGACTATTCTAATAAAGGCAATGAACAACTGGCATACATAAAAGAGGCATCTGTTCCCTTCACTACAACTATTCCTCCATTTCAACTCAAATGCATAACACCCCTTTCCCTCTAACCTACCTTAGTGGAGGTACACTTGACAACAATTCAATATAAAGGGCAAAAAAAAAAAAAAGAAGCACAAAATGATACAAAAAGTGCAAAATATGAAAAAGATGTGTTGCAAATAAGCCCATTAATAGCTTTGCCAAAAGTACTTTCTTTTCAAAACCTTCAACCTTCGATTCCAAACCTCCAACTTCAAATCTCTGTGATAAACCTTCTTAACAACCAGCCACATTGGATTCCAATAAGCCATAAAAGACAAACCAAAGCCCGCTAGGTCGAAAACCCATAAGGGCGACTTAGGCAAAAGTCAGGGCATTTTCTCATTCACGAGCCTGAACTACGAATGGTCTGATTCTGCTAAAGATACGTAGGAAACCTCATCCTGAGGTCCGACCGTTCAAACCAAACCAAATCAATACTTAAATCAATGCCTAAGTCATTGCAAATGGCTCCAAAGCAAAATGCTCGGCCACCAATTAAAATGCTAAGAGCTACGACTGGCCTGATTCCATCATGGATACGTAGGCAACCTCTTTCGAGGCCCAGCCATTTTAATTCAAAAAGTATTTTTAAGGCTCGCCTAGGCCCATGAGAAAAGTGCGATCTCGCAAATCATGAATTTTCAATGCTCATCCCTACCCTTAGAACTAGACTGGGATTTAAAACTGCATCATTAGCTTTCCTCATTGCGTGAGTCGATTCATTATGACTCTGCCTTTTCTTATTCTAATCACTTCCTTTTTCTAAGCTGCATTATCGCTTCTAAGCCAACCTTAGCATAACCTTTCAACGCTCAGCGCTATAACCGCGCCTTATCCTTTGAGTGTTCCTTTCTTTGGCCTTTCTTGACTTTTTCACCTTAGGAACCCTACATGGAATCTTTGGTCGAAACTTCCGCTAAGCGTGACGAGATATCATCAAAATCAAGAAATCAAGTTGGATGCTTCATCAACTCCATCTTGCCGGGGGCTTCATCACTGGTCCATCCAGAAAATCGTAGGCTCCAAGTCCCGACCTATTGAAGGACTTCATTACGAGTCCATATATGACATCTTGGGTTTTAAACCCGCACAAATGCAACATTGCACCTATTCACGGGCTCACTTAGGCCCTTGACATACAAACCTCGAAGCATATACAACTCAAGCTCTACAAAAGCTCGTTCTATAAAGTATTCCAAATCGAACATATGATCCATTGGCTGCATAGACGATCATTAGGTTCCATGTGTACCCTGATCAGGATTTCATTACGAGTCCATACAAAAGGTTATGGGCTCTAAACCCATACGAGATCCTAACTGTTTTATGGGCCCACTTAGGCCCGTAACAACTACAACACATATCGCATCAAACATAACTTACATGGATCATCCTTGGGAGCTTCCCCTTTCTTCTCTTTCGAAAACAGTTTTCTAAAACGAAAATTTGAGCTTCTAATGGAACAATCAAATCATCAAATCATATCATCTGCATTAGTGTTATACCTCTGCATTAGTGTCATATCTCTACATTTGCATTACATATTTGCATCGTCCAAACATTGTGTCAAAGCATTGCATCCTTCGTCCTTAGCCATAGGATTCTAGCGTCAATCATCGAGTCACAGAAACACAATTCACGATACTCACAACTCATAACACTCATCTCACGACCATCCCTCACAAATCTCACACGGCAACAATAACAAACTTATCGCCAAAAGCAAACCTCGGGCAAAATCAATACATTAATCATCATCACCGCCAATGCCTGATTCATCTTCCTACACCTATTATCTTCATCTAATCGTTTCACTCTAATAATCATCATCATCTTTTGTCCCCCGATCACAATACCAAATTCATAAGGACAATTAAAGGCACACACATACAAATATGCACAAGGAGGATAATAGTATGCAAAGTTCTCAACCTAAAGTCAAGTTCTATGTTTCAAACTATGGTCAGGTTTCGGTTAAGGTTGAAAGGGTCCACGACTAAGAGATTGATCCCACGCTTCGTACCCCTGCTTAAAGAGGTGGCCACGTGTAAGACGCACTCCAGTCTTAAGTCAGGAACAAGAGAACAATGCCATGGTTGGGTAGGTTTGCTTATGACTAAGATCCAACACTATCCTTCATGAAGGTTTTTGGAAGGACAAAGCGCAAACCCCCCGAGGGTGACCTCACACATAGAACATGTGCTAATGAGGCAAGGTAGATTGTCCTTATGGTGGCTGAACAGTAGCCATGCATATGCAAAACTGTATATTATTCTAAGGCATAAAAATAAGAATGAATCGTATTTTTCAAGTTTCACCCACTCATTTAAAAAAATTAATTTTTTAAAAATCCTCCCCAGTAAAGTCGCCAAATTGTAGGCGTAGGATTTTTGAATTCCTTTAATGCCTACACGTGGTGTGAGCGCGTTTATTTGACTACCCCATTGTTAAGGTTTTATTTAAAATATGTTTTTGAAGTCACCAACAATTCTTTAGAGGAAGAATCATAAACCTAATTGGATTGAAACGGAAGGGACATCTTAGGGACTTATCCAATGTAGATTTCCCCGTCATGACTCCATAGATGGTCAAGAACCAAAAAGTGAGTTCGGGGGTGAGGGTAAAAATATGGTCATAATGAACCACACTTGCCCAATGCTGGCCTCTACTAAATACCAATTCACAGCAGATTTTATACAATAGAACAATCAAACAATGTTTTAAAGCACCCTAAAATAATTAATCTAGATGGGTTTAGGAAATACACAAAAGACTAATTATTTAATGATCAGTTATTATACAATCATTTTACAAGGTTCCTAACAGGTTGTCCAAATTATCTGAATTAATTAGAACAGTTCTTTAGGTCTTATTTTAGCATAATAACATGTGGGTGATAAGCAATCATGCAAGACAATCATAATAATATGAATATTATATACAGAAAATATAAGAAAAGAGGTTAGAATTTACAAAAGGACCACGGTTATTAATTAAAAATCTACATCATGACAAGAAAAGAGTTAGTAACTTCAATGAAATAAATATGATTATTCAAGAGCCCTCAATATTATACCTATGCGGTTTAGATCGAAGAGCGTAGTGACCTTTAGTCGAAGCAATCTTGGAACTAGGAATATAGTAGAATCAAGGACATGAATTAATATAGAAGATCACAAGTGTTTTGTATGTTTTGTATTCGAAGTGTGTTTCGGAGTTTTTGAGAGTATTTGCGTGCGTAAAAATAATAATTCGAAGCAGTCCTTGATTCGGGAAATCAGCCCGTATTTATAGGCAAACAAGCGCGTGCGTCTGACGCAAACCCTACGCCTGGCGCAAGCCTACGTGGCAGGCGCGAGGACACGCGTCTGGTGCAGGTTGGCCTGCCTGACGTGGTCCGTCCAATTAAAACTTTGCACATGGAAACGCGTTTTCCAAAAGATAATTTTTTACCTTGCGTCTCACACAAGACTTGCGCTAGGCGCAGGACTCTGTGACTCACAAGTCCACGTGTCAGGCGCTCAGTGGAGTGTCTGACGCGATATGGCCAATGTGCTGGACGCATGTGTCGCGCTAAGCGCGACCGCCGCGTCCGGCGCAAAATCCGGAATATTCCAGAATATTCCTATTTTTATGCTACGCGTGTTTTCAAGATGCCTTTTTTATCCCTAAAAATCCGGAGATCGAATTTTCCGAGTTAAAAATCGTTTTTATGGGTAAAAGATAATAATAAAAGCTTTTAGGAAAATATTTATCAAAACAATAAATATTAGAAAAAATATTCATGAATAATAAATACTCCCTCCGGTCTTTATTAGTTTACCCCTTTCTATGGGGCACATTTGCCGATACACTAATTTGAACCTTAATATCTCTAATTATCAATAAGTAAAAATTACAAAAATTTGATATTTGGATACTACACATTGAGATGAATCTAACAAGATCTCACATGACTATATTTTTCCTTAAGTACAAATCACAAGAGATAGTCAAAGTCATGTATGTGAATAGTGTCAAAAGTCAAAAGGGGTAAACTAATAAAGACCGGAGGAAATATTCAGTTGGGCTTTTAAAATGGACTTTAGAAAGCATTTCACGGGTTGAACTTACAATTAATCATCATGAATGATTAATTGGGCTTTAATAATATTATTTTAAACACACATTGCCTGGTTATTCGGACTGCTCCTCCATTGGGCCATGCCAACTAAGACCGCGGTATATTTCATCATTGGACCCTTAAATGGGGAGACACGATTATGTGTCTACAGAAGCCCCCACTTTGACTGAGGTTTGTAAAACCGAAAGTCAAAGTATACGTGTCGGGACGGAGAATAACTCTGGATGCTCTGCAATACAAAATCACTCTTTTACGCCGCACTTCGCAAAACAAGTAAAAGTTTCGAGCACGAACAATATATGAACAAATTTGCAAAATAAATGTAAATTTGCAAAAATGAAATAATATAGGTGAAGAGAAATCATGAGCTATTATGGTCCCGCTCCAGGGTATTGATGATGGTTAGAGCTATTAATGGTCCCGCTCCAGGGTGTTGATGATGTGTAGAGCTATTAATGGTCCCGCTCCAGGGTGTTGATGATGTGTAGAGCTATTAATGGTCCAGCTCCAGGGTGTTGATGATGTATAGAGCTATTAATGGTCCGGCTCACGACGGGATAGAGCTATTAATGGTCCGGCTCATGACGGGATAGATAATTTGTAGAGCTATTAATGGTCCGGCTCACGACAAGATAGAGCTATTAATGGTCCTAGACATGACGAGAAAGATAATTTGTGAAGCTAAGAATGGTCCTAGCTCACGACGGGATAGAGCTATTAATGGTCCGGCTCATGACGGGATATATCATTTGTGAAGCTATTAATGGTCCGGCTCATGACGGGATAGAGCTATTAATGGTCCGACTCATGACGGGATAGATAATTTGTGAAGCTATTAATGGTCCGGCTCACGACGGGATAGAGCTATTAATGGTCCGGCTCATGATGGGATAGATAATTTGTGAAGCTATTAATGGTCTGGCTCACGACGGGATAGAGCTATTAATGGTCCTACTCACGACGGGATAGAGCTATTAATGGTCCAACTCATGACGGGATAGATCTTTTAATGGTCCGACTCATGACGGGATAGATAATTTGTGAAGCTATTAATGGTCCTACTCACGACGGGATAGAGCTATTAATGGTCCGACTCATGACGGGATAGAGCTATTAATGGTCCCGCTCCTGGGTAATTAGTTGTGATGATGGTCCGCGGACCTAACAGTGTGTTTTCCGCTGTTAATACTCCTGAGTACTTGTTGTCTCTCGAGCAAGATTTGCGTACAGTATAGCATGTTTGCAAAATTGTATTTTTGTTGCGGATTTAAAAATCCGATAGTTTTGTCGCGCGCAATGTCGAATTGTAACGAATATTTGAATTCATTCGAAGTTGAGAGTGTGGGCCCCACTTGGCTAAGAAGCCCCCAAGCGTGTTGTATAGGACTGTGCACCAGACGCACAGGCCTGCGCTTGGCGTGGGATGCTGCACCGGACGCAGTTTACTGCGTGCGATGTCGTAATGAACATTTGAATTCATAAGGAGTTGAGCATATGGGCTCCACTTGGCTAAGTAGCCCCCAAGCGTGCTGTAAAGGGTTGTGCGCCAGACGCATAGGCCTGCGCTTGGCGTGGGGTGTTGCGCTGGACGCAGTCTGCTACTTGTGGCACAGCGTTGTCGGTGTGCTGGACGCACCATGTATATAACACTTGGCTTCTGTTGTTAAATTGTAATGGTCCTGCGACCTTGGCGTAATATAACTCGTATAGAGTTGTTCAATGTTGGGTACCTGTAAATACAAAGAATACACAGATATACAGACAAACAATGCATGTTTCCTGTGATGTGGGTGCTCGTGTATGGATAGGAAAAGACTTGACCTATAAAGAGTGACCTCTAGTACTCTAGACTTAAAGGTGCTATCGTGTGTGCATACGTGTGTGTGTATGTGTGACTCGATGATTGACGCTAGAATCCTATGGCTAAGGACGAAGGATGCAATGCTTTGACACGATGTTTGGACGATGCAGATATGTAATGCAAATGTAGAGATATGACACTAATGCAGAGGTATAACACTAATGCAGATGATATGATTTGATGATTTGATTGTTCCATTAGAAGCCCAAATTTTCGTTTTAGAAAACTGTTTTCGAAAGAGAAGAAAGGGGAAGCTCTTAAGGATGATCCATGTAAGTTATGTTTGATGCGATATGTGTTGTAGTTGTTACGGGCCTAAGTGAGCCCATAAAACAGTTAGGATCTCGTATGGGTTTAGAGCCCACAATCTTTTGTATGGACTCGTAATGAAATCCCGATCGTGGTACACATGGAACCTAATGATCGTCTATGCGCCAATGGATCATATGTTCGATTTGGAATACTTTATAGAACGAGCTTTTGTAGCGCTTGAGTTGTATATGCTTCGTGGTTTGTATGTCAAGGGCCTATGTGAGCTCGTAAAGTAGGTACAATATTATATCAGTGTGGGTTTTAAAACCTAGGATTTCATGTATGGACTCGTAATGAAGTCCTTATTACAATAGGCCTATACTTGGAGCCTATGATTTTCTGAGTGCACCAGTGATAAAGCCCCCAGTAAGATGGAGCTGATAAAGTATTCAGCTTGATTTTGAAGATATCTCGTCACGCTTAGCGGAAGTTTCGACCGAAGATTCCATATCGGGTTCCTAAGGTGAAAAAAGACAAGAAAGGTCAAAGAAAAGAACACTCAAGGGATGAGACGTGGTCATAGCGCTGAGTGTTGAAAGGTTATGCTAAGGTTAGTGAAGTCGCCAAATTGTAGGCGTAGGATTTTTGAATTCCTTTAATGCCTACACTCGGTGTGAGCACGTTTATTTGACTACCCCATTGTTAAGGTTTTATTAAAAATATGTTTTTGAAGTCGCCAACAATTCTTTAGAGGAAGAATCATAAACCTAATTGGATTGAAATGGAAGGGACATCTTAGGGACTTATCCAATGTAGATTTATTCCGTCATGACTCCATAGATGGTCAAGAACCAAAAAGTGAGTTCGGGGGTGAGGGTACAAATATGGTCATAATGAACCACACTTTCCCATTGCTGGCCTCTACTAAATAACAATTCACCGCAGATTTTATACAATAGAACAATCAAACAATGTTTTAAAGCACCCTAAAATAATTAATCTAGATGGGTTCAGGAAACACACAAAAGACTAATTATTTAATGATCAGTTATTTTACAATCATTTTACAAGGTTCCTAACAGGTTGTCCAAATTATCTGAATTAATTAGAACAGTTCTTTAGGTCTTGTTTTAGCATAATAACATGTGGGTGATAAGCAAGCATGCAAGACAATCATAATAATATGAATATTATATACAGAAAATATAAGAAAAGAGGTTAGAATTTACAAAAGGACCACGGTTATTAATTAAAAATCTACATCATGACAAGAAAAGAGTTAGTAACTTCAATGAAATAAATATGATTATTCAAGAGCCCTCAGGATTATACCTATGCGGTTTAGATCGAAGAGCGTAGTGACCTTCAGTCGAAGCAATCTTGGAACTAGGAATATAGTAAAATCAGGAACAAGAATTAATATGGAAGATCACAAGTGTTTTGTATTCGAAGTGTGTTTCGGAGTTTTTGAGAGTATTTGCGTGCGTAAAAATAATAATTCGAAGCTGTCCTTGATTCGGGAAATCAGCCCGTATTTATAGGCAAACAAGCGCGTGCGTCTGACGCAAACCCTGCACCTAGCGCAAGCCTACGTGGCAGGTGCGAGGACACGCGTCAGGTGCAGGTTGGCCTGCCTGACGTGGTCCGTCCAATTAAAACTTTGCACATGGAAACGCGTTTTTGAAAAGATAATTTTTTACCTTGCGTCTCACACAAGACTTGCGCTAGGCGCAGGACTCTGTGAGTCACAAGTCCACGTGTCAGGCGCTCAGTGGAGTGTCTGACGCGATATGGCCAATGTGCTTGACGCATGTGTCGCGCTGAGCGCGACCGCCGCGTCCGGCGTAAAATCCGAAATATTCTAGAATATTCCTTTTTTTATGCTACTCGTGTTTTCAAGATGCCTTTTTTATCTTTAAAAATCCGGAGATCGAATTTTCCGGGTTAAAAATCTGTTTTATGGGCAAAAGATAATAATAAAAGCTTTTAGGAAAATATTTATCAAAACAATAAATATTAGAAAAAATATTCATGAATAATAAATATTCAGTTGGGCTTTTAAAATGGACTTTAGAAAGCATTTCACGGGTTGAACATACAATTAATCATCATGAATGATTAATTGGGCTTTTACAATATTATTTTAAACGCATATTGCCTGGTTATTCGGACTGCTCCTCCATTGGGCCATGCCAACTAAGACCGCAGTATATTTCATCATTGGACCCTTAAATGGGGAGACACGATTATGTGTCTACAGAAGCCCCCACTTTGACTGAGGTTTGTAAAACCGAAAGTCAAAGTATACTTGTCGGGACAGAGAATAACTCTGGATGCTCTGCAATCCAAAATCACTCTTTTACGCCAGTACCTGCAAAACAAGCAAAAGTTTGAGGCACATACATATAAGAACAAATTTGCAAAATAAATGTAAATTTGCAAAAATGAAATAATATTGGTGAAGAGAAATCATGAGCTATTATGGTCCCGCTCCAGGGTATTGATGATGTGTAGAGCTATTAATGGTCCCGCTCCCGGTGTTGATGATGTGTAGAGCTATTAATGGTCCCGCTCCGTGGTGTTGATGTGTTGAGCTATTAATGGTCCCGCTCCAGGGTGTTGATGATGTATAGAGCTAGTAATGGTCCGGCTCACGACGGGATAGAGCTATTAATGGTCCGGCTCATGACGAGATAGATAATTTGTAGAGCTATTAATGGTCCGGCTCACGACGGGATTGAGCTATTAATGGTCCTACTCATGACGGGAAAGATAATTTGTGAAGCTATTAATGGTCCTGGCTAACGACGGGATAGAGCTATTAATGGTCCTCTCATGACGGGATAGATAATTTGTGAAGCTATTAATGGTTCGGCTCACGACGGGATAGAGCTATTAATGGTCCTAGGCTCATGACGGGATAGATAATTTGTGAAGCTATTAATGGTCCGGCTCACGACGGGATATTGCTATTAATGGTCCTGCTCTTGACGGGATAGATAATTTGTGAAGCTATTAATGGTCCTAGCTCACGACGGGATAGAGCTATTAATGGTCCGGCTCACGACGGGATAGAGCTATTAATGGTCCTGGCTCACGACGGGATAGAGCTATTAATGAACCAACTCATGACGGGATAGAGCTATTAATGGTCCGGCTCATGACGGGATAGATAATTTGTGAAGCTATTAATGGTCCGGCTCACGACGGGATAGAGTTATTAATGGTCCGGCTCATGACGGGATAGAGCTATTAATGGTCCCGCTCCTGGGTAATGTGTTGTGATGATGGTCCGCGGACCTAACTGTGTGTTTTCCGCTGTTAGTACTCCTGAGTACTTGTTGTCTATCGAGCAAGATTTGCGTACAGTATAACATGTTGGCAAAATTGTATTTTTGTTGCGGATTTAAAAATCCGCTAGTTTTGTCGCGCGCAATGTCGAATTGTAACGAATATTTGAATTCATTCGAAGTTGAGAGTGTGGGCCCCACTTGGCTAAGAAGCCCCCAAGCGTGTTGTATAGGACTGTGCGCCGACGCACGAGCTGCGCTGGCGTGGGATGTTTGCGCCGGGCGCAGCTTTCTTTGCGTGCGATGTCGTAATGAACATTTGAATTCATAAGGAGTTGAGCATGTGGGCTCCACTTGGCTAAGTAGCCCCCAAGCGTGCTGTAAAGGGTTGTGCGCCAGACGCATAGGCCTGCGCTTGGCGTGGGGTGTTGCGCTGGACGCAGTCTTCTACTTGTGGCACAGCGTTGTCGGTGTGCTGGACGCACCATGTATATAACACTTGGCTTCTGTTGTTAAATTGTAATGGTCCGCAGACCTTGGCAGAATATAACTCGTATAGAGTTGTTCAATGTTGGGAACCTGTAAATACAAAGAATACACAGATATACAGACAAACAATGCATGTTTCCTGTGATGTGGGTGCTAGTGTATGGATAGGAAAAGACTTGACCTATAAAGAGTGACCTCTAGTACTCTAGACTTAAAGGTGCTATCGTGTGTGCATACGTGTGTGTGTATGTGTGACTCGATGATTGACGCTAGAATCCTATGGCTAAGGACGAAGGATGCAATGCTTTGACACAATGTTTGGACGATGCAGATATGTAATGCAAATGTAGAGATATGACACTAATGCAGATGATATGATTTGATGATTTGATTGTTCCATTAGAAGCTCAAATTTTCGTTTTAGAAAACTGTTTTCGAAAGAGAAGAAAGGGGAAGCTCCCAAGGATGATCCATGTAAGTTATGTTTGATGCGATATGTGTTGTAGTTGTTACGGGCCAAAGTGAGCCCATAAAACAGTTAGGATCTCGTATGGGTTTAGAGCCCACAACCTTTTGTATGGACTCGTAATGAAATCCTGATCAGGGTACACATGGAACCTAATGATCGTCTATGCAGCCAATGGATCATATGTTCGATTTGGAATACTTTATAGAACGAGCTTTTGTAGCGCTTGAGTTGTATATGCTTCGAGGTTTGTATGTCAAGGGCCTAAGTGAGCCCGTAAAGTAGGTACAATATTGTATCAGTGTGGGTTTTAAAACCTAGGATTTCATGTATGGACTCGTAATGAAGTCCTTATTACAATAGGCCTATACTTGGAGCCTATGATTTTCTGAGTGCACCAGTGATAAAGCCCCCAGTAAGATGGAGCTGATAAAGTATTCAGCTTGATTTTGAAGATATCTCGTCACGCTTAGCGGAAGTTTCGACCGAAGATTCCATATCGGGTTCCTAAGGTGAAAAAAGACAAGAAAGGTCAAAGAAAAGAACACTCAAGGGATGAGACGTGGTCATAGCGCTGAGTGTTGAAAGGTTATGCTAAGGTTAGTGAAGTCGCCAAATTGTAGGCGTAGGATTTTTGAATTCCTTTAATGCCTACACGCGGTGTGAGCGCGTTTATTTGACTACCCCATTGTTAAGGTTTTATTAAAAATATGTTTTTAAAGTCGCCAACAATTCTTTAGAGGAAGAATCATAAACCTAATTGGATTGAAACGGAAGGGACATCTTAGGGACTTATCCAATGTAGATTTCCCCGTCATGACTCCATAGATGGTCAAGAACCAAAAAGTGAGTTCGATGGTGAGGGTACAAATATGGTCATAATGAACCACACTTTCCCATTGCTGGCCTCTACTAAATAACAATTCACAGCAGATTTTATACAATAGAACAATCAAACAATGTTTTAAAGCACCCTAAAATAATTAATCTAGATGGGTTCAGGAAACACACAAAAGACTAATTATTTAATGATCAGTTATTAAACAATCATTTTACAAGGTTCCTAACAGGTTGTCCAAATTATCTGAATTAATTAGAACAGTTCTTTAGGTCTTGTTTTAGCATAATAACATGTGGGTGATAAGCAAGCATGCAAGACAATCATAATAATATGAATATTATATACAAAAAATATATGAAAAGAGGTTAGAATTTACAAAAGGACCACGATTATTAATTAAAAATCAACATCATGACAAGAAAAGAGTTAGTAACTTCAATGAAATAAATATGATTATTCAAGAGCCCTCAGGATTATACCTATGCGGTTTAGATCGAAGAGCGTAGTGACCTTCAGTCGAAGCAATCTTGGAACCAGGAATATAGTAAAATCAGGAACAAGAATTAATATGGAAGATCACAAGTGTTTTGTATGTTTTGTATTCGAAGTGTGTTTCGGAGTTTTTGAGAGTATTTTCGTGCGTAAAAATAATAATTCGAAGCTGTCCTTGATTCGGGAAATCAGCCCGTATTTATAGGCAAACAAGCGCGTGCGTCTGACTCAAACCCTGCGCCTGGCGCAAGCATACATGGCAGGCGCGAGGACACGCGTCAGGTGCAGGTTGGCCAGCCTGACGTGGTCCGTCCAATTAAAACTTTGCACATGGAAACGAGTTTTCGAAAAGATAATTTTTTACCTTGCGTCTCACACAAGACTTGCGCTAGGCGCAGGACTCTGTGACTCACAAGTCCACGTGTCAGGCGCTCAGTGGAGTGCCTGACGTGATATGGCCAATGTGCTGGACGCATGTGTCGCGCTGAGCGCGACCGCCGCGTCCGGCGCAAAATCCGGAATATTCCTTTTCTTATGCTACGCGTGTTTTCAAGATGCCTTTTTTATCCCTAAAAATCCGGAGATCGAATTTTCCGGGTTAAAAATCTGTTATATGGGTAAAAGATAATAATAAAAGCTTTTAGGAAAATATTTATCAAAACAATAAATATTAGAAAAAATATTCATGAATAATAAATATTCAGTTGGGCTTTTAAAATGGACTTTAGAAAGCATTTCACGGGTTGAACTTACAATTAATCATCATGAATGAGTAATTGGGCTTTTATAATATTATTTTAAACACACATTGCCTGGTTATTCGGACTGCTCCTCCATTGGGCCATGCCAACTAAGACCGCGGTATATTTCATCATTGGACCCTTACATGGGGAAACACGATTATGTGTCTACAAAAGCCCCCACTTTGACAGAGGTTTGTAAAACCGAAAGTCAAAGTATACGTGTCGGGACGGAGAATGACTCTAGATGCTCTGCAATCCAAAATCACTCTTTTACGCCAGTACCTGCAAAACAAGTAAAAGTTTCAGGCACAGACATATATGAACAAATTTGTAAAACAAATGTAAATTTGCAAAAATGAAATAATATAGGTGAAGAGAAATCCTGAGCTATTATGGTCCCGCTCCAGGGTATTGATGATGTGTAGAGCTATTAATGGTCCCGCTCTAGAGTGTTGATGATGTGTAGAGCTATTAATGGTCCCGCTCAAGGGTGTTGATGATGTATAGAGCTATTAATGGTCCGGCTCACGACGAGATAGAGCTATTAATGGTCCGGCTCATGACGAGATAGATAATTTGTAGAGCTATTAATGGTCCGGCTCACGACGGGATAGAGCTATTAATGGTTCGGCTCATGACGGGATAGAGCTATTAATTGTCCGGCTCATGACGAGATAGATAATTTGTGGAGCTATTAATGGTCCGGCTCACGACGGGATAGAGCTATTAATGGTCCGGCTCATGACGGGATAGAGCTATTAATGGTCCGGCTCATGACGGGATAGAGCTATTAATGGTCTGGCTCATGACGGGATAAATAATTTGTGGAGCTATTAATGGTCCGGCTCACGACAGGATAGAGCTATTAATGGTCCGGCTCATGACGGGATAGATAATTTGTGGAGCTATTAATGGTCCGGTTCACGATGGGATAGAGCTATTAATGGTCCGGCTCATGACGGGATAGATAATTTGTGAAGCTATTAATGGTCCGGCTCACGACGGGATAGAGCTATTAATGGTCCGGCTCATGACGGGATAGATAATTTGTGGAGCTATTAATGGTCCCGCTCCTGGGTAATGTGTTGTGATGATGGTCCGCGGACCTAACGGTGTGTTTTCCGCTGTTAATACTCTCGAGTACTTGTTGTCTCTCGAGCAAGATTTGTGTGGAGTATAGCATGTTGGAAGAATGGCAAAATTGTATTTTTGTTGTGGATTTAAAAATCCGTTAATTTATCGCGTGCAATGTCGTAACGAACATGCGAATTTGTTTGGATTCAAGCGTGTGGGCCCCTCTTGGCTAAGAAGCCCCCAAGCCCCCACTTGTCTAATGCTGCGCCAGACGCAAGGCTTCGCGTTAGTCGCGGTTGTTGATGATGCGTCAGGCGCGCATGGCGCGCTGAGCCCAGGTCATTTAAACGACCTAAAAAACACGGGCGACTTTCTTTCTTCCCATTTCTCTTCTTCTCCGCCGTTTTTCTTTCATTTCTCTCTCTCTCCTCAACCCAACTCCATTTTCGAAATTTTTGAAGCTTGAAACTCCTTATTTCTTAAGCATTTCTTCAGATCTACTTGGGAGGAGTGATTATTTCCCAGTGAAGTCGCCAAATTGTAGGCGTAGGTGCTGCGAGTGATTTTGTGAATGAGGTTACCGAGGGAATTTGGTGTGTGAGTTCGAAAGTTTGGTTTATGCCGTGGAAGGTGAGTGTCCTTTTTTAGATGGAGGAGATTGGGGTAATATATATGTTTAGGTAGGTTTAGGTGGTTGAGTTGCAATAGGTTTCCGAATGTTAGTAGGTCTCTAAAAGATTTTAGAAAATAAAAGATTTTAGAAAAGAGTTAGTAAGAGATATTTAAAATCACTTTGGAAAAGATTATTTTTATTGAAAAAGATTTTAGAAAATAGTTAGACAAAAGATATTTATAAAAACATTTTGAAAAAATATTATTTTTATAAAAGATATTTTTATTAATAAAACTAATCAATGTAATTAATTAATTCTATTAATTAAATTGGGCTAGAAAAGGGGTTTTATAAAATTGAGCTTTCACAAAACTATTTTTTTAAAAGGTTTTTGAAAGATGGGCCTCAAAAGGTTAATTTAAAACGTTTTAGAAAGTAGGTTTAGTAAAACTAGTTATAAAAAAGGTTTCGGAAATGGATTAATAAAAAGAGTTAGAAAATGGATTTGGGCTTAAAACATTTTATTTCAGACTCGTTCTTTATTCTTTCCTCGATCCGGACCAATTGGAGCAGGGTATTGGTCATCATAGGGTACTAAATGGGGAGACACGATTATGTGTCTACACTACTAGGTTAGCAATGGGCACTGCTGCTAAGTGGAAAGAACAACTGAACGAAGAGTAGATCAATTTGCTACTTTCCTTTTTGTTTTAAATTTTATGGTTTTTATGTGTTTTGTCATATTTTCATGTACCTTGTCTTGCATAATATTAATAAAAATCTTATGTTAGTATTACATATTTAACAATTTATATGCCTTCTATAATGAACATCCAATTATATCACCACAACAACAACAACAACAACTAAGCCTTATTCCCAAAGTGATTTGGGGTCGGCTAACATGAATCGTCAACTGAAACCGTTACCAGAGGAGATGCCATCGCCAAGAGAGATAAAAGTTTTTTTTTTTTTTTTTTAAAAAAATTTTTAAAGAAATTTTTTTTTTTTTTTTTTTAAAGCAAGGTTTACACCAACAAGTTTTAAAAGAGGTTTTCAACAAAAGGTTTTAATACCAACACAATTGAGAAAAACAAATAAATGCAGTAATCACACCCCTTCCTCCACATGGATACTACCCCTCCACCCACTTCTATCCAACGTCATGCTCTCCTCAATCCCAAGTAACCTCATATCACTTTCAATTACCTTCATCCAAGTCATCTTAGGTCTTCCCCTACCCCTTACAATTTGGTTACTCCTCCACTCTTCAATTCTTCTCACCGGTGCATCACCTGATCTCCTTTTCACATGACCAAACCATCTTAACCGATTCTCCCTCATCTTTTCCTCAATGGATGCAACTCCAACTTTTTCCCGGATCACTTCATTTCTTAATCGGTCTTTCCTTGTGTGGCCACACATCCACCGCAACATACGCATCTCTCGCCACGTTCATCTTATGAACGTGGCATTGTTTCACCGCCCAACATTCGGTGCCATATAACAAAGCAGCCTAATTGCCGTGCACGGTAGAACTTTCCCTTCAACCTTTGGGGAATGCCGGAATCACAAAGGAATCCGGTGGCGCTTTTCCACTTTAACCAACCCGCGTTAATTCTATGAGCCACGTCTCCATCCAGTTCTCCATCCTTTTGGAGAATGGATCCTAGGTAACGGAAGACGTTCGATCCTTGAACCACTTTGCTATCCAAAGTGACCGCCCTCGCCTCGCTGCTTGGTAACCCCACTGAACTTGCACTCCATATACTCCGTCTTACTTCTGCTCAATCTAAAACCCCGGGCTTCTAATGTATGTCTCCACAATTCCAACTTTCTCTCAATACCTTCCTTTGTCTCATCAATCAACACAATGTCATCCGCAAACATCATACACCATGGTATATCATCTTGAATTGACCTCGTTAGTTCGTCCATGACTAGGGCAAAGAGAAAGGGACTAAGTGCAGAACCTTGATGCACTCCGATCGTAATAGGAAACTCTTCTGTCCTCCCCACCGTAGTCCGCACACTCGTAGTTGCCCCCTCATACATATCCTTAATGATATCTATATATTTTTGTGGAACACCTTTCCTTGCCAACGCCCACCAAAGTATTTCTCTTGGTACTCTATCATATGCCTTCTCCAAATCAATGAAAACCATATGTAGATCCTTCTTCCTATCACGGTAATGTTCCATTGTTTGTCTTAAGAGGTGGATGGCCTCTATAGTCGATCTTCCGAGGCATAAATCCAAATTGGTTCTCCGATATCTTCACATGTTTCCTAAGTCTTTGCTCAATCACCCTTTCCCAGAGTTTCATCGTATGACTCATTAGTTTGATTCCTCGGTAGTTGGTACAATCTTGTACATCGCCTTTGTTCTTATACAAAGGAATCAAAGTACTCTTCCTCCATTCTAATGGCATTTTGTTGTGTCTCCAAATCATGTTGAAGAATGTTGTCAGCCATTCGATTCCTCTCCCCCCTAAACACCTCCAAACTTCGATAGGTATGCCATCTGGCCCCGTAGCTTTCTTCAATCCCATCTTTTTTAATGCCTTAAACGACTTCTCCCTTTTGAATCCTCCTCATAAACTCTCGATTTAACATACTTGGCGGAATGTGTACATCCCCGATGTCTTGTGCTTTATCACCGTTGAACAAGGTATCAAAGTACGACCTCCACCTATCCTTTATCTCCTCATCCTCCACAAGCACTCTTTGGTCCACACCCTTGACACATTTTACCTTTCTTATGTCTCTTGTCTTCTTGTCCCTCATACGCGCAATTCTATAAATGTCTTTTTCACCTTCTGTCGTATCCAATTTTGCATAAAGCTCTTTGTTTACCTGTGCTTTAGCTTCCCGTACTGCGCCTTCTTGGCTTCTTTTCTAGCCTCTTTGTACTTCTCATAGTTCACGTCGCTGCTATCTTTTCCCAAAAGTTTATAACTTTCTCGTTTGTTTTTTATCGCTTGTCTCACCTCCTCGTTCCACCAAGATGTGTCCTTACTTGATGGTGCAGTTCCTTTAGATTCTCCAAGGGCCTCTTTCGCCACTTCCTTTATACCAAGTTCTATCTTTGTCCAAATCGAATCTACATCCATTTCCGTGTTACAAGCCCAAATATCTTTACTAGCCATCTTAGCTAAGAAGTTCTCTTTGTGCTCCCCTTGGAGCTTCCACCACTTGATTCGCGGCTCCACATTGGGTTTTCGCTTTCTTAAAGACTCCCTACCCCGGAAATCAAGCACGACTAGTCTATGTTGGGTGGTCGCGCTCTCACCCGGTATCACCTTGCAGTTTGTATAACTCTTCCGCCAACCATTCCTTACTAAAAAGAGGTCAATCTGACTCGCGTTACTTCCACTCCTATACGTCACAAGGTGAGATTCTCTTTTCTCAAACCAAGTGTTCATAATACTAAGACCATAGGCTAATGCGAAATCCAAGATATCACTTCCAGCTTCATTTCTCTCCCCATACCCAAAACCTCCATGAATGCTCTCAAAGCCAACTCGACTAGTGCCCACATGTCCGTTAAGATCCCCACCAATGATCAATTTTTCATTAATAGGCACTCGTTGCACAACCTCCTCCAAATCCTCCCAAAATTGTTGTTTAATAAATGCTTCCAATCCTACTTGCGGCGCATATGCGCTTATGATAGTCACCGCCTTACTCCCTAATACTAGCCTGATACTCATAATGCGGTCACTCTTCCTCGAAACTTCCACCACATCATCAATATATTCCTTATCAATAATGATGCCTACTCCATTCCTACACTTATCCTTTCCGAGTACCAAAGCTTATAACCCCACGGGGTTAGTTCTCTTGCTTTTCCACCAACCCACTTAGTCTCTTGAAGGCACATTATGTGAATCTTTCGCCTCCTCATAACCTCCACCACCTCCGCCGATCTTCCCGTCAAAGAGCCAATGTTCCATGTTCCAAAGCGCAACCTACTACCCCTACCACTACCACTACCCTGGACTAACTTCTTTACCCGCACCCGTCCCTGATGCGGGAACCCTTGCATATTTGACACCACCCCCGGGCGCCGGGATGGCGCGTCGCTTCCGGGCGACGACCTAGCAACCCTTGCATACTTATCACTACACCCGGTCTATGAAGTGCGGCGCGTCGGCGAGTAGGGGACGCCCCCACGTTTTTCATTTGTCGATTCATGTCATGATATGGGACTATGTTTTATGCTGGCCGCCCCAAACCTACCGCAACTCTCCTCCTTTATCCGGGCTTGAGACCGGCAGTGAATGTCACACAGACACTCACAGGCGGAGTTATCCAATTATATCACCAACGAACATAAATGCCATCAAAAAAGAACATGGCTATAAGCCTTAGGTTGAGTTCCTCCTTTCTGCTTCACACCTTCACATGAACACACAACAAAAATGCTGCCTAATTATCTTCCCCCTATTCCTATAGCATACTCGATCCCTCTGCACAGCAAATCCATACCTAAAAGCATAATCATTATATAAATTGTATGCTTCATCATCATTTGCAACTTATTTTTGCAACAATTTGGAAACCTCAGCCTCCAGGAACTCTACAAAAAAAACAGACAACATACTATGTTATTACAGCTTACAAATTATATTTGCAAAAAATTATTTGATTTTCACAATATATTCTATATATATAAAGAAAACACTATTAATGTTCATTACATTCTCATTCATGTTCATTTAGGCCTGGCAAAAGCTGACTCAACCAGACAACCCGACCCGAACCTAAGCCGATTAAAGCGGTTAGGCTTGAGATTTTCGACCCAATTAAGTAAATGGGTCAACCTAACCTGACCCGTTTATTAATTGGGTTAGGTTTAGGTTGAAAAATTCAACCTAAAAATAACCTGCTTAACCCGTTTAATTAATTGGGTCGGGTTGAGGTTGGGTTGACCCGCCTAACCCATTTACCTCAGTATTTCGGACTTTTGGTGTTTTTTACTTTTTAGTTCGACCAACCTATTGGGCTAAAGCCCAACTACTGACTTAATTGCCCTAACGACTAAGAGCTAAGACTGCTAACCCTAATATATATTAAATTAGGGTTTTCTCAATTCACTCATTCACTCTCTACTCTCTAGTCTCTTCTAGTCTTCACTCTTCTAGTAGTGGCCGTAAATCTCATCTCTCTCTAGCAGACGCCACCGGGCACACCACCACCAATCTCCACCACCAACCACCTAATTCTTTCTACTGTAACTTTGTAAGTGTATTTTCTTCAATTTTTAGCATTCTTTATTTTATGTAATTATTTGCTATTATTTCATTATTTGACGTGATTATTCCTGATTTTATAATATTTTTATTTTGTGTAATTATTTGCTAAAATTATTTCGTATTGTTTATTTTCGTAATTTTTTTCAAAACTCATACTTTGCGTTATTTTTTTTATATTATTTGCGTAAATATTTATGATATTGTTATATTTATATTTTGTGTAATTATTTGCTGAAAATTATTTGGTACTATTTATTTTGTGTAATTTTCTGTTGTTATTTACTTGGCAAATTTATATGCTATCATTTGGCTATTTGTCTAATTATATATGGTTTTCTTTGATTTCTGTTTTGTGTAATTCTTTGCTGAAAATTACTTGTTGTTCATTTTACTCTTTTTTTTACTTACTAGTTTGGAGTTCCTACTGAAAATTTACGGTGTCTTGTTGCCTAATAACTTAATAAGTAATATATGTGTAATTATATGGGCAGTTAAAAAATGGCAGCAGCTGAAACTTTTCATGTGGTTCTTGAGAGTGATGAAGAGATAAACTCACACCAGACACACCCAACAGCTGACAAGAAGAAGAAGGTACCGAAACCAGAGGATGCACTTCACAAGCCTAAGAAGCACATCAAGGGGCAAAGGAGGCTGACATCTGATGTATGGGTCCATTTTGAGTTCCTCAAAGAGCCTAATGAGCATGGCAACCTGGTGTGCAAGTGCAAGAAATGTGGCCAGATGTACAATGCAGATAATAGCATGGGTACATGTAACTTAAGATGCCATATTAAGAATTGTAAGAGGAGGAACTATTTGGATGTTGGACAAATGATTTTAGATTCTAGTAGTTCTGGTTCTCTGCTAAATAGGATGCCTGATGTTAATCTTGATGTGTTTCGTGAGATGTTAGCTATTGCTGTTGTGAAGCATGATTTACCATTTCAATTTGCTGAGTATGAAGGTGTTAGGAGATGCTTTACTTACCTCGATCCTTATGTGAAAGTTGTGTCAAGAAACACTCTTAAGGCTGATATTCAGAAATAGTATGTTAGGCAGAAGGGAAAATTGAAAGATGAGTTAGGTTTAGTTCGTGGTAGGATTGCATTAACATCTGATTGTTGGTCTTCCATTACTACGGATGGTTACATTTCGTTGACTGCCCATTTTGTGGATAATGATTGGCGTTTGCAAAAGAGAATTCTTAATTTTCATTTTTATGCCTCCACCACATACGGGTGTGCATTTGTCTGATCATGTTTGTGGTATGTTGAAAGATTGAGGAATCCAAAAGAAAATCATGTCTATTACATTGGATAATGCCTCTTCAAATGATGTTTTTTGCTGAATGTTTAAAGGGTGAGCTTGATTTGATTTGTAGTGGTGATTACTTTCATGTAAGGTGTTGTGTACACATCTTAAATCTAATTGTGCAAGATGGCTTAAAAGAAATTGATGAGGCTGTTTTGAAGGTGAGAGATAGTGTTAAGTATTGCAAGGGTTCTCAAGCTAGGAGACAAAGATTTTTAACTTGTGTTGCACATGTTGAACTTGACAAATCTAAGGGATTAAGGCAAGATGTTCCAACTAGATGGAACTCTACTTACTTAATGTTAGAGAGTGTCTTATTTTACAAAAAGGCTTTCATTCATTTTCAAAAGGTTGATGCTAATTATGTGCATTGCCCCACAACTAAAGAATGGGGGAGAATTGAGAAACTCTTTAAGTTCTTGAAGGTGTTTTATGAGGTCACAAATATTTTTTCGGGTTCCCATTATCCTACTGCCAATATGTATTTCCCTAATGTGCTTAAGATTCGAGTGCTCTTGAAAGATGAAATGGAGAGTGGTGATAGATTTATGCAAATAATGTCTTGTAAAATGTTTGAAAAATTCTCCAAGTATTGGGCAAATTTCAGCATTATTATGGCAGTTGCTATTGTTTTGGATCCCCGTTTCAAATATCAGTTTATAGAGTGGGCTTTCAATAGGGTTTATGGTAATGTTGAGGGTGAGCTTGAGTTGGAAAAGTTCAAGGATAGGTTTCATGCTTTGTATGAGTCATATGCTTCCCAATCCTCTTCTTCGCCATCACGTAGGCGCCATACTACCGATGTAGAAGGCGATTTGCCTCTTTGAATAGGGTTGGTGACAATGAATGTAAGTTTGTTTTACATCCTCCTGGTCACTTCCTTTATACTTATAGTATAGTTTATGTCCATAGTTGTAATAATTCAACTTGTACGTTTATCTAACTTTTTCTGGTTTTTTGATGTAGGATTTTGATAGCTTCTCCTCCGTGAAATCAAGTGTAGCTGTTAAAACTGATCTGCAAGTTAACTTGGATGAGGCACTACTTCCTCGTACAACAAACATCGACATCTTGTACCATTGGAAGACTAATGAGGTGCGGTATCCTGTTCTTGCTATGATGGCAAGGGATATTCTTGCAATACCAATCTCTACTATGGCCTCCGAGTCTGCATTCAGTACTGGTGGAAGGGTTCTTGACTGTTTTAGGAGTTCTTTGAAACCAGCCACTGTCAAAGCTATAATTTGTGTCAAAGATTGGACTTTTGGTGAAGGTAATCGATCATAGATTCTTAATATAATTCATTGGACTTGTGTCTTACTTGTATATGTTCTGAATCTGTTTTTTGTTTTTATTTTTTGGCTTGCTATGACAGCAACAATGGATCCTCAACTTGATGACTTGTGTGGGAAGATTATGACCTTGAAGGTGGAAGAAGAAGCTGAGACGCCAAGCCCTCCGGAGAGTGCTCCCGAAAGTCCTACTAAATCGGGAATGTTCAACGCCCCAAATCAAATTTAATTATTGTCATGGCATGTAATACTTTTAAAACATAATTTGGGACTTGGTATTTTGCTTGATTAGGCTATCTTTTTTTGCTTAAACATATTAAATTTGGAGCCTTGGAGCTACCGCCCTACTAGTACATTATTTGGGTATGTAATTTTGTCATGCACTTTGCATGTGGCGACAGATGCGAGCACGCAGCTAGCCTTTAATGGCCTTAAGTAGAAGATATGAAATATTAGGAATTTAAGATTATTAGTTTAGTTTTTGCCTTTTTAATGTTGCGTTCTTATTATCGATTTTAAATGGGTTGATCTGGTGAAGGCGGGTCAACCCAGTTAATTTGGACATGGTCAAAAAATAAACAGGCTAAGCAGATCAAATCAGGTCAGCCCATTTATAAACAGGTCAGGTCATGGTTGAAATTTCTGACCTGTTTAAGTAAATGGATCAGGTTCAGGTTTAGGGGTATCTGACCCATTTATTTATTAGGTCGACCTGAGCCCGACCTAATATGTTTGCCAGGCCTATGTTCATTACATTCTCATCTGACTCTTTATATTGTTCACATGCTTATACTATAACACCTAACCATTTCATAAACATCTTTTCAATTGCAAAATCCATGTTTAATACTAATTTCCAATGAATAACTTAACAAAAACAAACTGATACCTATGACTTTTGATGAACAACCTTCAGAACCTTCCAAATTCTCACAAAGATTAACAACAAACATACCTGAGGTATCAAATTCTCACAAGGATTATCATCACACATTGCTTAATCATCCATTATAATTTATAAAAATAGCAACAATATAATCTTGCTGCAATTAATACTATTTTTTTAACACAATAAATGCAATTTGTATCAGGATTATAATATTTATGTTGAAATTTGATGCACAATTTATGCAACTTATGCAATAAATTAAATTACATCAAACAAAAAAGACTTTTTATAAATAGAAGGAAGATAAAATATAAGAAGAGAGATAAGCTGTTGTTTGTATGATAGATTAGAAAAGAGAAACTACTTAGTTAATGAATCCTAGGTATATAAAGCAGCAGAGGAGAGAGAAATACAATGTTGATCTCAGCAACAGAGGAAAGAGAGATTTTTAAACTTCACCAAATCAGGCCATAAATTTTGGCAAACTCCCCAGGTCAAAACGACTCCGATTCTCTTTGAGTATGGTTTTTTATAGGAATCTTTGTGAGTGTGGTTCTTTTCCTACGGACGTGTGTATGGACTAATCGGAGAGCGAACGACCAAAAGTTTGTACAATTTTTTTACCAAGCTAAGTACCCCCGAGTTTTCAGAAAATTCACTAGGTACCATTGCACTTTTCAAAATTCACCAGGTACCCCCGAGTTTAATAATAATACATCAAACTGCCCTTAATGACTAACGACGGTTAACTCCGTTAGTCATTAACCCTAATTTTTTGAAACCCTAATTAACTTTTCTCTCTCTCCCTAACCCCTCACCCACCTCCTAAATTCTAAACCCTATATCTCACCGCCAAAACGACTTTTTTGAAAAAAATGGACGCCGTCGACGATCCTTTAATCACGAAGTTCGAGAAGCCCATCAAAACGAGTACCAATACGATGGTACTCTAGGCACGCTTCCCGAGACGATCTTAAACAACCGATTTCACCGTTAAAATGACTTTTTTTTTAAAAACGGACGCCACCGACGACCCTTGAAGAGCAAGAATTTCGAAAAGCCCATCAAAACGAGTACCAATACGATGGTATTCAGGGCACGTTTCCCGATGCGATCTTAAATGACCGATTTCACCGCCAAAACGACTTTTTTTGAAAAAACGAACGCCACCGACGAACCTTAAGGGGCACGAATTTCGAGAAGCCCATCAAAATGAGTACCGATACGATGGTATTCTTGGCACGCTTCCCGAGACGATCTTAAACGTCCAATTTCACCGCCAAAAACGACTTTTTTTGAAAAAACAGATGCCTTGACGACCCTCAAGGCACGAATTTCGAGAAGCCTATCAACCGAGTACCAATACGTTAGGGGTTAGGGAGAGAGGTTAAAGGAATTTTCCTAAATGTAACACAAGGCGTACCTTCCTTATATATGTAGAGGGCCCCACTTAGTAAATCTCCCTCCCGCGTACAAAAGCTGATCATCCTGAAGAAGACGACGAAATTTAGTCGAAAGGTGGAATTTGGAACTCTTCTTCATTGTCGTTGAGGCCGTTTAACACTGATATTTTATTCACCCTCCTCAGTCCTCTCTCTCGATCACAATTGGATAATTTCCCAGCAATTTCTATTCAATTTTCACTCTACGATTTTCTAATACCATATTTTGATTTTGCCAATATTCTCTCTTTTTTCTGGGATTATACTTATTGGCAAAAAAAAATCCAGGGCTTTTAAGAAGAGAGGAGAGAGAGAGAGACAACAAAGATGATGCTGCAGTATAATGGTTTTTCAGGGCTTAAAACCAAAAGGGTACTTCTCCTTCTTCATCTTCTGCCAATTTTGCTACTTTCTTTTTATCTTTATTTCATTATTTCTCTCAGTTTACGAAATTGAAGTGTTGTGACTTGTGATTATATTATCTGCAATTGGATTGATTTCTTTATAATGTTGGGTTGTTTAGTTTGAGGAAAAGTAGCTGATTTTTTTGGATTAAATGACTTTGTAGAGTTGGGTAATTGGGTTGTGCAGATTTTGGTGATCGTAACTATTTCAATAAGTGAAGAGACTGTTTCCAGAACTGGGTTGTGTTCCCAGTAATCCTTATGTAGTTAAATTAGCATTTGTAGAAAATAATTTGGAGTATAATAATTTATGCAATTGAATCAACTTTCATCTGCTAGGAATTGATGATTGGCTGTATTGAGCCATTGATTGGAGATTACTCATAAACTTTGAGGGTATGGAATGAGGTGATATGCTGGCTAAGAACAAAATATTACACTAACTGTTTGTTGTTTGATAGAGGAAACAAAGAAAATAAGAACAGAGTTGGAGAAAATGGTACATTCTGGCTGTAATTCGAGTGGACTCTATGAGCATTGGGTTGCAAACAGTTTTGAAATATTCTTGTGACCGTGATTTGTCAGTGTTTTCCTGTGACAGAAGATATTCGTTTTTTGATTCATCCCTTTTATGTAATGCAATAAGAAAAAGGAAAAATCGTTATAGACTCGTTGGAAACGAGACTTTATATCGTACTTACTATGGCAGAGGGAAATAATAGCCTTCAATTGTAGTTTCTTGCTACGCTATACGTTCTTTATTATATGTGATAGATCGAGAATTTTTTGCTGGGTGGGAAAAGAACGGAACATTGAAAATTTAAGCATACTTTATTTTATTTCTTTGTCATCATCCTGCATTCTCTATGTAGCTTTTATTTGCTGTTGAGATTGGTAGACATGATCAATGGCTTCCGAATTGATGTCTATATATGTAACATAGTGGGTAGTTTTAAGTTCTATGTAGTAAGTAAATTTTGCAATGTGGTTTGAACTCTATTAAACTTTAGTTTTTGTTTGACCACAGATTGTATTTGAAAATGTATTCAGTGTGCTTGACTCTGTTAGTCTTGAGCATATGAAAGAACTAACTGCAAGGCGTAGATTAATTGAAGAATCTATCAACGAGACCAGCTGCATCACAGAAGCTACAGCAAGGGAGATGTCTGGAGGGCTGACTTCTCGTAGTCAACAGGTAAAGATTTGCTTGAGTTCTTGGATAATCAACCTAGTAAGGATTCCCCTCTTGGTAGGTCTAGATGCAACCTTTTCCCTAATTAGTCAAGGCAATGCTAAGATCTGAGTTAGATTTACACAATTTAAGCAAGAATTAAGAAAAAATGACTCAAGGATAGTAGTTGTATTGATGATTAGGGTAACCAACAATTACAACCCCCTCACATTCGAGAGGTGAAGGTTCTCTCCCACTAAAATGACCTCACTCAACTTACTCAATTTCTGGATAGATTTCTCCCTCTACCTGTTGGCTATTTATTACAAGATATTTACTAATGAGTGAGCCTTAGTGGCCTAACAAAACGACAGGTGGCCTAACAGCCTAACCAACTCTCTGCCACAATATTCCCTTCTAGCTCAGTACATTCCCCCCTGGTGATCTCAGCAGTAGATAAGTGCTCTCACTCATCATTGACAGCTTTCTTCCTCTTTCTGCTATAAGTATAGTAAATAGGAGGTTTGGGCTGGGCCTTAGCAAACTGCCACCTTGTCCTCAAGGTGGAACTCAGGAAAGCGAAGGTGGATGGCTTGAGCATCCTCCCAAGTAGCATCAAACAGTGGTAGATCAGACCACTGGATCAACACTTGTGACACTTGATCTGGGTGTTGTTCTGACTGCTTCACTCCAATTACAGCTTGAGGATAGGCTTCCAGTACCATGTCAGCAGTAAGTTGGACAGGAATGGTAGGGGATACAGGCTGATTCCCTATGGCCAGTTTGAGTTGGGACACATGAAAAACTGGGTGAATTTTGGCATGTGAAGGGAGCTCTAGTTTGTAGGCTACAGAGCCAACTTTACTCAGGATCTTGTATGGGCCATAAAATCTGGGTGCCAATTTCTCATTCACCTTCTTAGCCAATGATTGTTGCCTATAAGGCTGTAACCTGAGATAAACCATGTCTCCTGGTGACAGCAGCAGCTCTCTTCTTCTTTTGTTCTCCTGAAACTTCATGGATTGCTGTGCTTGTAAAAGTTGGAATTTCAATTCATCCAAAACAGAATCTCTGTCTAGTAGTTGTTCTTCCAGGGACCCAACTACAGTACTACCCTTCTCAAATTTGTGTAGCAGGGAGGTGTCCTTCCATACACAGCATGGAATGGAGTACACTTAGTGGATGAGTGAAATGAGGTGTTGTACCAGAACTCAGCCCATGGTAGCCAGCCTGCCCATGACTTGGGTCTACCTTGAATAAAGCACCTAAGGTAGGTCTCTAGGCATATGTTGACCACCTCAGTTTGTCCATCAGACTGAGGGTGGTATGCAGTGCTTCTGTGTAGCTGTGTTCCTTGCAACCTGAACAGCTCCTTCCAAAAGAATGCTCATAAATACCTTGTTTCTATCTGAGACAATGGTGGAGGGAAACCCATGTAGCCTGACCACCTCCCTCATGAAAGCTTAAGCCACTGACTGAGCAGTAAAGGGGTGCTTCAAAGCTATGAAATGGCTATACTTTGTTAGCCTGTCCACTACTACCAGAACAACATCCATACCTAAAGATCTAGGAAGACCTTCCACAAAATCCATGGACACATCTTCCCAAACTTATGAGGGGAATGGGAAGAGGCTGCAATAACCCTGCAGGGCTGAGGGTTGATGATTTTTGTTGTTGGCAGGTGAGGCATGATTGGACTACCTGCTGCACATCTTTCTTCATTCCTCTCCAAAACCAATCTGCTGCCAATCTTTTGTATGTCTTGAGTACCCCAGAGTGGCCTCCAATTGGAGAGCCATGATACTCCTGTAAGAGGGTGGGAATAATGGAGCAACCCTTTGGCAAAACCAGCCTGCCCTTGTACTTCAAGGTGCCATGTTCCGAGGTGAGCCCGGGTAGGGTGTTTGTACCCTTTTGCACCTCTGCTGTAAGTTACTGAATCCAGGGGTCCTGCTGGACCTGGGTTTGTATGTCAGCCCATTTGCAGCTATGGGAAGACAATAGTGCACTCAACTCCAAGTGAGGAGGGAACCCTCTAGATAGGGCATCGGCTACTCTGTTGCTCGGGCTAGGTTTGTACTTGATTTCAAAGTCATAACCCAATAACTTGCCCTCCCATTTTTGGTATTGTGGTCCAATCTCCCTCTGCTCCAATAAATATTTCGGACTTTGCTTTGGTCCGAATGGATGGTGAAATGCCTCCCAAGGAGGTAGTGCCTCCATTTTTGTATAGCGAATACCACTGCCATCAGCTCTTTTTCATATATGGACCTACTTTGGGCCCTTGGCCCCAAAGTCTTCTTGAAATACGCAATGGGATGACCATTTTGTAACAAAACGCCCCAAGTCCATATCCACAAGCATCTGTCTCAATCACAAAAGGAAGCGAAAGTCGGGCATAGCTAGGATAGGTGCTTGGTGAGAGCTCTTTTGAGAAGTTCAAAGGCACTAGTAGCTTCCTTGGACGAACCAAAGCTATCTTTCTTGAGTTCTTTGAGTCAGGGGCAGGCAATACTAGCATAGCCTTGTACGAACTTTCACGTAATAGCCTTTGTTAACTCGAAGAATCCCCTTAATTCTCTTAGAGTAGTAGGCGAGGGCCAAGCTAACATAGCCTTGCACCTTGTCCTGGTCCATGGCCACCCCTTTAACGAGATAATATGCCCCAAGTAAGCTACCTCCAGTCTCCCAAACTCACACTTCTTTTTTATCCGCATAAAGTTGGTTTGCGGCCCGGCATGCCCCAAAACTTCTTCCATGTGACCCACATGTTGTTGCATGGTTGCACTTATAGATTAAGATGTCATAAAAAAACACTAACACGAAGCGCCTAAGGAAGGGTTTAAAAATCTCATTCATAAGACCCCGGAAGGTGGCGGGTGCATTGGTGAGCCCAAATGGCATCACCAAAAATTCATAATGACCCTCATGGGTCCCGAAAGTCGTCTTGGGAATGTCTTCCCGTTTCATTCTTATCCGGTGATAGCTCGATTTCGGATCAAGCTTGGAGAATACAGTAGCCCCATGCAATTCATCCAAGAGTTCCTCGGAATGGGAAACTTGTCTCGCCGTAGCTTTATTTAGAGCTCATGTAATCAATACGGAGACACGCCAAGAGCCAACTTTTTTTCTTTACTAGCAATACAGGACTAGAGTATGCACTATGGGAGGCTTGGATTATGCCAAAATAACAACATATCCTTTATCGATTCTCAATTTCATCTTTTTGCACTTGAGGATATTTATAAGGCCTTACACTAATGGGGGTCGATTCCATGTTTAAGAGTGATGGAATGTTCATGATTTCGAATAGGAGGTAAGCCGGAGGGCATATGGAATACCTGTTTATGAACTGTCAGCACTTGGGTAGGAGCTCGAGTACGTGGGCATGGGGGGCGGCTTCTTCACTCTTTGGTCCCACTCTATCCCGCTCCAATTGATTCAACTCCACCCAGTATTCCTCCCTCTTGCTTTCGATTGTCCTCATCATGGCCTTTAGTAATATACAGGCCCTACTCGGGAGCTGGATTACCCTTGAAAGTCATAGTATCCCGCCCTTGCTTGAAGGTCAACGTTTGGGTTTTCCAATTAGTGGTCATAGTCCCCAACTTCTCCAACCATTGGATGCCCAAGATGAGGTCTCGAGTTCCCTAAGGGAAGGGATAGGAAGTCCTCCACTACCACCACTCCCGCATCACCACTTCCACTTGCTTACATTCCCCCTCACCTTGCCCGCAGTCTGCAGCACCCGTTCCCGGGGATACCCTTAAGGTTTTGGAAGGGCAAATAGGTATGTTTAGGCGCTGGATTGTCTCCAATGAGATGAAATTATGCGTTGCTCCTGGGTCAATCATGAACACTACATGCTCCCCATTAATGGTGCCTTCTAGTTTTAAGGTTTTTTGGGCTTGTGAGTCCCATTACGAGAATTTAATGAGATCTCCGAGCTTGAGTGTTTATGAGGGTGTGGAGTGCAGGGTGTGAGACACAAGGTTGAAGTTAGGTGGGTGATGGTCATCCATGGTGTTTTCAAGAAATTCAATCTCCTCTTCATCAATTCCCTCTTCACACGTGAGAAGCACACTGAGGTCTTTTTGTTTACACCGATGGCCCACGTGCCATTTCTCATCAAATCTAAAGCGAGAGACCCTTCTCCCTTTTATACTTTGTAGATCCTTCTCACTTAATATCCACGAGTTCACCAATGGGCTTGGCTATGGGTAAGGTTTTTTGTGGTGGTAATTGGGTGGGATTTGTTTGGGCTAAAAGTGTTTGAGGCCGTAGAGTAGGTGGATTGGGCCGGGTAGTGGTTTTGGTATAGGTGCTAGGGTTATAACTCTTTGCGGACCCAAAAAGAGGTATTGGAGTAAGTAGTGGTTCTGCCCAAGGCCTTTTGCTTGTTTTCTATACGTAGGGCCTGGTCCATAGCCATTTCAAGAGTTCTGGGCCCAGTAACCCATAACTCATTCTTCACACCCTCCTTCAGCCTGATAAACTTACCCAACGCCACTTCCTCAGTCACCCCTTCCAGTGGTGCAATCAGTTCTATAAATTTCCGCCGGTAATCCTCCACGCTGCTTGTTTGTTGCGATCCAACCACCGGCCATGCAAGGACCCGGTGGCGGTGGGTCGGAATTCCTTTAGCAGGAGCGCCTTCATTCCTCCCAACGGTGGATGGGTCGGCGACGGTGCTCCCACTGGTACCATAAAAGTGCATCCCCGTCCATCGAAACCACCACGACTTCCACCCTCTCTTATTCAGTCAGGCGGTAGAAGCGAAAAAACCTCTCAGCTCTGATGATCCATCCATCGGGGTTGGTCCCGTTGAAGATGGGTAAGTCGAGCTTCTTAGCTCACCATCCTCCTCCACCGCGATAACCACCCCCAAATCCTCCACCCACTCTCACCCCATTGTCATCTCCAAAGTGTCGCTTCAGATCATATTCTCTTACTTCCTCATCCAGGTGAATGCTTCCCCGTGGTCGGTCCTCTCCTCCCATTCTGGGTCTTTCGCCACCTGCACGAGAAGTTTCCGGCATCTCTCCTCCGCTTTTCGAGAGAGCTCGCCGCACCTCCTCCTGGAACTTGTCGAAGTTACGGCGATTTTCCCCGGTCATTTGCTCATGGTCTCCTCTAGCTCTTCCTTCCAGTCGCTCGGTGAGTTGAGAAAATTCTCCCCCCAATTTCTCCACCGCCTTGTCCAAGCTTCCGGCGATCTGAGTGGCGATGGCTTGCTGGAAGGCCACCATAGCCCTCTCGGCTGCTGTTTCTACTTCCCGAAGGAATAGCTGCTCGGAGCTCCGACAGCCCTGCTCCAGCTGCTCAATCATCTGGGTGTTTGTTGAATTAACAACCATCTCTCCCAGCTCTAAATCGCAACTTGCTCTGATACTAAGTGCTATGATCTGAGTTAGATTTACACAATTTAAGCAAGAATTAAGAAGATAAAATGACTCAAGGGTAGTAGTTGTATTGATGATTAGGGTAACCAACAATTACAACCCCCTCACATTCGAGAGGTGAAGGTTCTCTCCCACTAAAATGACCTCACTCAACTTACTCAATTTCTGGATAGATTTCTCCCTCTAACTGTTGGCTATTTATTACAAGATATTTACTAATGAGTGAGCCTTAGTGGCCTAACAAAACGACAGGTGGCCTAACAGCCTAACCAACTCTCTGCCACAATATTCCCTTCTAGCTCAGTACATTCCCCCTGGTGATCTCAGCAGTAGATAAGTGCTCTCACTTATCATTGACAGCTTTCTTCCTCTTTCTGCTATAAGTATAGTAAATAGGAGCTTTGGGCTGGACCTTAGCAGGCAAGTAGAGAGGTTGTTTTCATTAATTAGATGATCAATCGTGCTATTTTCAGTTGTGGGCTCTTCCATCATATAACCAATAAGGCTTGTTATCTAGTTTGCTAAGTTTCTAGTCATGCAGACTCCTTCCAGGCCTATAGTTACAGATATGTAAGTTGTCTTCTGATTAGCTACGGTGTGGTAATATCTTTTTGGCCTGGCTTTTCGTGCACACCATTAGTTGAGAACTTTTAGTTGGATGGAAGACATGGCAAATATGGGCTGTGAGAGATATTGTTGTACCATAATGTAAAATTAGCCTTTTAGATTTTGCATTTGATGGTCACTTTTTTTCTGTATATCTAATGTTCAGTGAATTATTACAACTTTTACTTTTTTTTTGTTTCGATTAAATGTCTTGTATTTGGATCTTTTTGTTTGGCACAAGATGTTAGATAGCTGAATGTGTGTAGCGACAAGATGATATGCAGATATAACTATACTTGCCTATTAATATACACCAACAAGGCAACAAGTATTTATTATACTTTCCCATGACTGAACATAATGGTCTTGTTTGTTGTAGGGATGAACTAATACTAACAGTTGCTTGGTTTTTTATAGACAAATAATTATGAACACTTCACTTTCATGATAGTTAGGTGGTCTTTCATTACTTCCTTCAATGTGGCGCTTGTTTTGCTTGGTTAGGTCTCTGATAGAACTAGTTGTCCCTGAGAAAACATTTTTTTTGAAATTTCTCAGGATATTCAGAAACTGGAACAGTATCTGCCAATATTGGAGAATTTTATTATCCAAGTTGATTCGATTAGTCGAAACAAGAATTTGTTGATTTCAGAGCTGAGAATACAGTGGAGCAGCACCCTTAGCTCATCGAGGTTCAGAATTGGTGGTCCAAAGTTTTTCCAAATTAATAGTCTGAAGTATGAACTTGGGATGATCCTTTTCCTTTATGGTGTAACTATTCGTGAGCAGGCTTTGAAATTCTTTCAGAAGGTTAGAATATGAGTAGCATAATCTCAACCTCGCATGTTTATCAGATTTTGTATTTGTTCCTATAAACAGAATTTGACTTATATCATTATAATAGATAAGCAGAAGTCTGCCTGCCTTCTGAGAAAAGCAGCTGGAATCTACAAACATTTGAATGATGAAGTCCTTCCGTTGTTGCAATCTATCTTGCCTTCAGAGAAGCCACCTGAGACTGCAACAAATGTCTCTTTTGCCATGAATAATATTTGCTTGGCGGAAGCTCAGGTTAGTTTTATAGCTTCACTGTATAGATGTTATTGATCTTCTTTCATCTTCTTATGTATTTTTTGCAGAAATGCATTGAGGTATTCGATTTCGACTTCTTCAATGTGATGTTATACTAGAGTGTAACAACTTGTTCTTTCTACTGTCTAGGCAATAGCCATAAAAATGGCAGAAATGCAGGGATTGTCTGCTGGTCTTCTAGCAAAATTGCACTATGGTGTTACACAGTTATTGGATGAAGCAAGTTCTCTTCTGCAACCTGGACCTAGAGATATTTCTCGTAGATTTCTAGTAAGTACATCCTTGCCTGCCTTACTAAGGACCTTAAAGTATCAAGATGTCTATGTCACCAATAGTTTACTTTATGACCAAACTGGTTTTTCAATGCCACTTTGAACTCTCTCATATATGATCATGTCCGCATTAAGCAAAGCATCATCATCTTCCTGTTAAAGCTTCTTTTCCTGATTTATAAAGTTCTACAGAATTTAAATTATATTGATTGTTTTAAGAATTCGAGACTAGTTTGAGCCATTGAGTGTGAAAGAACCCATGTTAATAAAATATCTTGTTGCTGTCATTTACTTATATCTAAGTGAATGGAAAAAAAAAAAATATGCTGAGGGACATGGAATGTGGTAAAGATGCTTTTGCAAGGGGCATTCTCAGATTATTTTATCCTTATAGAGGAGGAAAAGTTTACAAAAATTTTACAAAATTAAAATTAGCCAACATCTACAAGGAAGAATAAATTCATCAATACCATTAAGGAATAGAAATTGTGTATTATAGAACTTTGCCACTTGGTGCCTGCCATTTGAAAAATGATTTGCACCATGTGTACATGTATATGACTATGTTTACTTACCCTTTTAAGAAAAACACAGGAATCAGAGAGAAGATGCGAATCCTCGAATCAAAGACCCAATGTTTTAGTATTCATCTTTTCAGAGTTTAGAAGTGATGGTTTTCTTTAGAAATCTATATTGATGAATTCACTATTGATTCACACTTTTGTTTACAAGCAACAATTCTGATACTCTGCATTTAAGTGCTTCTTGACATATACTCGGTCAAAAACGTTTGAAATAATATAAGCATGACGAACAATTAATTGAGAAGTACAGATGTGAAGTGATACATGAACTTACACAATGTCCCATTGTCCCCTAATCGACCCAAAAACATAGATCTCAATCTGTCATCCCATGCATGACTTGCTGCAAAAAGTAGTTACTCTTCAAAAGAGGAGACACTTGTGAACTTTATCATCCGTTTTTATTTTTCTATCACATCATCTTCTATTTATAATAGTTGCATATTAATTGCATCATATCCTTTTTTGGAAAGTTTTCCTTCTTGCCTTTGGTATTACGTAGTAGTTTTCTCCACTACTTTTTTACTTTTCTTAAGAATTGTTCCCAACCCACATGATGCCATAAGCTGCTTTGGCTCTGATCTTACAATTGTGTGTTGTTATGCTGCTCTCTGTTGATATATATGTCATTGCTGCATTGTTTCTGTGTGCAGGACTTCATAGTTTCTTGCAGCACTCTGCATGAATTGAGAAGTTATAGACACCTTGCTGAAAGCTACAAACACTCGGAGCAAGTGGGAGTTGCCATTGGTCTTCTGAACCGTGCAATGAGTAAAGCAAAGAACTTGCCTGGGGAACAGTCGTGGCGAGAAGTATTTAAAATTGAACATAACAAAATCTCCGATATGCTAAAAAAGTACAACGATGAAAATGCGTTTGTTTGGCAGCATAAGATCCCACTGGATTTCGAGTTGCCCTCCTTGGAGGGTAGAACAATAGTGACTGCCACCCCCTTATGAACCTGAAAGATGGGAAAGACAAATTACTTTCAGTACGTGAATGTGAAACCAAATAAGTTGTACAGTATCATTGATTGTGTAAATGATTGATCCTATATATGCCTCGTGTGTATATTAGCTGAGCCTGGGGTTCTGTTACACACTAATCCAAGGGGTTTTCTCCTGCCTTGCTGATGTCAAAACTCAAAAGGCTACAAGGTAGCCTTTGGCCGAAGTAAGATTCGAGTGTAAATGTGAAGATGTTGGAGCTGGAACTGATTCACATGCTGTTTCTGGTTGCAATGACAATGCTAAGGCACAATGTTCTCCATTCTAAGAAAATTGCATCCTTGAGTTGCTCATTGAGCTGAATCAATATCAAGATACTTTTTGTTTGTTTACAAGAGGATTATATGGGTGCACACGCCTGCACCAGCGGGAGCCTTATCGCAGGCAACCTTTTGCCAACAATCCGAACAAGAATAGATTCAATCCGTAGATGGTGCACACGTCCGTATGGTGAGGAAGGTGCGTACATGTACATGGCTAACAAGCCAAATGTACATGAATAACAAGTCAAATGAACACATGTACATGGCTAACAAGTCAAATGAACATATGTACATCTCTGTTAGTATATGTTCATTGGTATTGGTCTTTATGTTCATAACCTAGTGCTTGATGTTCATCGTGCGCACCTTCTAATTTGCAGAATAGATTGCGGATAACTTTTTAAGATCAAGAAACATAAGGCTTTATCAAGCGGGAAATCTAATGATAAGCCATTTTCAAAATATTGTAGAAATAGATAAATTCTCACTAGAGAGGGGAAAAAGCTGTATAGCTAGTTTGTTCACAAATTGTAAATTTTTGTATTGGTTGATTAACTTTTAGGTCAGTCAATAATCCATCATGAAATCGTTTCATACACGACTTTGCGAATAAATTATAGATACTTTACGATTTTGACCATCATAAAATTTGGCTTAACAAGTGGCTAAGAAATCATTACATATTAGGATTTTTTTTCAAAAACATTACCTATTAGTTTTCACTTTTTGATAATAACTACTCCCTTTGTATTTTTTTAGTGAGAAAGATTAAAAAAAATATAGAGGGAGTACTTAATAAGTATTTTTTTTCACAAAAATAAAACAACTATGTATTATTAAATTTTTCTTTGAATGGTACTATAAAATGACGGAAACCATTAATAAATTCCGTTAATGGACGTGAGAGATGAAAACTAGGTTTGCAAGATCACATAATATTTGATAGAACATAATATATGTAGAGAATGTAATTGGATGGCCAGTCGAAAACAATGCGCACTAGCTTCTCGTAACCGATTCATCCCAATTAGGATTAAGATTTTGTCATTATTGTTGTTATCAGACAAAAAGCAATTTTAAGTGACATGATATAATATGAGAAAAGCTACTTAGGAGGTTCAATAATAATCAATAATATGCGTCTATAAACACATGTTAAGCACAATAATTACTTCTATTTGTTTTCGGCTGAGTACTCTCAAACACCATGGGCATGTCACGTGTTGGTTATTTAAGCCAAGAATCTGATTTGCGGGTTGCCTGTAGAGTGTAGATTGTAGTGGAGGGCCAACTGCCAAGTGGTTTCCCAAGCACCACACTTTCCAATTATTTTTGGTTGCATCTTCTTTCTTTCCTATGTTTGTAAATTGTAATGGATTAAGCCCACTCTATCACTCTGTCTTCTTACCAAGTGATCAACTATGGATTCTCTTCGATGTAATTTCATACCATACTTGAATTATCATAAACCCTCTAAAACTACAGTACAATTCTACCCCTACTTAACTAACTTCATTCCCCTCACACATTCATCATTATTATCATCATCTTCTTCTTCTTTTTCTTCAACATGCAAGTTTTCTAGTAAGAGGTTATTCAATTATTCTTCTCAAAATTACAGGTATGTTTTTAATGTACCCCCCAAAATTTTCCAATTTTTATGTTGTTATGGTTGTTTCTTGATTTGCCAATTGTTGCTTCAAACAGGTTGAGGAAGGTTTTATCAGCTATGGTTTCTGAAGAAAGTGCAACTGGGTCTGGGTCTGTATCTTCACTTAGTGACGGATTCAAACTCACCTATTTAGAGGTGGGGTTTTCAATTTTGAATGTCTTTCAATTTTTTTAATTTGTGTATCTATTTGTGCAATTCTAGTGGTGCTGGAATCAAGCAATACTAATTTTTTATATGAAGTATTTGCTTAAGTAGTTTGAGATTGTGGAGGCTAACCTATGATTATGACCACCATGGCCCAAGCCTAAGTATGGGATTAAGTGAGATTGTGAAATCTAGTTGTTGGCCCGAACAATGCCCGGAGCTATGTTGTGCAATGTGACATGTTTAGAAATTTAGTCTATTTGCTAGAATTTTCTTTTTATTGATATATTGAATCTCATATTTGTTGTGAGGAGGGGATCACACATTATTTTGTTGGTGAAGGAATTTGCTAATTCCAAAGTATAAGTAGGAGAAGATAATTGAAAAGTACACCGAATATATTTGTGTTTCTCTCTATATATTAAACTAATGATTTTACAACATTAATTATAGTTTACAATGATAACTAATACCCTCTCATTGCTATGCTATTATCCTGAGGTTCGCATTATTTTAAATGAATACTAGCAACTGAAGTTTAGATATTTGCTAAATATAGTATATCTAATTCAAGTTTGGATTTCTTCACTCCCCTCAGCCTTAAGAGGCTTAGTCATAATTTCAAGAACTTGTTCTTGAGTTGCAAAATTGGAGCTCAACTTCTCCATTTTAAACAAGCTCTCGAATATAATGATATTTGATATCAATATGTTTGCTTCTACCATGAAATACTGGATTCTTTGCTAATGCAATTGTTGACTTATTATCACAAAATATTGTCGTTGGATTCTTTTGCGTAAAATTTAAATCCTCAAACATTCTTCGAAGCCATATTGCATGACATGCTCCTCTTGTAAATGCTATATACTCGGTTTGTTTGTTGACAAAGCAACCACTTGTTGCTTCTTGGAAGACCATGAAACAACACTATCTCCCTAGATAGTAAACATAACCGAAGTACTTTTGCGGGTTTCAATATCACCGCCCAATCACTTATCGGTGTATCCAACCAAATTTGGTGTATTTGAGTTAGTGTAGAAGATCCCATGATCTCGAGTACCATTCACATATCGCAAAATTCTCTTTGCTGCTTGCTTGCAAGAGTGATTGATGCGGCTTCTCCATGTACCGACTAACTAATCCTACTCCATACACTATATCGAAGTCAAATATCGAAGACTACCCACCATACTTTTGAAATAAGTTGGATTTACCAACTCTCCACTACCTTCTTTTTCATTTCGACTCTTTCGCTATTGGAGTCCTAATAGGTGTGGTTAAATCCATTTTGAATTTCTTCAAAATATCACGTGGCATATTTTTGTTGCGACATAAATATACCTTCATTAGTTTGTCATATTTCAATACCTAGAAAATACGACATCAACCCTTCATTTCGAAATGTTCCATCATGGCTTTCTTGAATTCCTCAAACATAATTTTATTATTTCAAGTGAAAATCAAATCATCAACATATAGATATAAGATCGATATGTCACCATTATCCTTTTTCTTCACATATAATGTGTGCTCATGTGGACATTTTTGAAAACCATCTTGAAGCAAATATGAATCAATACGGGAGTACCATGCACGAGGGGCTTGCTTCAAACCATATAGAGCTTTATTGAGTCGATAGACTTTGTTTTCTTCACCTTTCTTTGTAAAGCCAGGGGTTGCTCTACATATACTTCTTCTTGAAGTGTTCCATTTAAAAATGCGGTTTTAACGTCCATTTGATAAACTTGCCATTTGTTATGAGCAAACAAGTGACATAATCATTTGAACAAGTATCCATTCTAGGGCGGGTGCAAAAACTTCAAAGTAGTCAATTCCTTACGCTATAGCCGGTTAACTACCAATCTCGCTTTATAGCGATCGACTTCACCAAGTAGGTCTATATTTTTGTTTTATATACCCATTTCACTCCTATGGGCTTTTTCCCGATCGGTAAAGTAGTCGACTTCCATGTATTATTCTTTTTAATGGAATGAATTTCCTCTTCCATTGCTTGACTCCACTTCTCATTAGGCTCTGCTTCTTCACAAGAGATCGGATCACGGTCGGCAAATAAACAAAATTTACCATAGATTCATCTGTTATCTCTTCATCTCGTGTCATCATCATCTCTTGTGACTATAAAATCTTTATACAGGGAAGGCATTACACGTTTCCTAGGAGAAAGTTACATTTGGGGATGAAATATCGACTTGTGTTGTCTGCATATGACTACCTTCTACTTCTTGGATTCATAGTTGAAGAATTGATTTTCTCACCAACTTGATTAAGAGGCGTCTCTTGTAATGACCTCATTTGATTCACCCCACTTCCATGCTTCATTTTCAAAAAAGTGAACATCTCTGGCGATTATTAGTTAACTTCTTTTGTGGGATCATATAATTTGTAACCCTTCGTTGAATTACTACGATCCGATAAAAATACATTTTTGACTTTTATCATCAAGCTTCTACCTCCTTTGATCTAGTATGTGTGCATAAGCGACACAACCAAATACTCGCAAATTTCCGTGATGCATTCCGAGTATACAACCTTCACAAAGGTTATCTGGAGTGTCAATCAGAGGTACACCAGTCACCATCTCTTTTTGAGTTAATAACTTCAAGCCTCTGAAATTCAGGATGTCCATAACGTAAATGCCATAACCAATTATGGTCATTCTATCATTGCCGTAAACTCATAACAACTTTTGGTGAAGATATAAAGGAACCATCATTATATTCTTAGTCATTCTCACTTTAGTAAGTAATTATTTTGTTATTCTTTCCTTTAACGTAAATGCCATAACCAATTATGGTCATTCATCATTGCCTATAAACTCATAACAACTTTTGGTTGAAGATATAAAGGAAACATTCTATTCTTAGTCATTCTCACTTTAGTAATTATTTTGTTATTCTTTCCTTTAATTTCACAAGTACCATTTTCAATATTGATTTTGTGCCCCTTCTATGTGAGTTAACCCATGCTCAATAAATTCCAAAATATCCCAGGGACATAATACACATCAACGAATAGTAACGTTCGTACCATCCTTTGACTGAATATTAATATTTCCTTTACCTTTGACAAGAACTTTGCTTTTATTGCCAAAGCTAACTTCTCCATGAAACAGATTCATCCAAGATGGAGAACAATTCCTTCTTTCTGTCATATGGTTGCTATAACTTGTGTCCAGAGATACCAAACATTGTTGGACTCGGTATCCGTACCTTCTTTGCGAGGCCAAAAGTAAATTTTCTTACGCTTGTGCAACATTGGCTCGTTGACTTGATTGTTATATAATTTGGTTCGACACTCCGGATGCATAATGTCCGAACCGATCACACCTATGGCATTGAATTTTTGATTTATCCCGACGTGCGGATGACGTCGTTTTGTGGTCTATTGTAGAATTGCTTTCTACATTCTTGTTTCTATTATAGGAAGAGTAATGTCCACCTCTTCCTCGACCATGACCTCGTCCACGACCACCATAATAGCCACCGCATTTGATACATTTGCTTTACTTTGTAAAACATGTTCAAGATTGGAACTTTTCCCTCGTTGCCTCATTCTTTGCTCGGGTGAAGACAACGATCGCAATAACCTTTCAATAGATAAGGTTGATGAATCATGTGCTTCTTCGATAGCGGAAGCGACATTATCAAAATCACTTATTTAGTGAACGTATTACTTTTTGTACAACTCTTGCATCACTTATATCTTCTCCATTGATATTTATTTGATTAACGATCGCATGCCGCGATCAAAATAAGTTGAGATAGATTACGAGTCATCCATGCTTAATGACTCAAATTCGCCATGCGTGTTTGCAAACGTATGCTGCTAACACGATCATCACCTTAGTAGGATCTTTGTAGAATATCCCACGCGCATGTGATGTCTTTGCCAATTGATATCTTCATAAATACGAGCTCTAAACCGCTTGAAATATATGATACAACACCTTTTGATCTTTTTCCTGGTTTCTAACAATGCGGCCTTGGCATCTTGTGCGGTGCTTCAAAAATTGCATACTGTTATATATGTAAATCCTCTCTCCACAATCTTGCCTGATTCTTGAAAATGAAAAAATACTTTTAATTGAATAGACCCGATTATCATAATTTTTCCATTCAACTTTGGAAGTTGAACTCGTGTCATATTATTTGTAGGCTGCTTTGCCATTATTCAAATAATAAACAAGTATGAGGCTAGGCGCTCGATACCAGATAGATGTTGGTGAAGGAATTTGCTAATTCCAAAGTATAAGTAGGAGAAGATAATTGAAAAGTACCTGAGAATATATTTGTGTCTCTCTATATATTAAACTAATGATTTTACAACATTATTTATAGTTTACAATGATAACTAATACCCTCTCATTGCTATGCTTATTATTCCCGAGGTTCGCATTATTTTAAATGAATACTAGCAACTTAAGTTTAGATATTTGCTAAATATAGTATATCTAATTCAAGTTTGGATTTCTTCATATTTGTGGAGAGGGGGTTTAGAGTATGATTGACCTTTTATTTTCAGGAGGGGCTTGCCAATTTATGTAACACACCGCGGGGGTTGGTTGGCTTGTTGGCTTCATTTGGGCTAGGACTAGTTTATGAGACAGGGATTGCGTAGCCTAATACTTGTACCTAGTAAACGAAAAAAAAGAGACTATAGCTAATTCTTTAGTTTGCAAATCGTTGGTGAAAGGTTCGAGTCTTCATGTTGAACTCTATTATGTGTTAGTGGTTGATGTGTAGAAAGCCCAATGCATGAGGAGGTGCCATATCACATCTAATGTGGCACCATGTTAGAAAGTGGGCAACACGTGGTGTGATAACGATAGTATTATAAATTAGTGGCTTTCTTTGTTTTTTAAAGTGAGCGAAGCGTGCTAATTAGCTTCGCGTGGTATACATTGTTGCTATGTCAATATGTCATACTTGTTTTTGGGCCAGGTGACTAAATTGTTAATGGGGCTTATTGTTCACCTCTTTATAACTATTTTTAATGACCTTACTTTGAAGCAAATTATTCGCTAAGCCCAGTGTCAAGCTTTCTTTACATGGACTTGGTGATGTAATTAAAACGTTGAGTTATCAAATAAGAACAATAGGTTATAGGTGTGATATACTTGTGCAAAGATAATTACATATGGCTATGTTAAAGATAACATGCATATGTGCGATATGAACATGCAAGTGCATTGTATAAAACATTGAAAATCGGAACCAATATCCTTTAAATGGTTCTTAGTCCAATTGGTAACGATTGTACTGTGGACCCCTCTTTTCTGAAGGAAATTTTAACTAACTACCATAATTGATGTCCTAACAACTAATATATGGACAATATATTCCTCAAACCTAGTAAATCTAAAGATGGATGCTGGTCACAGGATAGAGAAAAACTGAGTTATGCTTATTTTGTCATTTACTTCCTCCTTTTCAATTAGATGCTACATTTTTCTAAATTGGAATGTGATATTACTTGCTACATCCTACTTGTGGACACTTTTTACACTCAAGAGTACAAGTCTATCCTGATGTAATGTTAAAGTATGTGGTGGAGAGTGGAGACTATGTTTTTGGGGTTAAAGGTGTGTTTATCCCTCATACTCAACTTCAAATTCTAGAGATTAAGGCACATCGGTTTTCCATTGATTTACCTACTTTTTTAATCTTCGGACTCATCCCGAGTTTTACACTTTGTCTCTCGAGAATCTATCTCGGTTCACTCCATATTACTTTAACATTACCTTATTAAATCTATTTCTCTTCGACAAGTCTTGAGGAGAGTCTTCATTTTCAAGACTCATGTCAGAGACTCTTCTACTTACAAACTACATTAAAGCAAGTCTGGTAGGAGTCTTGAGAGAATCTGAAGCAAAGACTCATCCCCAAGACTAGGGATAAACACACCCTATAGGGAGAATTAGCTTTGTTCATTGTGGGCCCCTTCTTTCTATCTCTATCGTTATTAATACTTGTGTCGATTCTATGTAGCATGTAAAGGAAATAGAAGTAGTATCTATCAATATATATTATTAAAAGGCATGGGCAAGAATTGCACGCTTGCCATGTGCCACCCTACCTCGCACGGCGACGTGGCGGTACTTTGTCTCCAACATGACATTGATACGTTAACATGGTATTCCCTTAGAAAATGATCAAAAATTTAACATAAGAGTTCTCAAACCTATAACCTCTTACTTTGTAATATCATGGTCTTGCTCTAAACTATTACTTGAGCTTGTGACAAAATGTCAACCCCCCAAACTATACATCCTCTTTATCTTATTAAATTACGGGCTGGGCCAACAACTAGTTTTTATTAAAAACATGCTACTTATTCAAGTTCAAATTTGGTACTTGGTAGATTATGTTAATTATGCCTTCTATTGTTATTGGAATGTGTTATTGTTGTAGTTTTTAGATTTCATTAGATTCATATCTGTGAGAGTTTTCTAATGTTAGTGGTAGTAGCTCTCTTGGAAATTTGGTGAACTATATATTATTTTGTGGCCCTACATAAAGGATATATTATATTTATGCAAGAGCGAGAAAAAAAAAAAGTATACTCGAGAGGTTCTACATTGTGGGATATAATGATTATTGAGAGGAGAGACTTATGGTGTGTTCACTTCATCTTATTTTCACTTATATGGACATGGTTGAGTCTAGTTGCCCTAAATTTAATTTATTTTAGCTTATTGGCCTTGAACTTAACTAATCAGAAGCTTTTAGAACCTATTGTAGTTGTGGATTGAACTTGGCCTTTAACTTATCTAGACTTACTTGACTTTACTTGAACTTATTGGTCTTGTACTTAAATTGTACTTCCTCCTTTCAAATTAGATGCTACATAGAGAAAGTGGGGAGTTTTTAAGAAAGGCAGAGAAAGAAAGTGGGGAATCACCACTTTTTGAATAAAAAAATATTTGTTTAAGGAAAAAGTACGGGTATTTTAAAGGAGAAAGTGAGGACCACTAAGTTTTTAAGGGTATTTTAGAAATTTTATGGGTAACAATAAGTCTTTTTATGGTATGTAGCAAGTATTGTGATATTTCCATTTTAGGAAAGTGTAACAAGTATTTTAAAACAGAGAAAGTATGTATTTATTAGAACGTATAGCCCATAACTTGTGAACTTATTTTTCCTAGAGCCTCTCTATTCATTATTCAATATATTTTATCAGTAGTTGTGGCGATTAAGATCACCATTTGAATTTTCCATTTGTGTTTGATAATTTTCTGCTACGTTGTCAAAATTCCCTAATAGAGAGTATAATGTAGTATTGCGAACTACTGAATCATTTGAATGTGCTTCTCCATTATCCTGAAATATTTAGCAAAAGATATTGCATGCTTATCCTGCTTTAGTACATCTGAACTCCTTGCTCTCCTTTCAGGCAAGAGCCTCAATAAAGGCAGTGTCTTTATGGTTAGTCTTGGATATTATTCAAGAGGTTCGTCATTTTCTGTGGAACTTTGTGGTTTTATAGGGGAATAGTTGGTTGTGGGAAGTAGGTGGTTTGAAGCTATTAGTGGATCCAATTTTGGTGGGTAATCTGGATTTTGGCATTCCATGGCTCTATGATGCTGCAAAGAAATTCTTGAGGAACTTTCAGGTATTGGAATTTTGGATTTTCTTTTTCAAATTCCAAAAATAAGACAGTGTCTACAGTTGGACTATGTTGTTTCTCCTCCCTCGTCTCTGCCTTTCCTACTTAGTTGATTAATGACTTTGACATGTTGTTCTGTAGCTTAGTGATATTCCTGACGTGGACTGTCTTCTAATTACACAAAGCCTGGATGATCATTGCCATATGAAAACCTTGAAGCCACTCTCTGCAAAGTTCCCTAATTTGAGAGTAGTAGCAACTCCTAATGCCCAGGCGAATCTGGATCCTCTTTTTAGCAAGGTATTATTCTTACAAGTCACTGTTTTTCCTGCTTTATTATGTATATATAGTCTGCATGATTGCGTTGGCTGAGAAGTTCCATCGGATGATACAATTGCTTACTTGTTTATATTTGTCATCGTGCTGTGGGAGTTTGGGAGATAGGCACCAAGACAATATAAAGCTATGGTTTCCTATATAATTTGATAAAATGCAAGATGTGAGTACCAGGACTTGAACCTCTGTGGCAGTGAGGGCAGAGCCCACTAGATTTGTGGTCATCTCTGATGACCACTCGAGCTATGCTCACCTGACAGCTTCTTAAGCTTATGCTAAATTTATAGGCGACATTGTTCTGAATCTTTTGCTGTATGGTTGAGACATTGAGTTGACCGCTGCTCCTTGTCCCTTGCCTTCTGTTTGTGCCTTTTTTTTAACTTGGAGAATTCATAGTTGGCATGTTCAGTAGGTCAATATGTCACCAAGCTGTCTCCTGTGACAAGCTTGGCAATACATCCTTTCTGAGTCTGGTGCCTGGTTGGCATTCTTGTTTTAGTTGTAGACAGAAGCTGCAGAGTGAGACTTAAGAAGTAATTACATGTCTTTTCCTTTAATGTAATGAATTGGCTGTAGTTGCAACTTCTAAAAGATGTACAGCTCTTTGCTATCTTTATTTACTCTTAATTAAGTCATTGGCATCTCAGGAAGTGTTTCCTACTTTCAAGTTTGAATTTGCTTCTGCTGTCTCTCAGCGTTACTAGACCTGTGAGCTGGATGCACTGTTGTTGCTATTTTATATCAATCGGCATAGCTTGGACTGAATTTATGAAACTGATTTAGAAATTAAGATGAACTCTAAAATCTCTGAACTAACCTCTTGGCAGTTAAACAATTTATAAAAAATGTAAAATGCACTTCTAAAGTGATGGCTTCTAGGGAAGTATATAAAAGATGTGGAAAAAATTTCACCCAGAGATCTGGCACTATTGACTATTGTATGAACTTCATAAGGAACTGAATCAGTGACATAGCCACTTGAATCCTCAACTATATTGTATTGTAAGCGCCACCCCCATAATTATGTTGTAAACTTGTAATAGTTAGAGTGCCACTTATTTGAAAAGAATTTCACTATTCATGCTATGTTGAAACTTGTGGACGTAGATATAACTGGAGACGTAAAGTTTTAGATTCTAATCTACTATAGCTAGAAAAGATCTATCTTGTCGCTGATGGTGCATAATTGATAACAAAAACTTTGCCACTGAAAATTTAATATACTCTCTCCGTTCGTCGAAGTTGGTTATGCTCTCCGTTTTAGTCCGTTCCTTTAAGTTGGTTACACTTTCTCTCTCACCCATTTTGGCAATGTTTTTATTATTAATCTACTCTAACTACCCACTTCATCTCACTTTTTCCTTTCCTAATCATTAAAAAGAGATGTGATTATTTACTTCTCCTGATTTTACCCACACAACACAACCTCTCTCCTCCACTTTCCTTACTTTTCTCCACACAGCATTACCTCTATCCACTTGCCATTATATGCGTGCAAATAGTAATTGTAACCAACTTTAAGGAACAGAAGGGAGTATGTTAAATGGAAGCTAGTTTGCCTGAATAAATGATAAGGATGCTGATTCTTTCTCAATTTTCTAGTTTAGGGCTAAAATAGTGTTATGGGATGAAAAATTATATGCGGTCGAAGATAGAGGAATGCCAAATGATGGATAATCCCGGATGAAATCATACTCGAATGAAGTAGTTAGCACTCATGACCATATCCCGGATGAAATCGTACTCGATAAATACTAGTTTTGTTTGAGTCGAATGACAATCTTTTCGGATTCGCTCCGCCTTAGCCTAATGAAACACAAACCTAAAATATACATAATGTATGCACATAAATTTCTCATAAAAATCTATATGGAAATGAAGTAGTTAGGACTCATGACCATATCTATAGTTTACAAACTAAGCATATGATGACATCTGTAGAAAATATAGCTCTGCAATAAACAGAAGATGGATAACAATGTGGGCCAAAAAGATTAATGTGATGATGAAGCTGTGACGTGTTAGAAACACTTGTCTTAGAAGCAAAAATCGCCCCGACTATGGTGCGATCGGAAGTGGCGTTGCCCCCAAGATTTCACACGGCTATTCCCCTTAATGTGCACTCAAATAAGGGAAATTAGGAACTCATAATAATGCTCGGAACTAGAGAGAGAATCGGGAAAGAAGAGAGGAAGAACATAATGTTTTACGTGTATTTCGAGAGACTGACAAAACACTTGTTTTATATCCAAAAACAAATCGCATCGCGAAGAGAGATTTTAGGAGAGAAATCCGCAAATTAAATCTGTCAAATTAAACCAGAAAATAATCCATAAAAGCTCTCTGTATTTAAGGAAAGAAATCGAGATTTGGGGGAGAAAAATCAGCAATCTGTTACGAAGCACATTTAAAACAGTGGAATAGACTTTGTAAGCTAAAAAGTTTCATAAATCGAACTCTCGGATACAACATGGCCCTTTTAGTCTATACCACAACTTCCATTTGCATTATATCCAACAATCCCCCACTAATGCAAAGGAAAACAAAATTAAACCAAAAGACATAGTTACGAGCATCTAAAAGGCTTGATACTTAAGTGTTGGTATCTTGCGATTGAACCAACACATAGTGAAATTTGGACTGACTTCTTTATCAAGAGAGTGAACGAATGCGGAACTCTCTTAACCAAGAAATAATTCCCAACAACACATATCTCACCTTTGAACATTATGAGTTCAAGCGATAACCAACTTACCAACGATGACCATTATACTTGGGATGCTCATGAGTGCTCTAGAAAAAACTTGCCAAAGTCTTTTCATAGAAGGTGGCAGGACCTTCACACTCAAGTAGGTGATTTCATCGAGCCTATCACATAGACCACCCATATCCCGGGATATGAAATCATTAAGAGCTTTTGCTCGACCTCTCAACATAAAGGCGGTGAATTCATCAAGTCCGTCTCGATAAGACCACCCAAACCCCGGGATATGAATTCATTAAAAGCTTAAACGGCTTAACCTCACAAAATGTACACGTCATAGGAATGGGAAGAGTACGAAGAAATGAGTCTTTTCATGGCTTCGTTAGTCCACAAGAAGCCTTGCGTAAACAAGGACGGGTATCCACCATGAATTCCTCGACTAACGGGCTTAAGCCCCATTCCCTCGACGTATCTAGGACTAGTCTTACTGTTTAGTCCCTTAGTTAATGGATCTGCTATGTTCCTCTCAGATCTCACATACTCCATAGTAATTACACCACTTTCTATCAAAGTTCTCACAGATTCATGTCGAACATGTATATGTCTCTTTTTGCCATTATAAGCACTGTTCTTGGCAACACAAATAGCCGCTTGTGAGTCACAATGCGAGATACGAGAGGGAGCGGGTCTCCCCACAATGGAATATCGGCTAGTAGGTTCCTCAACCATTCGCCTCTTTGCCCAGCGAGTCCAAAGCAATAAACTCGGACTCCATAGTGGAGGGGCAATACAAGTTTGTTTAGAAGACTTCCAAGAGATCGTTGCTCCACATAAAGTGAATACATATCCACTAGTGGAACTCACCTCATCACTGTCAGATACCCAGTTTGCATCACAATAACCTTCTAATACTGCAGGAAATCCAACATAATGCAAACCCCAATCCATGGTACCTCTAAGGTATTTTAACAAACGCCTAAGAGCATTCCAATGATCTTTACTAGGGTTATGAGTATACCGACTAAGTCTACTAACTGCATAGGCTATATCAGGTCGAGTATAGTTCATTAGAAACATTAAACTCCCAATTATCTTAGCATACTCAGATTGGGATACACTATAACCCTTATTCTTTTTTAAGTGAATGCTAGGATCATAAGGAGTTTTAACTGGCACAACATCAAAACTGTTAAATTTCTTTAACACCTTCTCTACATAATGAGCTTGAGACAAAGAGAACCCATTACTAGTTTTGGTGACTTTAACACCTAAAATTACATCAGTTTCACCTAAATCTTTCATTTCAAATTTAGAAGAAAGAAACATTTTAGTTTCATTAATAACATCAATGTGTGTACCAAAAATTAACATATCATCCACATATAGGCACACAATCACACAATTTGGACCAAACATTTTTGAGTACACACACGCATCAGCACGATTCACGACAAATCCAAAACTCAAAATAGTTTTATGAAACTTCTCATACCATTGTTTTGGAGCTTGTTTCAATCCATACAAAGATTTCTTTAGCTTACACACTTTTTGTTCCTGTCCTGGAACTACGAAACCAGGAGGTTGTACCATATAAATTTCCTCCTCTAAGTCGCCATTTAAAAAAGCAGTTTTTACATCCATTTGATGTACAATCAACTTATAACTTGAAGCTAATGCAAGAAGAGCACGAATAGTGGCGATCTTAGTCACAGGCGAGTAAGTGTAAAAGAAATCAACACCAAATTTTTGAGTGAAACCTTTAATTACTAGTCTTGCCTTGTACCTATCAACTGTACCATCAGGTTTTCTTTTCCTTTTAAAGATCCATTTACAGCCAATAGCTTTGCTACCTTTAGGTAACTCAACAAGTTCCCATGTATGATTAGATGTAATTGACTCGATTTCACTATTAACGGCTTCCTTCCAAAAACTAGCATCAATAGAACTCATAGCCTCTTCAAAATTTTTAGGCTCATCATCAAACAAGTGAAAGCATACAACATGTTCATCTAATTTATCCACATCATTGAGTTCAATTAAAAAGGTAGTAAAAGAATCAGGACCCGAGCTAGTTTCAATTCTACGTCTTTTCCGTCTTTCATAGACAACTAAAGGCATAGAAGAGGAAGTGCGAGTAGACACGGGCAACTCATGAGAAGTAACATTTTTCTTTAAAGGGAAAACATGTTCAAAGAAATCAGCATCTCTGGATTCACACATTGATCTATCATTTATGCGCATGAACCTATATGCAAGACTGTTTTCAGCATAACCAACAAATATAGCATCGAAGGTCTTAGGTCCAACATTTTCCCGTTTAAAGGTAAACCCACTTTAGCCAAACACCCCCACACCTTTAGGTATTTTAGGTTAGGTCCATGGCCTTTCCATAGTTCATAAGGGGTCTTATCTAGCTTCTTATGGGGTACTTTATTTAACACATAGTTAGCAGAAAGTAAAGCCTCCCCCCAGCATGTTATCCGTGAAGCTCGAACTTATTAACATAGCATTCATCATCTCTTTGAGAGTTCTATTTTTCCTTTCAGAATGCCATTTTGTTGGGGAGTGTACGGAGCGAACAACTCATGAATAATTCCATTTTTCTCACAAAATTCCTTTAAAAAGGTTGTTCCGTACTCACCGCCTCTATCGGACCTAAGTCTCTTTATCTTACGTTCCAATTGATTTTCTACTTCTGCCTTAAAAATTAAAAACTTTTGTTCCGCCTCGTCTTTGGTTCTCAAAAGATACACTTTCGTATATCTAGAATGATCATCAACAAATGTAATGTAATATCGTTTACCGCCTCTGCTTACGGTATTCTTAAAGTCAGCTAAGTCCGTATGTACCAGTTCAAGTAATCCAGTTTGTCTATTAGTGACAGTCTTGAAGGGTTTTCTGGAATGTTTAGCCTCAATACATACTTCACATTTGTTTTGACCATTCCCAACTAGATTAGGAATTAAAGACATGTTTTGCAAACGTTTCAAAGAATTATAGTTTACATGTCCTAACTTTGCCATGCCAAAGATCAACGGACTCAAGCAAGTAGCGAAGTAGAAGTTTTATTAATGGACTCAACAACACAAATAGTCTCTAAGACAAATAACCCCCTTGACATGTACCCTTTCCCCACATATTCCCCATTACGAGTCAATACAAGTTTGTCAGCTTCAAACACTAACTTAATTCCAGCTTTATTAAGGAGTCCACCAGAAATCAGATTTCTACGTAGGGAAGGCACATAAAGCACATTATGCAATGCTAAAGTTTTTCCAGAATTTAATTTAAGAGAGATCTTTCCTTTACCGAAGACTTCAGCACTGCTAGAGTTTCCCATGAAGACCTGCTCGCTGTTTGCAGCTTCTTCAAAGGTCTCGAACAGCTCCTTGTTTGCACAAAAGTGTTTGGTAGCTCCTGTGTCAATGATCCAATCTGCTTTGTTACAAACTAGGTTCAATTCAGCCACTGCAGCAATAATTTCATTATGATCCTCAGTTAGGTGAGCTTGAGATTTGTTCTTGTCTTGTTTCTGTCCATTTTTTGCAGCATCTTGACGGTTGTAGCATTGATAAGCCTTATGACCATGTTTTCCACACACATAGCAGCCACTGCCTGTGCCACCTTTTCCATTGATGTTCTTCTTGAAATTTCCACTTCTCTTATTCTGGACTCCTAATTTCTCACAGGTATTCTGATTGTTCTTCTTGAAGTTTGCAGTAGCTTTCTTGAACCTGTCATTTTTAGAAACAGAAGATTCCACAAGGTTAGCTTTAACGGAAAGTTCATTGGAAGAAGAGTCCTTATCCTTTAGTCTGTTAGCTTCTTCAATCTTCATGTGACTCGACTAATTCTTCTAGCGACATATCTCGCTTCTTATGTTTGAGATAGTTGCGGTAGTTAGACCATGAATCAGGAAGCTTCTCGATTAGGACATTGGCTTGCAGCACCTCGCACATCTTCATACCTTCGGCTAGGATGTCGAGAACTAGATTTTCATACTCATGGACTTGGTCCATGATTGGCTTATCATCAACTATCTTGAACTGTAACCACTTTCCAGTGGCATACTTCTTTTTCCGGCATCGTCGATCCCGTATTTCTTCTCCAAGGTCTCCCAAACTGATTTTGCTTGATTTATTATTAATAAAAAGATCAAATAGGGCATTTGTCATATGACTCGGAAGATGACCTCTAACGAATTTGTTGTGTTTTTCGTATTTTGCGATCTCGACCATCTAGATAAGGTGTAGCATCGCCGTAGCTTACTGGAGTGGTGGGTTTCTTGAGGGCGATCGATGTGAGGACGTAATCAACCTCAAGTTGCTCAAAGAAGATCGGGGAGCTTTTGAGCCCACCGCTTGTAATTAGTACCATCAAGTGCTTCTAGTTTGGAGAGATCGGGGAAGAGTTTTGAACAAAGATGAATCCATGATATGAAATTGCGGATGAATAATTTTTGCTTCTAAATTGTAGAAAATATAGCTCTGCAATAAACGAGAAGATGGATAACAATGTGGGCCAAAAAGATTAATGTGATGATGAAGCTGTGACGTGTTAGAAACACTTGTCTTAGAAGCAAAAATCGCCCGACTATGGTGCGATCGGAAGTGGCGTTGCCCCCCCAAGATTTCACACGCCTATTCCCCTTAATGTGCACTCAAATAAGGGAAATTAGGAACTCATAATAATGCTCGAGAACTAGAGAGAGAGAATCGGGAAAGAAGAGAGGAAGAACATAATGTTTTCTCGTGTATTTCGAGGACAACAAAACACTTGTTTTATATCCAAAAACAAACAGCATCGAAGAGAGATTTTAGGAGAGAAATTCGCCAAATTAAATCAGTCAAATTAAACCGAGAAAATAATCCATAAAAGCTCTCGTATTTAAGGAAAGAAATCGGATTTGGGGGAGAAAAATCAGAATCAGCATACAGACATTTAAAACAGTGGAATAGACTTTGTAATCGAAAAGTTTCATAAATCTGAACTCTCAGATACAACATGGCCCTTTTAGTCTATACCACAACTTCCATTTGCATTATATCCAACAACATCTACTACTACTACTAGGAAACCTTCACTACTCAAAAACCCCAAGTTTATCCAATTAACTTGGAAACCAAGTATGGTCCCCTATTAACAAATGAATGTGATTAAAACTCGTGTGTAAAACCCACACTTTCATTGACCCAAATAACACATGAAACAAAGGTAGACTTTTCATTTGAGTTCAACCAAAACCCGAAATATCAAGCATTATAGCTATGGGTTCATATGATAGAGCATCATATTTGTCATAGAAAACCTTTGGTTGGAACGTGAGTTCTAGGTTGTAAAGGATCGGCATCTTGTCAATAATTCCGGAGGCGGATTATGGTTGCTTATTCCTCCTACTTTGGTGGTTTTTTTTAGTGAAGATATACAAGGAAAAAAGACATTTGGTGGTCCAAACTCCATATAAAGTAACATGTTGAAATTCAATTAAGTCAGAGGTATGATGAAATTCTTATTATCCTCCATTGATATCATTCAAATTTCACTTTTTTGTAACCTCTTAAAATTCATTTAGGGTCTAAAGTACTGTGACACATTTCAAGTAAGTTTTCATGGATGTATATGAATTTCTGTGGAACCTTTGGAGAAAACTATACAATATTATTCTCCAATTAATCTATAATATTTGTTGTTGAGTGCTAAGAAATATAAAGTGAAATCTCTACTCTCAAGGTCGCAACTACAAGATGACACTATGTAATAATTGCTTTCGATTAAATCAAGCGTGATTTAAGCGCAACTCATAAACAAAATATAAGTCAACTCACACAACAAAAACATGTATTTATCTTCTTATTTATTGCATAAATTAAACTCTAGAAAAGCCGTATACATGGAGGTTAAGCAAAATTCTAATAAACACCCTAAATGACAATTACGAATTTAGCGTGCCCGAAGATGTATGGACCTACTAAGCCCCTTTCACTTGAAAAATGTTCTTACTTTCTTCTTTTCATTGATGATTTTAGTAGGATGACATGAGTATATTCTTTTTAGAACTAGTCCAAAGCTTTTGATGCTTCGAATTGGTTCAATATATTTATAAAGAGAGTAGTTATAAAATCAAAGCTTTGAAAACGAACAGAGATAGTGAAACCGCATCTAACAATTTTAATAAATACCAGTGAAGAATATGGGACATGTTGCTTCTTCTTAGATTGCAACTACAAAATTGGGTAGTTAAAAGAAAGAATAGAACCACTCTCAATATAAAAATCCATGTTTCAAAAAAGAAACAAAGATGTCGCTTCTTCTTAGATTGCTAAAACAAAGTGGGGTAGTTGAAAGGGAGAATAGAATCACTCCCAGTATAAAGGATCCATGTTTCAAAAAAAGAAACAAAGATGTCCTAGGAGTTTATGGTGAAGTGGTCTTATCATGCTTGCATGAGTTTTTGATCCATTGCTTATGCACATATCCCTAAGCAATTACGTTCCAAACTTGATGATTGAAGTACAAATCTGGTTTCATCGGCCATGATTGAAATGTAAAAGGCTAAAAGCTATTAAATCCAACTACGGTAAAGAGATGTCCGGTTTAATGAAGAAGCAACAAGGGATTGGACAATTTTGTAGAAAGAATTATAGAATTTTCTTCCTTATTTTGGAGACAGAAATTTTCATTCACCATATGCCTATGACTATTTCAGTTACTTCACATCCATCTCCTCACACATCTTTATCTTCTGCGAGCTCAAGTGGAGTTCATTTGGTTCCACTGAGGACCAAAAAGATATCGAAGTTCTTCGCATCTTTTCTGAAGTAATCGTAAGATTAGAAGCCAATACTTCTTTATTATCCATATTACTTCCTCCATTCTTTTTTAATTGCAACGTTTCCCTTATCATTTACTTCCTCCGTTCTATAATTATTGCAACATATCCCATTGGCACAGTTTTTGAGAAACTCATGTGAAGAGGAGAGAGATAGAGATAGATAAAATGTTGGGGGTCATGTGATAGGAGAGAGATAGAAAGAAGATAATTCCAAATAATTTCTCCGTTCTATAGTATCTCTCGTTGATGAAGAAAAGGACAAGGGTTGCTACTAAAAAAAAAGACAATTGTGATGAATTATACTGTCAAGCCTTGGATCACATATGTGCGCAGGAAAAAGAGGGGTACACCTATCCAAGAAAATTAAATGAGTCATCACCACACCAGGGGAATATTCAGGTCTGCAATTGTCAGCACAAATAGGGGAGTCACTAAGGAAAAGGACAGAGAGGAGCGTAGGAGTAGCCCACTATAAGAAGGAGAGTTAGGAGAATAATATGTGTGTGTAATTTGAGTAATTTGTAGTCACTTGGGAGAGACTGAGCCTCTCGAATGCTCTGCTTATGTTATTTGCCATTACTCAAAGCTTTCCACTTTGTTCCTTATTCTTGTGATTTTACCATCTTCTGTACTTAGGCTATTTGTGAGTGAGTGAAATCATCACACTTGGTACCAGAGCATCGATCCATGGCACCCAGAAACGAGGCTCAGAGAGTCTACTCTCTAGAGGAGAGAATGAAAGGGACAGTAGCAACTATGGTGTCCAGAGCAGTGGCATCTGCCATTAACGCCATGAGGGAATCGTTGGTGGAGCAAATATTGGAGGGGCAGAACGAAGCGGCAAAAGAAGAAGACCGAGACAATCGGCTAACCCGGCCAACCGATCCGGAAGGACGGATTAACCGGTCCTGGGAAAACCAGGAGGTTACCATCTAAACCTTGTGAGCTGAACAGGCGAGATTTCAAGCTGAGATTCGTGTGGCCCATCTACCACCACAACCGGAAACACCCGTAACTGAGTCTGGCCCCCCACGAGTGCCGGAGAGAAGAGCACCGCGGATACAGAACTTGGGTGAAGGTGAAACCAATGAATATGGTGGTTTCCAACTAGGGAACAGGGCCTTCCAGGATAGTGGCTCCGGCTCCGGTGGCGGGCCTGGTGGAGAATCGAACCAGGGAGGGGATAGCTGGCAATATCGGAAGTTGGAAATGCCTCTTTTTGATGGCACCGACCCCGATGGTTGGATCTTAAGGGCGGAGAAATATTTCTTATTCTATGGGTTGAGTGGGAATGAAGCCTTGGAGGCGCAAAGGGTATCCATGGAAGGCGATGCCCTTTGATGGTACCAATGGGAAAACAAACGGAGGCCTATACGGTGGTAGGGAGAACCGAGAGACTACTTGTTGCGGCAGTTTCGCCCCACAAATCAGGTCACTCTAGGAACAGTGGTTGGCCACCACCCAAACCACCACGGTGGTAGACTACAGGTGCCAGTTTATAGAGAAGGCCGCACCATTGAGTAGGGTGCCAGAGGAGATCCTAATGGGCCAATTTATCAATGGGCTAGAGGAGGACATAAAGGTTGAAGTTAGACTTCTCAACCCAATGGATCTTGAACAGCAATAAAACTAGCGGGCCGAGATTGAAGAAAGAAATGCGGTTTTGGGCCTTAAGAAAACAGGGCCTTAGAGGAATCAGGAATGGGTCGTATTCGGTGTATAACAAGACTTCGACCACTAAAAATGTGGGGGAATCGACCGGGGCTTCCTTCACTCCAACAACCACCAAAATTGGGCCTTGGGTCCAGCAAATTCCACGGGCTCATCAGGGAGTTCGAGTGTGGCTTTTGGCCAAGGGAAAGAAACGGGAGAGTTCAAGAGACTATGTGAAAAGGAGTACCAAGAGAAGAGGGCAAAGGGGCTTTCTAGAGGTGCGATGATAAATGGACGGCCGGCCACCGCCGCTGGCGAAAGGAATCGAGCATGATCCCGATGACCGGACGAAGAAGAGGAAACGCCCAACGACGGCGAGGGAGAAGTTAGGGAGAAGTTGAGCCGCCGGTTGAGCCACCACCCGAAACCACCACGGAGGTATCTCTCAACACCTGTCATTGAGTTAATGAGTCCAAAGACTATGAAAATCACCTGGGAAATTAAGGGGGAGAGGTGTGGTGGTAATGATAGATCCGGCTACACACAATTTTATCTCATTGTTGACGATAGGTGAGTTAGGGTTGGTTATCTCAAATTCCGGTGGGTTTGGGGTGTCATTGGGGGAATGGAGAGGCGGTTCGGGCACAGGATCGTGTTGCGGGAGTTAAGGCGAAGGTCGGAGAGTTGAGGTGATAGAGGACTTCGCCATTGGGGTTAAAGCAACTCCGATGTAATCTTAGGGAGTACAAGTGGCTCGAAAAATTGGGATCGGTGGTCACAAATTGGAAAACCCAGTGTCATGCATTTGAGGTAGAAGGTAGGCCGATAACTTTGAAGGGGGACCCAACCTTAGCCCTGGCCAAAAATTTCACTCCGCGCCATGATTCGAAGCTTACGTACGGAGGGTGGAGGTTTTTTATTGGAACTCAATCAAGTTGAGAAGGGGCAGAGAAAAAACCTAGGATGATACGAGAGAGGTGGTAAGGATACCCGAGTTTCTACAGGGGAGTTGTGGAAAGGCGATTTGGGACAGTGTTTGATAACCCAGTCATAGTTCGAAAATGCGGTTTCAGTCATGATCACGGTAACGGTCACGATGATGCGGGAACGGGGATGATGCGGTTGTCATACCGCCAACTATCGGCTTAGACCAAGAGATACCCCTAGAACCCACCTAAAACGCGGTATTTTTACACCTTTACGATGCGGGTAATATCGGTTCGGTAGATTTGAAAACCTTTATGACACGGGCGATACGATACAATGCGGCCTTGTTTGGACACCATGAACCCATGAGGCCTCCCCCAAAAAGGGGCCATGAAGCACGCCATTATAATGAAAGAAGCGGAGCAATCCCGGTTGGGGTTAGGCCATAGTGCTACCCCCAATTTCAAAAAGATGAGATAGAAAGATTGATCAGGGAAATGCTCGCCGCCGGTATCATCAAGCCTTCAACTAGCCCGTTCTCGAGCCCCGTATTGTTGGTGAAGAAAAAAGACGGGTCATGGAGGTTTTGTGTCGATTACCGAGCCTTGAACAAAGAAACGGTCCCGGATATATACCCCATACCGTTTATCGATGAGTTGTTGGATGAGTTGCAAGGCGGGTTACCACCAAATCTTAGTGCGCCCCGAAGACCCCCACAAGACTGCCCACGAAGGACATTACGAATTTCTCGTAATGCCCTTTGGGCTAACCAACGCCCGCGACATTTCATCCCTTATGAATGACATCTTTCGACCTTTTTAAGGAAGTTTGTGCTCGTCTTCTTCGACGACATACTTGTGTATAGTGAGACGGAGGAAGATCACGTGAAGCATATGGAATTGGTATTGCAGTTGCTGGTAGAACACCAGTTATTTGCCAATATGAAGAAGTGTGACGTCGGGCAGAGAGCCTTTGCATACTTGGGACATGTGATATCCCAATGTGATGAATTCTATCCCCAAACCGTGGATAACTTACAAGAGGGGCAAATCTGTCCAAGAGAGTTAGTGAGTCACCACCAGGGAATATTCAGCAGTACTATTCTGCAAAAAAGGGGTCTGCAATGATCAGCACAATTAGAGGGAATGACGATGGCCAACTAAGAGAGAGAAAAGATAGCCGTTAAGGAGGAGCGTATGGATTAGCCTATAAGAAGGAGAGTTAGAAAAATAAGGAGTGTGTGTAATTTGAGTAAATTGTAGTCACTGGGGAGAGACCGAGCCTCTCGAATGCTCTGTTTATCTTACTTGCCATTAATCAAAGCTATCAACTTTCCTCTCAATTTCTGCATTTTTTCTATCTTCTCTGCTCAGGTGAATTGTGAGTAAGTGAAATCATCACATTTGGTACCAGAGCATCGATCCATGGCACCGCGAAATGAAGCTCGCGAGAGTCGATTCTCTAGAAGAGAGAATGACGCCCTTGAAGGACAAGTGGCCACCATAGTGTCCAGGGCGGTGGAATCTGCCATTAATGCTATGAGTGAGTCGCTAACGGCGCAAATCTTGGAAGGCCAGAATGAGGCGGCGAGGAAGACCGGTGAGGAGTTGAGATCTTGGCCACCAGGTTGGAGGGGCCTGACACCTCGGAGGAGGAGAACCGGGAGGTGGATATCCGTAGTTTGCGCTTGGAACAGAAAGTTTCAGCCGAAATCCGAGCAACCTTACCACAACCCCAGAGCGAACACGTCTCAAACACATACGGGACTACCACGTCCACCGGAAAGGAGAGGTCCAGAACTTATAAATGGGGCGAAAGGGATGGAGACGAGTACGGAGGCTTCCAACTAGGGGGCCGAAATTACGGGGATAGCGGCTCCGGTGGCGGGCCTGGTGGAGGATCGAACCATGGAGGGGGTAGGCCGGCGTTAGGAAGCTGGAGATGCCACTCTTCGACCAGGTGCAGACCCCGACTGGGATGGATATTGAGAGACGAAAGGTATTTTTCGTTTTACGGGTTGAGTGGAAATGAAGCTTTGGAGGCGGCGGTGGTTTCCATGGAAGGAGACGCCCTCCGGTGGTACCAATGGGAGAACAAAAGGAGGCCAATACGGTGGTGGGGAGAATTAAGGGACTGCTTGTTGCGTCAATTCCGACCAACAAATTGCGGGTCTCGTGGGAGCGGTGGCTTCCACCACACAAACCTCCACGGTGGTTGACTACCGACGGAAGTTCATAGAAAAGCGCACTCGTTGACCAGGGTACCGAGAGGGAGATTCTTATGGGACAATTTATTAACGGGTTGGAAGAAGACATAAAGGTTGAAGTGAGGCTTCTCAACCCGTTGGACCTTGAACAGGCCATGGAGTTGGTGGGCCGAATTGAAGAAAGGAATCGTGTATTGGGCCTTAAGAAATCTGGGCCTCAAAAACACGGATCCTATTCCATATACAACAGGGGGGCCACCTCTAAAAATGTAGGGAGTTCTGGGGCTCTCTTCAATCCAAACCCCACAAAAACTTGGACCTCAGGCCCAACCGGTCAAACAAGTTCAGCAGGTGGATATAATTCAACTTTGGGCCATGAAAAAGTCATGGGTGAATTTAAAAGGTCAGTCGAGAAGGAGTATAAGGAGAAACGAGCCAAAGGGCTCTGCTACAAGTGCGACAACAAATGGACTACCGGCCACCGCTGCCGGAGAAAAGAACTAAGTATCATCCTGATGAACGACGAAGAAGAGGAAGAAGCGCAGGAGAAAGGCGACGGAGAGATCGAACCGCCGGCTGGCCAGTCAACTGAGACCACCACTGAGGTATCTTTAAATTCTATCATTGGGTTAATGAGTCCCAAAACCATGAAAATTATTGGGGAAATTAGGGGCAGGGAAGTAGTGGTCATGATCGACCCGGGAGCCACTCACAATTTTATCTCTTTGATGACCGTGAATGAGCTAAAACCGGAAGTTTCGGTTCCGGCGGGTTTGGTGTATCCTCGGGGAACGGAGAGGCGGTTCATGGCACGGGCCCATGTAGGGGGTGGTGTTTAAAATGGGGGAGATTGAGGTGGTCGAGGATTTCTTACCCTTGGGTCCGGTAACTCGGACGTGATTTTAGTGGGTACAATGGCTCGAAAAATTGGGTTACGTAGTCACCAATGGAGGACTCAAGTGATGCGGTTCGAAGTAGAAGGCAAGATCATGTGGTGTTAAGGGGGACCCAAGACCGGCTCGATCAAAAATTTCGCTCAAGGCGATGATAAGAAGCCTGCGAAAAGAGGGAGGGGGATTTTGTTGGAACTCAATCAAGTAGAAGAGGGTTCGGGGATTTGGTACCAAGGCGAAGGAGGACGTGAGAGTGCCGAAATTTTTACGGGAGTAGTGGATCAATTTATAGGAGTCTTTGACGTCCGGTGGGTCTACCTCCCGAAGAGGTCACGAGCATGCTATCACCATGAAGGAAGGGAGCAATCCAATTGGGGTTAGGCCATATCGGTACCCCCAATTCCAAAAAAGATGAGATAGAGCGGTTGATTGGAGAGATGCTCGATACCGGGTATAATCAAACCTTCCACCGATCCATTCTCAAGCCCCGTCTTGCTAGTGAAGAAAAAGGATGGGTCTTGGAGATTTTGCGTAGATGCACGGCCTTGAACAAGGAGACGGCTCCGATAAGTACCCAATACCTAGGTTATCGACGAATTACTTGATGAGTTGCATGGGGCAACGATGTTTTCCAAGTTGGATCTCAAGGCGGGCTACCATCAAATATTGGGTGCGCCCGAGGACACTCACAAAACCGGCTTCCGCACACATGAAGGACATTACGAGTTTCTCGTAATGCCTTTTGGGCTCACTAACGCCCTGCAACATTTCGATCATTGATGAATGACATCTTTCGGCCTTTCTGAGGAGGTTTGTGTTAGTCTTCTTCGACGATATACTTGTGTACGGCAAAAACTCGGAGGGAGCATGTGGAGCATATGGGCTGGTCCTCCTAACTGTTGGTGAGCACAAACTATTCGCCAATATGAAGAAGTGTGATTTCGGGCAAACCATTGTAGCCTACTTGGGGCATGTGATCTCTCATGAGGGGGTAGCAGTAGATATGGACAAAATTCGAGCAATGATGGAGTGGCCGATACCTAGAAACCTTAGAGAGCTTCGGAGATTTTTGGGTTTGACAGTGGTACTACCGAAAATTGGCAAACATTATGCCCGAGATAAAGACAACCTTTGACCGAGCAATGCGAAAGGATTCCTTTGGGTGGACAGAGAAAGCCACGGCAGCCTTCATCCATTTCAAGGAAGCCATGACACAACCTCCGGTGCTTGCCATGCCCGATTTTCACAAGCCATTTGTGGTGGAAACGGATGCCTCCGGCTATGGGGTAGGCGCTGTGTTGATGCAAGAGGGCAGGCGTATAGCCTTCTACAAGAAACTTTGGGGCCAAGAGCCCAAGATAAGTCGATTTACGAAAAGGAGTTGATGGCCATATGTCTAGCAGCTTCAAAAATGGAAACATTACCTTTTGGGGAGACGCTTTGTGATACATACTGACCAACAAAGTCTGCTATTTATCACCCAACAGAGAGAAGTAGGGGCTGATTTTCGGAAGTGGGTAAGCAAGCTTATTGGGTTTGATTTTGAGATTCACTACAAACCCGGGCCGCCAATCGAGTGGCCGATGCGCCGTCACGAAAACCGTGGGTGAAGTGGAACTCGGGGCCTTGAAAGCATCTCAAGGCATCAATCGGGGCGTACTTAGAGAGGAGATTGCGGAAGATACATTACTCAAGCGGATCGTGGAAGAATTAGAGGCGAGGGCAAGCAAAGACACCGGGTTTACCTTGGATGAGGGAAGACTCCTGTACAAAGGGAGAAGGGTCATACCCAAGACTTCCATTTTCATTCCGAAGTTGTTAGAAGAGTATCATGACTCTCCAATTGGGGGACACGCCGGGAGATGTGAAAACATATCTTCGAATGGCCACGTGAGTGGTATTGGGTAGGGATGAGAAAAAGGGTGGCAACGTATGTGCAACATTGCAAGGTCTACCAGCAGCACAAAAATTCCCAGCCAGAGGCCCGCGGGTTTGCTCCAACCCTTGCCGATTCCAGCTGGTATGGGATGACGTGACCATGGATTTTATCGAGGGGTCACGTTGTCAAAGGGGATAGATACTATATTGGTGGTGGTGGATCGTCTGTCAAAATATGCGCATTTCTTGGGGCTTCGACATCCATTTAGTGCGCTCACAAATGCAGAAGCGTTCACCAAGGAGGTGGTAAAACTACATGGGTTTCCAGCAAGTATCGTCTCCGACCGAGACCGAATCTTCCTAAGTACTTTTTGGAAGGAATTGTTTCGTATGCAGGGAACCACCTTGAAACGCAGCACCGCATACCATCCCCAAACCGATGGTCAAACGGAGATTGTGAACAAGGGACTTGAAACGTTACCTAAGGTGTTTCGTGGCTGGGCACCCCAAATCATGGGCTAAATGGCTGCCCTGGGCGGAGTATTCCCATAACACTTCCCCGCATATGTCAACCAAGCTCACACCCTTCAAGGTACTCTATGGAAGGGACCCACCACAGTTGATGCATTTGGGCAAAGGGCAGACACCGTAGACAGCTTGGAAGAAATGCTACAAGAAAGAGACTCGATACTGGATGACTTGCGCTTTCACTTGTTGCGTGCACAACAGAAGATGAAAGCATACGCTGATGCAAAGAGGAGGGAGGAGTCATTTGATGTGGGGGACTTGGTTTATCTGAAATTGCAGCCTTACCGTCAACAATCGCTGGCCAAGCGCGCCTTTGAGAAACTCTCAGCTCGCTTTTACGGCCCATTTCCCATCAATCAGAGGATTGGAAAGGTCGCATATAAGCTTCAACTGCCGGATTCCAGCCGCATCCACCCTGTGTTTCACGTGTCACAATTGAAGAAAGCTATTGGGAGTGCCCACGTAGCCCCAACTCTTCCAACTCAACTGACTTCGTGCTTGGAAATGGTAGTAGAGCTAGAGGAGCTCCTGGATGTCCGACAAATTCAGAAGGGCAGGCAAGTCCACACAGAAGTACTGTTGAAATGGAAAGACTTAGCACCATTCGAGGCCACATGGGAAGATGCTGACATGATTAAGGCTCGTTTTCCTTCCTTCCACCTTGAGGACAAGGTGAGTCTTTGGGGAGGGAGTAATGTGATGAATTCTATCCCCAAACCGTGGATAACTTAAAAGAGGAGGGGCAAATCTGTCCAAGAGAGTTGAGTGAGTCACCACCAGGGAATATTCAGCAGTACTATTCTGCAAAAAAGGGGTCTGCAATGATCAGCACAATTAGAGGGAATGACAGTGCCAACTAAGAGAGAGAAAAGATAGCCGTTAAGGAGGAGCGTATGGATTAGCCTATAAGAAGGAGAGTTAGAGAAATAAGGAGTGTGTGTAATTTGAGTAAATTGTAGTCACTTGGGAGAGACTGAGCCTCTCGAATGCTCTGTTTATCTTACTTGCCATTAATCAAAGCTATCAACTTTCCTCTCAATTTCTGCATTTTTTCTATCTTCTGTGCTCAGGTGAATTGTGAGTAAGTGAAATCATCACACCCAACAGGGAGTGGCTGTGGATATGGAAAAAATCAAGGCCATGGTAGAGTGGTCTATCCCTAAGAATCTTCGAGAACTTTGAGGTTTCTTGGGTCTAACTGGGTACTACCGAAAATTCATCAAACATTATGCTCAAATAGCACAGCCAATGACAGAACACTTACGAAAAGATGCATTTGGGTGGACTGAAAAGGCTACAGCAGCTTTCAACCAGTTGAAGGGGGCCATGGTCCAACCACCTGTGCTCGCCATGCCGAATTTTCACAAGACATTCGTTGTAGAAACGGATGCTTCCGGCCTATGGGGTGGGGGGCCATTTTAATGCAAGAAGGCAGACCAATCGCATTCTACAGCAAACTCTTGGGGCCAAGGGCTCAACACAAGTCCATATACGAGAAGGAGTTAATGGCTATATGTCTTGTGGTTCAAAAGTGGAAACACTACCTTTCGGGGAGGCACTTTGTTATCCACACAGATCAACGGAGCTTGCGGTTCATCACTCAACAAAGGGAAGTGGGGGCTGATTCTCAGAAGTGGATTAGCAAGCTCATTGGGTTCGACTTTTGAAATTCAGTACAAACCTGGGGCAGCCAATAGGGTGGCTGACGCGCTGTCCAGAAAAACAGTAGGAGAGGTAGAGCTCGGGGCCTTAGTTACGTCTCAGTGTGTCGATTGGGGAGAGCTTGAAAAAGAAATTTCTGAAGATGGGTTACTCAAGCAAATCAGGGAGGAATTGGAATCCGGGGAGAAGCAACACGTGGGGTTCAGTGTGGAAGGGGAAAAGCTCCTGTACAAGGGGAAACTAGTTATACCCAGCAGCTCGATCTTCATACCGAACTTGCTAGAAGAATATCACGACTCTCCGAGCGGGGGTCATGCTGGAGATGTCAAGACTTATCTCCGGATAGCCGCAGAATGGTACTGGGTAGGGATGCAAAAGAAAATAGCTACTTATGTGCAGCATTGCAAAGTTTGTCAAGAGAACAAAAGTTCCCAGCAAAGACCCGCGGGCCTGCTCCAACCCTTACCGATTCCCGCTCAGATTTGGGATGAAATAACTCTGGATTTCATTGAGGGGCTGCCCTTATCCAAGGGGATCGATGCAATCTTGGTTGTGGTTGATAGGTTGTCAAAATATGCGCACTTTGTGGGGCTCTGACACCCATTCAGTGCACTTACAGTGGCTGAAGTTTTTACCAAGGAGGTTGTGAAGTTACATGGGTTTCCAACGAGCATCATCTCTGACCAGGATCGAATCAGTTTGAGTACCTTTTGGAAGGAGCTTTTTCGCATACAGGGAACCGCGCTGAAAAGGAGTACGGCATATCACCCTCAAACCGACGGTCAAACGGAGATAGTTAACAAAGGTCTTGAAACATACTTGAGGTGCTTTGTGGCTGGACAACCAAAGTCATGGGCGAAGTGGCTTCCATGGGCTGAGTACTCGCACAATGCATCCCCTCATCTCTCAACCAAACTCACACCTTTCAAGGTGCTGTATGGTCGCGATCCGCCACACTTAATACGCGTGGGCAGAGGGCAAACTCCGGTTGATGGCTTGGAAGAGAGTCTCCAAGAGAGGGATGCGGTGTTAGATGATCTCCACTTCCATCTACTGCGTGCTCAGCAGATGATGAAGGCATATGCAGATGCTAAGAGGAGGGAAGTGTCCTTTGATATGGGGGACTTAGTTTACTTGAAACTCCAGCCCTATTGCCAACAGTCGTTAGCCAAGCGACCGTTTGAGAAGTTAGCAGCCCGTTTCTATGGTCCATTTCCCATCCTACAGAAGATAGGAAAGGTAGCCTACAAGCTACAACTGCCCGAGGCAAGCCGAATCCACCCGGTATTCCATGTATCCCAGTTAAAGAGAGCAATTGGAAGTGACTCAGCAGCCCCAACTATCCCAGTCCAGTTGACTTCGAGTTTAGAGATGATAGTGGAACCCAAGGAACTCATGGATGTTCGTCAAACTCAGAAGGGGAGGCACACCCAGACAGAGGTACTGCTGAAATGGAAGGACTTGGCACCCTTTGAGGCTACATGGGAAGATGCAGACATGATTCGAACACAATTTCCTTCCTTCCACCTTGAGGACAAGGTGAGACTTTGGGAGGGGGGTAATGTGATGAATTCTACTGTCAAGCCTTGGATCACATATGTGCGCAGGAAAAGAGGGGTACACCTGTCCAAGAAAATTAAATGAGTCATCACCACACCAGGGGAATATTCAGTACTGGTCTGCAATTGTCAGCACAAATAGAGGAGTCACAGTGCCAGCTAAGGAAAAGGACAGAGAGGAGCGTAGGAGTAGCCCAATATAAGAAGGAGACTTAGGAGAATAATATGTGTGTGTAATTTGAGTAATTTGTAGTCAGTTGGGAGAGACTGAGCCTCTCGAATGCTCTGCTTATGTTATTTGCCATTAATCAAAGCTTTCAACTTTCTTCCTTATTCTTGTGATTTTACCATCTTCTGTGCTTTAGGCTATTTGTGAGTGAGTGAAATCATTACAAGAACCTCACTCAATGTAGGAGAAATTATTAATGGCCATCACTCATTTGTATGCTAACCAAATACTATAAATACAAAGTGATAGATTTTACAAAGTGCGTTACTTCTCTTCCTCTGTTTTGCTTTTAAGTTACTTGTATCTTGAATTGTCAGGTGACGTATCTCGAACCCGGCCAGAACACTGAGATTGAGGGATCAAATGGTTCTAAAGTCGGAATTCGTGCGACTGCTGGGCCAATTCTTGGTCCACCTTGGCAGCGGCCTGAAAATGGGTATAGTATGCAACATTTCATTTGCTTAAAGAATATCATTCTCTGGAAATTCCCTTTTCAGAATATCTGTACCTTCAACATATATCTTTACCTGTGTATATATTGGCAGATACATAGTATCTTCTTCTGAATGTCAGTCGACCCTATACTATGAACCTCACTGCGTCTACAATGAGGGGTCCCTGAAGGAGGAGCAGGCAGATATTGTCATTACACCAGTCATAAAGCAGCTTCTACCAAATTTTACGCTAGTTTCTGGGCAAGACGATGCAGTTAAACTTGCGAAGTTGCTGTGTGCCAAGTATATGTGCTTATTGATTTCTTTTTTCATCTTCAATGTTAGAATTTGCAGTTTTGTGCACTCACATGCAACCATTTATTATGATTGTAGGTTTGTTGTTTCAATGAATAATGGAGACCTTGAGAGCAAAGGGCTTCTTGCAAGTATAATTCAACGTGCAGGAACCATAGATTCTTTTAAGGTTTGGTTTCTTCTCTTGCCATTGCTGATTTTGATGCTAATCCGGAACAACACTAGTAATTATTTGTACTGCATAGCTACAATTGCTTTTTTTTTTTACTTCTTCATTTTAGTTGCACTAATTAAATTATAGCTCATGGCTTTAGAGCTATCCTCCCCTTTCCCTTTTGATGTTCCTAGGGGAATATCTCCGTCACAGAGCCCAAATCTTGGACCATTAATTCTGTATCACATACAATATCTACTCTCATAACAAAATATCACATACTACATTTTTTTTAGCCTTTCGTCTATAAAATATCAAATCTGATTTTACTTTTATGTTGTCTTATATAATTACAACTCTTTCCTTAAACATATCATGTTTACATTTCTTCTCTCTCAACACTTCTACCAATCTTACTGACTTTCTTCATGTTCCAAGATTCTATAGGAAACTTAGTCCCAATGTTGTTCTCTAGTCTCCCTTTGCTCCTTTGACACCACACCCACAAAGGTATCACATGCCACTTCCAGGCGATGATCTAGCAAACCTTGCGAACTTATCAATTATCATTACACCTGGTTTTATTGTGTCGTTGAGTATGGAATGCCACCACAGGTCCATAGATTTATCATATTATCTTTATGCAATCATGCTCATGGATGTGACTAAGTTTTATGCTCCTCATTTAACAAAGGGGATTTATAGGTAAACGCAATGCGGAAACAGGAAAAAATAAAAGGCCATTTGGGACGATGACTGGAATGGGTGGGAGTACGATTTTTATTTTATTTAGTAAGTCTTGCGGAAGTCTATCTTACAATGATATTTATGTAAGATCACCTCACTTTTGCTCAAAAAGGGTGATTTTTATGTTATAAGCGGCCACTTCTGTTGTATAGACTACATTAATATGGGTTGTTTCCTCTTTACCTTAAAGGGATCACTTTAAGGAGAGATGACCCCTTTAATGTAATAGGTGACTCCTCGTGTTACCAGCAACTATGGTAAGACTCGTTTTTATATGAAGATTTAATATTTTATTTTGACAGAAAAGTTGGGTACAAATTTGGTCGAATTACTTAGGATTAGTATTGGAAACGTAGGCTCCGTCCCAATGTAAGTATTAAAGAGTTCCTTCTACATTAGGATTTATAAAAATTGCACGAAGTCAATAAGCCTTTTATTTTGCCAGAATCAAATGTATAAATCACAACCTAGATTTTTATGTTTCTTAGTTAAAGCTTAAACTGGCATTTCCTTCATCCTTTTTTATTTTTATGACTTTTTTCATATGATCAAAATTTCTGGAAAAGTTAAACCATTTACTTCATATCTTTAAAACTATAACAATATATGTTATGGAGTATATGTATTGTTGGGTTCACCTTCGAAACACTTACATATAACTATATAAGTCTTCTATTAACATTTATATATGCTAATATAATATGCTACTCCCTGTTTTCTTTTTAATTTGATATACTTGATCTTTTAGAGTCTCTAAGGTTTTTATAAGTGAGGTGGTGAGAGAAAACCAAAGAAATAGATAAAGGATCACAATGCAACTAGTGAGACGTATTTTGATGGTTCTGGAAGATCCTTTTGGACTATGGTTGAAAAAGAAGTTTTCGCCCAATGATGATTTGGCAAACGATCACTGTACAGCTCTGATAATTGAGCCCTTAGAGGCGTTAAAAAATGTCCACATGATGTATTAAAACACCGGCAATTCAGCCAAATTAGAGGTAGCCTTTTAATTCTTGGGTGTTTTCGGGGAGAATAGTTACGGCACTTCAGTGTTAAATTGATACCTCCTCACCTCTCAATTGTTGCTTATTTTGA